>SMGT01013362.1:209511-248701 GCA_004794575.1 Lanistes nyassanus
CCCTGTAGTCAGTCTTCCTGACGTAGTGGGGCCCTGTGTTGTTCGTACTGCTCCAGTACAGATGTCCTGTAGTCAGTCTTCCTGACGTAGTGGGGCCCTGTGTTGTTCGTACTGCTCCAGTACAGATGTCCTGTAGTCAGTCTTCCTGACGTAGTGGGGCCCTGTGTTGTTCATACTGCTCCAGTACAGATGTCCTGTAGTCAGTCTTCCTGACGTAGTGGGGCCCTGTGTTGTTCATACTGCTCCAGTACAGATGCCCTGTAGTCAGTCTTCCTGACGTTGTGGGGCCCTGTGTTGTTCGTATTGCTCCAGTACAGATGTCCTGTAGTCAGTCTTCCTGACGTAGTGGGGCCCTGTGTTGTTCGTACTGTCAGCATTTTAATTTTTTATTTATGTGTTTAGTTTTTGTCTGTCTCAGCCGGGTTTTCGTTCTGTCTCTCATGTTTGGCTCTTCCTTTTTCTTTAGAAACTCCGTGGAAGTTTCTTTCTCTCGTTCACTCGCTCGTTAGCTCGTTCTCTGCACCTTATTATTTTATATATTTATGTCTTGGGGTTTTATTTTGTGTAATTGCAGAATGTTAACGCAATATGTGCATATACATGTTTATATGGTTTCCCTCTTTTGAACTGGGTTTCCACAACTTGCTTTCTCTGATACCTCCTTCATAAAGAATTGTAATGTTTGTTGTCATTGCTAGCTTTCTTCCATTCCCCCCCCTCTCTCTCTCTCTCTCACACACACACACACGGATTGACAGTGCAAATCGAGGTTATGTTAACTTTGCCTTTTCCTCTTCCTTCTTTCTTTCTTCCTTTGTTCTCGTCGTCTTCACCGTCTTTCTCGATTTTCGTCTTCTTCCTCATCTTCCTCCAGATTTGTTTTCTTTCTTTTTCTTTCCTTTCTTTCTTTTCTTTTTTTCTTTTCTTTCTTTGATTTATTTCTTTCATTCTTTCTTTCTCCTAGCTTTTAAGTTATGCTAGTGAATCTTCGCGCTATAACTTGGGCTCAGGTTTGTGACTTAGGTGCCTGTCTGCTGAGATGAATGAGATTTCGACATCCCCCCACCCCCTCTCCCCACGGTCACACCTGAATTTGTTGCAGGTACAAGGAAACAAATGCATCCGCGGTCGAGATCACCACGGAAAAGAACCCGCGCTATAGTCTGATAAACGGTCGGCTATCCGTTCAGTCCCCTCAGGCGTCTGAAGACGCTGGCTTGTACTTCTGCGTGGCACAGAATGACTTCGGCTCCATCAGATCACAGTCCGTGCGTGTGTCGTTCGGCTGTGAGTGAAAATTAATGTGTCTGTCATAAGACACTTGTTTCTCGCACAGTGTCTGTCATTCTCTACACTGACTTTTTGGTACTGTTAATTGCCAAGAGTTACCGAGTTTTATGCTCGAAAGAAACCAGGTGTCAGAATCTGACTGTCATAAGATAAAAGCAAGCGATTTTTTTTACTGTCTACCGCGCTGTTACTGTCTACTCGTCTTCTGTCTTTTACCGATTTGGTTTATGGTCATGCACTAAACACAGATTTAGTCAAGAGCCGTATAGAAGCTTATCTCCAATAAAAATTGTTGTCGGTTAATATTTAGTGAAGAAATACTATGAAATGCAACAGCCTTCAGCTGGCGTTGGGTCAGTTATTTTTATGTATATCTAAAAAATCAGTCCGCCAGCCAGCCAGTCCGCCAGCCAGACAGATAGATAGCTAATTATTCCCCTCTCAATATTCGTAAACATCATGCAGATTAGGTTCTATAAACTTTCTCATTCTGTTCATTCTCAACTAGCATGTTTTTAAACAGAACATTTTCAAAGAGAATCTCAAGCAGATCACAAAATGGCTCTTACCAGATTATTAAATAAAATGTTATAGATCTCAAGACGTGGAAAATACACTTCTGTTTTATCTTTACCTTGGAACCCAACACATTTTTATGCTGTCAGCTGATGCCCTTCACAGTTCAAGTGAAATATTAGCATGATCAGAATGAAGGACTTCTTTAACAGTCATTTTTATCAGTAGATTTAGGTACGGGTTATGTCTTGTCCATTTCTTTGCAGTAAGACCTTTGTCTGAAATCAGACGGCTGTGGCTAACTTAGGAATACCATTAACACAGCATTTATTTATTTATTTATTTATTTATTTATTTATTTATTTTACTGTGCGCTTCTGTCCAATATTTCTTTATTTTGTTTATAACGCGTTTGGTTGTGTTAGGTACGTGAACCGTTATCCTGCAACCGTACTTTTCACATTTCTTGATCGTGCGGCAGTTCAAGATTTAGATGTTCCAGGAAGTTCCATTGCCGCTGATGTCGTCTTCTTTCTATCATTCATCTCCTTCTTCCTCTTGTCTTCCTTCTCCTGTTCCTCTTTCTCCTCTAGTGATGCACCAGCTGCTTCTTTTCAATATCTGAGGCAATAAACGATGGCACCGCTACCCTTTTCTCCATTCCGTAGTTCTGCGAGAGTTTTCTAATGTTGCTCCCGGAGCTGTGAGAGCGAAGGTCTACCAAGGAACTGTCATCAACTGCAACCCCCCGGGATACTCCCCAGGTTTGTATGCATCATCCATATCGTTGTCGCTATCGTCGTAACTATCATCATCGTCGTCGTCCTCAGAAGCGTCGTTGCCATATTCATTGTTTTCACAAAAGACTGACGAAGTGATGCTTATCTTATTTTTTTAAGAGGATTCGAGTGCTACAAAAAGTGTCATGAGTGTATCCAGTAAGCGTCACTACAGATTCGTCACACACTTGACAGAGTGTGGTATCCGGAGATGTGTGACGTAAGCACAGAGTACCACCCAGAAAACACTCCCAAGGCTGGGTCGCTTTGTATGGGCGTTCATGTCTCCAGTTAACACCTAAAAGTGCAGGCACGACACAGCTGGAACAGGCCTTACGACATCTGTTATGACCGGAAGTGTAGATAAGAACCCTTAGGCAACCCAGCCGAGGTTTTTAAGTAGATGAAGTACTCAGTCAGCATCAGCAACGTCTGAACGTGTTAACAGCTTATTGCAAGCGTGGAGAGCTGTAACGTGGTGGTTCATGCCACAAGCATAACATTCGTACTGCATTAGTACTACAGCATTACTGAGAGGTTAAAGCACTGGCCCCCGACCCCAACGGCGCTGGTTTTGATACCCGCTCGTCGCAGCACGCTTTTCCCAGTCGACCCAGGTGCAAATGGGTACCTGGCCCTTGGGTCAGGGAAGGTAAGGCAGGTAGGGGGAAGGAGATGGGTACCGCCCTCACGCCACTGGCCCACAGAAAAATGGGTCTCATTCACCCACCCAACCCCACCCCCACGACCTAAAAACAGGTCACGAGACAACCTTAAACATACTATAGTTAGGATACAATCATATCATACAATATACTACAATCATATTACCTCGTACTACAATCATGTTACCTCGTGCTACAATCATGTTACCTCGTACTACAATCCTGTTACAGTCCTACTACAATCTGTCAGCTCACGTTCTACTTCATGATGCTCTCCCCGACTGTTGTAGACGCAAGTTTCCAGTGGTTCAAGGGCCCCGGACCCAACTTTCTGCGGACCGATCTGAACAAGTACCAGTTCGTCTCCTACAACGGCAGGCTGTACTTCTCCGAGACGCAGCAGTCTGATGCCGGGATGTACCACTGTGTGGTCACTCTCACAGCGCCCATAGGTCAGCGCTTTGCCACGGCGCAGCCGCCGAGCAGAACCAGCCTGGGCACCGAACTCATCGTGCAGGGCGATGGTGAGTCAAGCTACTTCACGAGTTTGGTTTTAACCCCTGTGATGCTGCTGTGTATGGCTCTTTTTGTACTGCTACGCTGCTGTTACAGTTCTCGCTACGCTTCAGGCATAACTTGGATAGAATGTAATACAATTTTGAAGCAGTTCACCTTGTCTAGAATATGATAAAAATGTGGACTGGTTCACTTTGGCTAGAACATAAGATTTTTACTTATTCATTCGCTTATTGATTTGCACACCGAATCACTTTTACATTGAACTTCTTACCTTCGCACCAAATACATTTCTGCTTAAATTATCAGTACTCCTTCTCCGCCTATGCAAAGGCCTGCACAGTAAATCGAACTGTAAGTCCCCTTGGTTGACTTTGGTTTATTCCACGCTGGATATGCTTGGTCTTTCCCTTATCTGGAACACTGGCTGTGATTTTTCTTTGGACCACTTTAAGTTAGTTGTCATACAAAGACTTAAGGATCAATATATGGCATCCCGGAAAGAAGAGGTGTACAGTAATAACATATGTGACATACAGAATATTTAAATATAAATTCTCTTTTGAATCTTATCGTGAATTTGTGTAGATAAATTTCCCTTATCCTATCTGTGTTCAAATGAATGTGATGAATGTGATGTATATGTACATGGCTTAAAGACCGCGGGGCTTAAAGTCAAATAAAAGTCAAAAAGCTTCGTCTGGCATTTCAGCTGCCACCGATTTCGGTCCCGACATCCACAACGACTTCCCAGCTGTGTTCCCAACCCCAGCGTTACGTGGTCAACAAGTGAGGATAGAATGCTTTGCATATGGCAGGTAACGTATCTGTAAACAACCTCCACCAGTCTCTAACCTTTGACCTAACCTTGGGAAAAAATCGAAAAGAAAAATCATAAAAAGCATTTTCTTGCACTCTCGTCCCCATCGATCGTTGCTGTGCTCAGTATGAACAACGCGAACAACTAAAATAGCCAGACTCGACGAACATGTGCGTTGTGCGAAACTAGTCTAACAGATGTGATTCAATTAATAGTTTGGTTAAATTTGTCCAGATGAAAAGTTTCGTTGATAAAGTTGTTTAAAGGAAAGGAGTGGGGGTATAATCTCTCGACAGAATCAGACCCAGTGTTTTCAAGGACTGAGAATATAGCAGTTTCCAACCGACTTCATTCAGCTGAGTTGATATTTTTCAAGAGAGAGAGGGTGGGAAAGAGAAATGTGAGAAAGAGAGGAGAGTAACAGAGACTAGCGCAGCAGGAAAATAATAAAGTGTGGGCGGCAGGCTTCCACTGACCTACACGTGGAGCAGAGACAATGCACCCGTGCCAGAGAAAGCCGGGTACCAGGAGGATGACCGGGTACTGATCATCCCGGACGCGCAGGTGGAGGACTCTGGCAACTACACGTGCCGCGTGGAGCAAGGATCCCGCACCTCGGCCACAAAGACGATCCGTCTTGGGATTGAAGGTGAAGGACTCAATACCGGCATTTGTGTTCAGGGTGTGTGAGTAGGCTTGCGCTAGTGATTGCAAATGTTGCAAATCCTTATTGCAGTCGCGAACGAATGGCGTATCAGGACACGAACCGCCCACCTCCCACCTCGGAAGACCGCGCCTTAACCGATAGACCACCAGGACGGTCGGGCGTGTCTGTGTGCCGCGCACCTAGGTGCCTGCGTGCGAGCTTGTGAACATTTAGCCAGCAAGAGGATGGATGGATGGATGGATGGATGGATGGATGGATGGATGGATGGATGGATGGATGGATGGATGGATGAGTAGATTTTTGGTTGTAGGATAGCTAGAAACGTAGGCCTTCAGCTGAGGATACAAATGTTTTCATTCAATTGATATCTTAGGAACCCGTATTATTCAAGATCCTGTATCTCAAATCCCGTCCACCACGTGAACCTATTACGCGGAATATTTTTGACAATTCTGTAAATACGATGATTGATGTTTGTGACGTTTTCTGCCGACCCACAGCGGCCCCATTCTTCATGTTCGCCCTCCGGGACCAGCACGTTGATGTCGACAGCCAGGTGTCCTTGCGCTGTCACGCAGGAGGAGTGCCCTCCCCTAGTTACACGTGGTACAAAAACGGCCAATACCTGACCTCGCAGCCCGGTGACGTGGAGGTCAGCGGGAACGTGGTGGTGATCAGGAGGGCGGATCCTGCACGTCACAGGGGCATGTACGAGTGTCAGGCCAGCAACCGCCATGGCACCAGCGTGTCCTCGGCTCAACTCAGAGTGCTTTGTAAGTGAGGTCTTTGGCAGTGGTGACATCTGATGAGCTCAGAGCTTTTGAGAGTGACCTTTCCTTTTGTAGCAGTCTGTCCAGCTCAGGGTTTTTTTGTAAGTGACGTTTGCCTTTGTGACGTGTGTCCTTTGCTTACCCTGTGGACTTTTCCCGATTTTTTTATTCTGTATTCATCGCCTAATTAAAACTTCATTTCCTTTTGCCTTTTTAATCCCTCTGTGGAGATTTTTCAAAGGAGTTTGTTGGTCAGTTCTCCTGACAGCTGGAGCTCTACACTGTAAACAGGATTTGTGCAGTAATCCGCCTTTTAATTAAACCAGCAGTTGGGTTTCTGACGTTGTTTTGCGTAGTCTGCTATATATAGAAATATCTTTCTTCCAGCACCTGTTCGGGTCACTGGTTGCGTCTGCGCTGTGCAGCATGTAGTGTAACGTTACTCTCCTGCAAGACGCTGACGTAATTCTGTCGCCTGGCCAGCTGAGCTTGAAAAATCTCAAAAAAACTGGAGCCAATCAAAGTACAGTCTTACATAAAATATCCTAATCTCTTTTGGTCACCACTGAAAACGTCCCATTTTCTTGGAAGATCACACTGCCTAAACCCCCCCCCCCCCCACCACCACCACCACTCTCTCCTTACCCCCCACCCCTAGCGCCCTTTACCCTTCCCCTAAACCCCCTCATCCCGAAAAATTCCCCCATTTCCTCCCTCCCCCCGACCCCGGACGGACCTGCGAAATATACCTCACCATTTTATTGGCTCCAGTGAACTTGCCGAGTTTGCCAGGGATGGTTTTGCAAGAGCGTTTGGGTATGCCCTTCTGGTCGTAACAGCCCTCATAAGACCCCCTTCGCCCTGTATATTTTACGTTCACCTTTACCTGTAAACAGGAGATAAGACTGTATGCCAACTAGGTCTTGTAAGAAGCTTCAGATGTGAAGAGAGCTGTATGGCAACACTTTTGTGTGCACAAATAGAGATACAAACTTACATCCAATCCACCTTTATGCTCAGAAGCTCTAGTGTTCATATTAAGTCACTATACTTTCGCAGCCTTTGCTCCGACCTTCAGCAAGAGACCAGTGGCCGACACTCAGACATCATCCTTGGGAGCTAACGCGACCATCATCTGCCAACCGGAAGCTTCGCCAGCGCCAGTCATCACGTGGTCTCACAACGACATCTCCATGAATCTCGTCCGAGGAGCCGAGGGGCGAGTCATGCTGCTAGACAACGGAAATCTGCTGATCACTGAGGTGCAGCTGTCCGATCAGGGTCGGTACACGTG
Source organism: Lanistes nyassanus (assembly GCA_004794575.1). Classification (NCBI taxonomy): domain Eukaryota; kingdom Metazoa; phylum Mollusca; class Gastropoda; order Architaenioglossa; family Ampullariidae; genus Lanistes; species Lanistes nyassanus. Next base: position 216,829 of record SMGT01013362.1, read on the forward strand.
CACTGCGGAAAACATCAACGGGAAGGCCGAGAGCTCAGGGCTGCTCAGTGTAGTGTGTAAGTACAGAAACACGTCGGAAAACTAGAAAGATCACACCTGCTTACTTTTAACGTACGACGTACTGAGTAGCTTGTGATAAATACAATCTAATTTCTTTTTGTAATGCTTATATAAGTCATTTGATTAATAAGTTCTGAAAAAGGCCCAAACAAATAAACGCACAAACAATTAAACTACAGCGAACTTTCTGTGAGGATTAAACGCGTAGCAGGATTATAAAGTCTAATAAAGTTATATTATTAAAATTACTTGTCGTTATCGTTTTATCGTTTCGTTTTCTTATTGTTCTCTTATTGTTTTTTCCCTTAATCTTGGTTTTAATCATACTCTTTTCTGTGTAAAGCGCACGGAGCTCCCGGGGGAACTGCGCTATAGAAATACGCTTAAATAAATAAGCAAATTCCATCATGGCAGCGTTGCATAAGCAGTCGTACCAACTCTTTCGGTTATAAGATCAGTTGTAAGGTCTACTCCCCCTGTGTATTGTGTGTTCATCTTTTCGTATGAACAGGCGATAAGAACGACCATGCAAACCATCCCTGGTCGGGTGGGTTGGTTGTTTATTAGCGTCATCAAAGGAGGCTGCATTGTGAAGGGAGAGGAAGGGAAAGGGTGGTTAAGAGCGAAAGGGAAAGAGCGAGGGGGTGGGGAGGAAACCGGAGTGCCAGAAAACAGGTCCCACATGCAGAGAAACAAACTTGCGCCAGACGGGATCCGAACCCATTAGCCTCTGTATTGTTGATAACCAGTCGTTGGCGCTTCGCTTAGGAATTGCTCTGAATCTGGTTCAGAGAACTCTGCACACTTCAGGCGCGCGGGCAAACAGGCGCACCCCTCGCATTCGGAAACTGGATACACAAATGGCACGTGCAAACAAGAGCACGCACTTTTACGTGTTATGTAAAGACATCCTTGTGTAGACAACTCTGTGATCCTTTTGTAAAATAACTTCCTGCCATTTGCTTGTAACATAATTACAGCCTCCCTACGTTCATTGGTGGAACGACTGACGAGAGAGCCAGTCGAAAGGGATCTGTATTTAAAGAGCCACCTGTTGGGACTTTTTTTTAAAAAATTGTTACCATGATACTGTGTCCCGAAATCTGAGCAAATAACTTTCATTCAGTTGGGGGAAAACATGGGTTCAGACATTTACTGTATCGTACTCCTGCCTCAGAAAGATTACCAGAATTGAAAGAGGAAGCATTTGCTTAGTAGGGAATCCACATTCCACATTAACCTCAGGTTGGTTGCCGCAAACAAGGTGCGTATCACGTGTTGTTTAAACAAAATTTACACACGTTTGACTGCTGTCCCATCCAGTCACACCCAGTCACATTATACTGACACCGGGCCAACCAGTCCTAGTACTGTTCGCTATAGAGCCAGGCGTCTGGTAGGGCAGGTACTCTTAGGTATGACTCGGGCCGGGACACGAACGACCGACCCTCCGTCTCGGAGGTGGAGGGCTTGACCATTAGACCACCCAGACAGCTGCGACCTCCCGGCTTTGACTTCTCTGTAAATTTAATCATTTGACGGCGAAGAAAAAAGGATTCATTACCAATATTTTAAGAATTTGAATCTTTTCGTGTTAATTTAAAAATGGTGGGGGGAGTCATTTGCAGTCGGGTTTGTCTTTAAGGATGTGGTTCGTTTTTAAGTCAGGTAAATCTTCTGTCATCCTGTTTGTCAAGCGCAGCTCGCACCACCATCACTGCGCCCCCTAGCGACACTCGTGTGGACGTGAACGGAACGGCCTTCCTGCGGTGTCAGGCGTCCTTCGATCGCAAGCAGCGTGACCTGGCCTATACCTGGAGCTTCAATAGCGCGCCAGTCCACGTGGACAAGGATCCCACTTTCAAGTGGGTGGGTATGCTCGACCTCATTGCGCGCGAAAACCACTGGCAGGAAAAGAGGATATGCACGCATTTCTTTGGTATTTTCGCGCGGTGCCTGGCAGGGCAGAGAGGCGCGCAAAGCGTGTGTGTTCATTGTCCGATCTCACTGTCTGCCTATCGCGCTCAGCTTTCCCTGATTGCCCAGGTATTTCTCTCTCTCTCTCTCTCATTACCTGTGGTCACTCGTCCTTTAGCAAAGAGCTTTCCGTTGAGCATTTCACGAAGTAAACTGAGTAAACCTGCCCTCAGCGAACCTTTCCTATCTGACACTTGGAATTAAATACGACCTTTGAACAATGCCTGGTGAATATAATTATTTCGCGTTTCCGTCCGTCTCTCTCCTTCTCTGTCTCCTCTGTCTCTTTCTTCTCTCTGTATCTCTCTCTCTCTCCTACTCCCTATTTTTAGCAACATTTTCTGTTCACTGACCTCTTGCTCGACCGCACGTAAGCCCTCAAAGTGTTATGATTTAAACATAACTTGAACTCTTCCATTTTCCTCCTTCTGACAAGTTTTGCTTCTTCTGTCTTTCGTTCTTTATTTATCGTGGACAGTAGAGAATAAAAACTTTGCCTGCGCGCGCTTGTGTATGTGCGAGGGGTCGTATGTGTGAGAGAGAGAGAGAGAGATGTAGAGATGAGAGAGACAAAACAAACGAGAAAGAGAGAAAGGCACTGAGATGAATAAAAAGTGGAGACAGAGGACCAAGGTGCAGGGTGGGGGGTAAAGTGCTTGGTTCTTACCCTAATTGGGCTTCGCCTAGCGGCCCTGGCTCCGAACATTACCCTGCGTTGTTCATTCCTCATTGGGCTGAAGTTTGTTTTGCCTGGAGTGAATGGATGTGGAAGCTGTAAAACTAGTGCGTCTGAGCCGGACAGCACTCATTCAGACATCTGCGCACGCAGATCCAGAGATCTTGTCTGAGTAAGAGCGGTAGCTGAAGCCCCCCCCCTCCTCCTCAGTCGGTAACATGGGGCAGGTAGGACCTACTATTCCCAGTCGGACGCTGAGTTCATGGGGAAAAAATCCATTCACTGAAAGAAAGGAAGAGAGCGTCAGTAACAAACGGCTCGTTTGAATTCCTTCACCGCCACTCCTTAAGTGGGTGAGCTATGAGGAAACAGGCGTTGACCTTTGGCGCAAAATCACCATTTCCATCATTTGCATCGCAGTCTTAAACATTTTATGAACCAGTTTAAAGACAAGCGATGCCCCTGTGTTCTGTTTGTCCTTCTGCGTATGCGCTAAAATGTGTAGCCTATGGCATATTTTCATCATCTCCACGAAAACAACATATAAAGCCAGCGCTGGAAAAAATCGTTTATTTAAACAATTCTACGCTCCGAAACCTATTTGTGTTTCTTTTTATATAAAAATATTGTCTGAGGCAGTGACACCGAGTGGATGTGGTGTACAAGAAAGCTAGAAATTAACATGGTAACAGAAGTTATAAACATGCTTTTGATAAAGTCTTAATCGAACGTTTTCTGAATGCCGGGGAGGCCAAAGAAAATTTTAAAATATGACATCTGAAACAAAATACCGTAGTTTTGTTGCACTAATTGCATTTAAATACAGAGACTTTCAGTCCTTCAGTAACGCCCATCAAACGTGTGTAACCGAGCACGTTAGCACTGTGGATATCATCGTCGTCCTTTTTGCTTTTATTGTCATTTAATTTAACAACACCCATGTGCAGTCGCCCGACACCAGCCAGGCCGGCCTGTACATTATCAACACACAGTTTCAACACGATGGCGTGTACACATGCACAGCTCTCACCGTGGATGAAGCTGTCACAGCGTCCGCCTACCTTACAGTTTATGGTTTGTAGCATTTATTTATTCATTCATTCATTTCGGAAATCCTTTTCATTCATTCATTCATTCATTCATTCATTCATTCATTCATTCATTCATTCATTCATTCATTCATTATGATCTCCACCATTAACACCATCCACAAAAGTTACTAGAATTCTTTCTGTGCATTTACAGTCAGCATCGCCCAAACCGCTTCTTTATCTTTTCTTCTTTTATTCCTCCTTCCTAGAGGTGTTTCCCTTTTTCTGATTTTAATTTTACTTTTTGTTCTCTTTTGAATTCAGCGGAAGGCTTTTTCCCCTATAAGTAAAATCAAATGTTTAAAAATATGCCAATGAGTGAATTTAATGAGAAACCCGGAGTAACAGTTTACAATTTGTCCTCGGTGACTTTAAACTGAGTTCCGCCACAGATGGGTGGCAGCGCCGTTCAGCATGATCTCATGTTTTGGTGTCAGGGAGTGTAGTCAGAAAGGTGGGAGGAAAACACTCAGAAATTTTGCATCAAGGCAGGATAAATTCTCCGCCTCTCTCTCTTACACACACACACACACAAACAGGAAAACGTTTTAGCAGAAAACTATACAACACTACCTTCCCATGGTCTACAGCGCTTTCCATTGATGTGATCTTTATTACATGCAGGTCCACCTAGTGAACCTGCAGGTGTGTACGGTGAGGTGACCGGGCTGTCGGTTGTCCTGACCTGGACAGTGGGCGACAGCCACGGAGCGGATATCCTTTTCTTTAATATCGAGTTCAGCACCAACTTCAACCCTGAATGGCGTTACAAGCATACACGTTAGTTGCTAAACTTATTTTTGTGTGCTTCTGTTCTATGTTGTTACTAATCTATGTGCGCATGTTTCTGTGAGCGCACGCGCTTTGTCATAGCATGTGGATACGTAGTGAATGATCCGGGGCCCAACAGCATGAAGGAAACATCCTCTCTTCTCCCCCTGGTCCCTCAGTTGACCTCCTATCTCCTTTACTTCCCCCGTTCAGTCTCCTCGCACACGCTGTCTGAGAGAGAGAGAACAGGTGTGTGTTTGGTTGGGAGGGGGGCACCCGATACACACATTTTCTGAAGCCTCAGAGGGGTACAGACCGTACAGACTACGGCTCCTGCAGGGTTCCGACGGGAGCCGGCAGAGGCCAGCAGACGCGCCACAGCAATCACTTTGTACTCTGTGACGGAGGGTTTTTATGGGCCATCTGCCGGCTCCCGTCGGTCCCTGCAGCAGCCGTATTCTGAACCCCACTGAAGCTTCAGCAAGTGTGTGTATCGGGTGGACGACGACGACGATGATGACGACGATGATGATGACGACAACGACGATGACGATGACGACGACGATGATGAAATATTTAAAAATAAATATATTTTAGCAGTATTAAAGACATCTTCAGCCCTTTAGTGTGCACAATAGCACTTTCTCTCAGGTAACTTTACTGAGCTTTTGGGATTAAGTCTGCTGTTGGTCTGATTTAATGCAGAAATAAACAACGCGCAGACGATGAGCAGCGAACACCCAGACAAACGTACCTACGTCATCAATGACCTTTCACCCGGATCGGCATACTCTTTCCGGGTCTCTGCGATCAATCGCTATGGAGTTGGAGCGCCCAGCCAGCCGTCGGGTAAGGCGGTGGGGGTAAAAACACTGGGGATTGTAAGCACTAACTGCATGACGTATTGATTATAAAGTTGTGCAGTTTATCCGTCTGTCCTAATGCGTCCATAATAGTTATTGCATCTAGAAGTGAGCGGTACCTGCTCTCTTCCCTCCCCATCTTTCTCTCCTCTCCATCTTTACTTTGTCCTCAAACTGGCTTGCTGGCTGGCTGGCTGGCTGACTGGCTGACTGGCTTCCCATCCCTCTGTATTTGTCATTCACGTCTTAATTCCTTTTGTATGTCGTCTCAGCTTTCTTCAAAATTCCCGACGCACCCCCCAAGAAAGCTCCAGAGCATATCTCGTCCATCGTCCAACCCGTGGGAATGCTCGCTTTCACGTGGACGGTACGTGACTTCCTTACATTGCTTGGCGCGCAATTGGTCTAAATCTTAAACTTGTGCATGTCGTATCGGCGAATTGCTTTCTTCATAATGCCCTCTTTCTTCCTTCTCTACAGCAGACTTCATCGATGTGTTACTACTGCCCGATGCGCGATGCATGAACCTGTTCTGAAAAAGACCTGTGCAACTCATAGACTTTTACACATCGGAATATTAAATTAAAATTATCCACCCACACATCATCATTCTTCGTGAAGAATGTAGGCAACGGCACAGCCGCGTGATGTGTGTGTGTGTGTGTGTGTGTGTTCACCCATATTTCGTTTCCGTATAATGTGACTGTCTATCGTGTATCTCGATCAGTGACAGACAGTGGGGTACAGAAAAAGGCGAGGGTGTTCAGAGGACAGAGAGGTGGAAAAGAGGAACGAAAGAGAGTAGACACGATTTTTTTTTAAAAAAGGACCAAGAATGACAGTACAAGGGGAATCTGAGTAAACATCCCTATCCCCGCCCTCAGTTAAAGATTTTCCATATGATTTCTGTCACGATTTGGCGTCACGCGCAGTTTGTTACTGGGCGTGCGTGTATCTTGATGAATGACATGTCACCTTTTCAAGTGCTATGCTTGGCGTCATCTGCACTGTACTGAGGAAAACAAACGCACTTTGAAGCCTACGTGGTCGCATATCTCTGGCTATAAAATACACCCCTCGTGTCCACTATCTTTCGACAGTCACGTTTAGACAGTACTGGTACAGCTCGTGGACTCTTGAGAAAATAATATGTATCACTGACGATTTCGATTGCCAAATCATATTTAATTAAAAGCTCTTTCTTCAACGGACAATTCTTCATCCTAATTCGTCAAACTTAATATGACCACGTATACAAATGACCAAGAGCTTCAGCTGGGACGCACGTTCATTCGATTAAGAAAGGCTTTTAAAATCTGAACATTCAATAGCTTCAATAGTTTATTGCATTACTTCGTACGTGAAAGCTTTTTGGCCTTGTTCTGTCCAGCAGACATTTATTGTGCTTGCGTCATTTGAGATACAAACACATTTAAAACCTTAGACCGAGCCTGCTCTTTTTTCACTTTCAGGTCATGACCCACACATCCAAATGTCTTCTGTCTGAGTGTGACCTGCGTAAATTTAAACTGTGCAGTAGAGAGTCTAAGACTGAGCTTTTGTTTCGGCACAGTGTCATGTTTTGTTGTTTTTGTTGTTGTTGTTGTTGTTGTTGTTTTTAGCGTTTATTAAAACATTATTTGTAACTTTTTAGAAGTGGAAAACCTGCCTTAAAAATTCTGCTTCCTCGCAACTGTGAAGGAACTATGCTGTCTGAGGTCATCTTTATGGTATCTCACCTAATGTTTATGGGCTTTCCCGAAAAAAAGAGTTTAACGAACAGAACTTGTGCTCTCGGTCTGTAGCACACTTTATTGAACACCTGTAGCTGCGAGGACCCGTAACTTACCCTAGGTGGATTTTGTTCTTGTTGTTTTGGACAGCCACTTAACGAAGAGGACCTAACAGGAGAGGATGTTGGCTACCAGGCGTTCTGGCGGAGGAAAATGGACAGGGATGATGGCAGCCTCTGGCAAAGTGTAAGGACTACTGAAATACAAGTACCTTCTGAAACGTCCCTATCGGCAGGTGTCATGAGCGCTGAGCGACGGACTTAACAACTAGTCTACCAAGGCGAGAAGCTTGGTCGGTAGAGCGACGGACTAGAGTGTGGATGGTTGCTGGTTCGAATCGAGGTGCAGCCAAGGATTATTTTTTGGAGTAATACTTTGTGCAGACTCCATTCTGCCATCTCTTCTGACATCTATACTGACATCTATACTGACATCTATACTGACATCTATACTGACATCTATACTGACATCTATACTGCAAGTCAGCACTGGTCGCCTAACTGCACCTATAGTCTGAGGGCTGTTTCAGTGCATAGCTCAGTAATAGGACCCCATCCCCCTTAGTGCGAAATCACGTGAGGTTGGAGCACTGTCCCTCTAAAATAACCAGTCAACCAGCCAGTGAGGGGCGCTCAGTGCTACGAAGTCAAACAGAAACACGGAATAAATCTTGCGGTGATTTGCTATAAGCGCATGACATGCTTTAGCTCGTCCGAGCGAAACCGACGCAATGCTCACATCGTTCATAAAACCGACTCTTGTTCTAAACTAATTATTTTCTGATACGAAGTTCGAGCATATACCAGTGAGTGAGCGAGTGAATGGCTGCGTGGCTGAATTTTTTCTCCTGCTGCTTGTTAAGAGAACGCTTTGTTGAGTGTAGACGGAAGTGCCAAAAGGAATATTAATTGACTTCTCTGTTGAATAATCTGCTGCTGTGTGACATCCCTTTTCACTCTGTAACTCTGTAAGTCGTCTTGCTCGATCACACGTCTAACGTTAGTGCCCCTAATTCTACGCTAAAGAATAATCAGCAGTGGCTTTAAGGTTTTTAAATAAACTATGTGCTGCCTTTGGTCGGCATACAATTCCATGAATGCATGTAGGAAACAACAACAATAAAAGCTGACAGCTTTTTAGAAAACCATCTTAGCCGTTGACTTGCTGAGTTTTTTTGTTAACAGGCGACCATCAACGGACGGACGAATACCTATTCGGCTCTTGTAGGGCAGGACAACTATTACCTGGAGTACGAGGTTAAGGTTGGAGCGTTCAACAGCCGGGGCAAGGGACCTAACTCTACAGTTTTTATCATCATGTCGTCTGAAGATTGTTAGTACCCCTTGATTAATAGGGAGAATGGATGAACGAATGATCAGATGGACGGAAGGAAAGGGGATGGACGAAGGAATGGAGGAAAGAGCTGGGACAGAGGACATGAGTGCTGAGTGGCAATTTCAAAAATGAAAGCTTTATTTAAGAAGACTTTCTTTGGGATGATCAATCGAGAGCGACAGTTTTAGATGCAAGAATGACGAGTGAAACTTGCCAAAGAGGTCATCAGAGGTCCGGTAGTCGTGTACGCAATCTGACGTCCCACGTGTCCCTACATGTTCCTGCAGCTCCCGTCTGCAGCAAGCAGCAAGTTAGAGACAGCAGCACACCACAAACTCTCGCTTGTTTTATATAGCAGTCCAACATACAACGTGAGCCCTGGACTGTGAGGTATGGGCGTAAGTCCTGCCTCCAGCGCACGTATTTCTGTGTCGGTGAGAGACCTCATGACGTGCCTGTCGGGGATTTTGTCGACGCTCTCCAGCTTCTGTTTTAAAATTCTGTCAAGCTAGGAGGGCTTTCCTTCTAAATAAATCAGCCAACCAGAGCAACATAGGATAATGCATAGTCATTTAAAGCGCGGTTCCCGCGGTTTGACAAAGTGGTATCAAAGCAGTCGTAAGGAACTATTTCAATCGCGTGCATAAAATACCTTGTCTCATTTTGATACAGAATTTTTCTCCACCAAGCGTCTCACTGATGTTTTTAGTAAAGATATGTGTCTGTAAGGAATAATTGATTTAATTCTTTTAAAATATACTTTTTTCTGAAAATGGGCTTATTATACTGCATAAAAGAATTGAAAAAAGTGAAAACTGCAGGCGTACGTGATGCTGAAACACAAACTGGTAGTCACAGTGAAGCCGAACCGTACCTCATTCGTTAATGTAACGACCTCCAACAGATTTAATTGGCTATTTTCAATGCATCTGCTAGATTCCCTGCCATGAAGGACACAACAAACTTACACAAACGTCAAAGCACGTGCAGCACAGAATGTCAGAATCATGTGTGTCCTCCACTGGCCTGCACGCAAGCAGGCCACTGTTGACGCAAGGACTAAGCCACTATCCCCAAAGTCATTTTCGGGATCGCATGCCACTCCTGCTGAAGGGTAAGGTCAGGTGGCGTTGGGCGGTTTGCCCGCAGGCGACGGCCCGGCACATCCAATAGGTGTTCGATCGGGTTAAGGGCCGGTGAATTTGCTGATGCAAGAACGTGTGAATATCCGGGCCAGCGATGTCTGGCATTGTCATTCTAGACAATGGCTCCTTGTCCTTTTGGCTGAGCTATAGCAGTACGAAGGCTGCAGAATGTCATAACTGGAGATCACACCACTGAGGTTGCCTTGCACACGGTGCAGGAGAGTTCTTACAATGTTTCTCCGCACGCGGATTCTGCTCTCCTGAAAGGTTCTAACAAAGCGGGGCACATCAAACAGGAAACATCGTGAAGAGAGCTCTGGCCCATTGCTGACGTGGTTTTCACCCATTCAGTTTTAGTTTGTCATCTACACCCGTTTTATTTTCATATATTGTCTAAAGTCTTTGGAATCTCCTGTGGTGTGCGGGAACTCACTAGCACTGAGTTCCACATTCACTGACGTTCACTGATGCGGGATGAAACAAGGTGGATCCAAATGGACGGGTCCGATGTGGTATTCTTGCAAATCACACACAGCCGGTGACCTGGCTGTCTGCAAAAGTGCAGCTGGTCTCTCAGTTCTTTTGACCACTGTAATTTCTACTTAGTTTTGTCGTGCATTTGACACATATGGACTTTTTCAATATGATAAATGTAGTGAATAGTTAATTGAACCTTTTCGTCATTCGGCATTTACATGTGTTTGTTCTTAGCGCAAACCCACATTTTCGTGCAATGATATAGAAAACCAGGACTCTCGTGTGTGTATGAAAGGTCTCAACGGACAGCTGATCGCTCACACACTGGCAGCTTTGTTTCAGTGCCCATTACGACTCCTCGCAATGTGAGAACTCAGGAACACAACGCCACGTCATTCTGGGCGTTCTGGGACAAAATAGACTCCAGCCGACAGGCAGCACGCGGAAAAGTCATCGGTTTCCAGGTAACGTCCCAGAGAATCAAACAATAACAAAATTAACACAACACAAGATGAAACCAGGCCAAAACCTCATATTATGTTGATGTTTTATTTCCCTAAAAATGTTCTCATCCTCAGTTTTAAGCTGTGTCTTGCCCATATTGCCTGGATCTTCCTACCATTTAGAAAGTTTTGTCTTCACTCCCTTTTCTTTCTTTATGTTGTAGAGTTGTGGAGGTTGCTGGGTAGGGGATACTTTCGATTAGTAAACGTAAAATGTTAGACCGAAGCATACTAACAATTAAAATATTACCACTGAAACAGGTTAAAATTCTTTAGTTATAAGCTTAATTTTTATAATTCTACCATTTCAAATGCTGTTATCGTCTGCCATGAAGGTCAACTACTGGTTAGCCAGCGATCCTGGGACGATTTACTCCAGTAACGTGTGGTGTGAAGATTGCCAAGAGCATCTGGTCATTGGCGTCCTTCCCAACCAAGATTACTGGCTCAACGTGCAGGTCTTCAATTCTATTGGCTTAGGGCCCAAGGGAGAGGACACCTTCGTCTCTCTGCTACTAAACGGTAGGATGCTGTCCCTTGTGATAAATCTCTGTCTGTCTGTCTGTCTGTCTGTCTGTCTGTCTGTCTGTCTGTCTGTCTGTCTGTCTGTCTGTCTGTCTGTCTGTCTGTCTGTCTGTCTGTCTGTCTCGCTTTCTACTAGACGTTTTATCTTTTACAACTTTTCATCCTATAAATACATTTGTTCTTGTGTTCGTGTCACTTTTTCCCAAATGGTTTTTCCCTTTCAAAGGCAGAGTGCCGAATGTGAAAAAAAGCACTGTGCTTATTCCATTACCCTCAACAACAAAAACATTTGCCTTGTCTTTGCCTTGCCTTGTCTTTGCCTTGCCTTGTCTTGTCTTTGTCTTGTCTTGTCTGTCTTTGCCTTTGCCCTTGTCTGGCTTTGCCTTGTCTTGTCTTGTTTCTCTTACTCTCGCCTTACTTTTCATATTCCTTTTCACTTAAATAGCCACAAGAGAAAGTAAGAATCAAGCCAGTCGTTTTCCACTACTATATAAACTATATAATGAAGTTTCATGTAACATGAATAACATAGAGTTCTAATGAGCTCTGTCGTGCTGCTGAAAGGGCACAAGAACTTTCCATGAAAAAATATATATCTATGTATATACTACGCAACCTATAAAAATTTCGTATGAAAGGAGACGATGATTTCTGAATGGGCTTCTAGGCTCGTCTTGTTTGGAATTCCGTCAAAGGAAAACTTTGTCCTTCGCCTCGTGTTGTTAGCTCCCCTCCTGTACCCGGAGTACGTGATGGTGGCCTCCCGCAGTTCTGACAGCGTGTTTGTGCAGTGGAGAGGAGTGACCATTGGACTTCTTGAGGAGCCACTGATTGGCTACATAGTGAGTGACTGACATGACATGTAAACCTACAAACTGAAGTGACTAACATGTTATGAAAAGCTTACAAAGTAAGTTACAACGCGGTCTGTAAATCTGTAAACTAACTGGCCTGGCCTGGCTTGCATGATCGTTCGTAGCTGCTCCTCAGGCTATAAGAGAGTCCATAAGGCCCATTCCCCCTGTGTATTTTATGTGCACCTTTAAGTATGAACAGGAGTTAAGAACGTTCACGCAAGCCCTGTAGTTTAAGTCTGTCCTTTCCACTTCCCAAAAGTGACCTGTTTTGTAATAGCGAAGTAATTGATGACAGACGCTGATCGTTACAGTTCTGAAATCATTGTCCTGTCTGTTAATGCAAACATTTTCGTCACACCTTTACTAAAATCATCGTCTCACCTTTACCACCATTACCCCAATCTTCACTAAAAGACTCGGACATAGAGATCGCATTAAGCAGATGTAAGAATGAGATATTGTGTATCATATACGCCTGGCTCCATCTACGGCTTTTTTTGGGGGGGAGGGGGATCCTTTCCTGTGCAGTTCTTCGTAATCACTTTCCTAGTTCAGAAGAAGACTCCATTATCTTCACTTTGTCCAACGACAGCTGCGCTGGTGGCCAGCCACCGAGAACATCCGCACAGCAAACAACACGGCGGTCTACAAGCGTCAGACCTGGGGGGTTGTTGCTGGCATCAAGGAGGGTGTCGTGTATGCTCTTCGTGTTCTTGCCTTCAACCGCGGTGGAGAGGGCAAAAAGTCCCCGACAGTCTACTTTACCCTTGGTATGTAGCAAGTCGTAGATAAATGATTCTGACAGCAAGTTCGTCAAAATGCTTAACATTTACTTTCAGGAAAATATCAGTACCTTACGAAACGGTCATCGCATTTTCTCTTCACCCCTTCGCACCACAAAAAGCTAAATTATGTAAGCAAAGAATATTCCATAAAATATAATAACGAGAGAACAAGGAAAAAACCATTGGTCTAGAAATACAGAATTTGAGGAGGAAAATATAAGCGAAAGACCTCTATCAGTTGCCTCATTTCGCCGCTACCTGGACAGTAGTCACGGTGAATTCAGATAGACTATCCCCATGGCTTACCGATTTTGAAACCAGTTGTACAAACTTACACGCAAATTTGTGCGTTTTTTCTGTTGCAGAGGGAATGGTTTTGTACAATCCAGAAACTACGGAAATACTGGCTGGAGCTTGTCAGTCAACGTTTTCAATTTGGACAATCGTGGTGGCATATTTCACCGCATGGCTTTTCTTTCAAGAGGATGGCTTGTGACAGAAAGTCTTTTTTTTATTGAATGGACCAGAGAACTGAAGGCAGACGGCTTGTGAAAAGATCATTTAATTCGCGTGGAACAAAGAATTGAAAGCATAGACCTGGTTACAGAAGGTTGCATAAGTGAATAAACCAAAGAATTAAGTTTGAGCCATTCGAGAATGAAGATTGTTGAAGTAAACAAGGAATAGACGAACACAACTGTGCTAAGACGTTCATTCACATTGAATGGTGATGTGTTCCCTATTTTCATGAGCGCCATAGTGGCTGTCTGCCACTTAGTGGCTATCCTTCATCGCCTGTAGCGGACAGGACTATCACTCCAAAGCTGTAAACAGCAAGTGATGAATCGCTGTTTTCCTGACATTTTTAGTGTTGATCTTACCTTTGTGGCAGTAGTACTAGTATAGCCGCCTAGCCTGCTTTGTTTTTTCTTTGGTTGATAGTGATCGCAGAGCAATTAATGTGGGTTGCTTCCAGCTTCCAGGACTGGTTGGCCCGGTGTCAGTAGAATGTGACTGGGTGGGGCTGAGGCCCGTGTTGTGCCAGCAGTCCCACGTGTGGCAGAACGTAAACTTTGTCTAAACAACACTATCCTGATATGCACATAGTTTGCGACTGGACGTTAAGCAACAAATACCCCCCCACACACACACACACACACACTTCCTTCTTTCCATCCTTCCACATTGTTGCTGGTATCATCGCTTCTCCTGCTGGTACAAACTGCGTATGTCTGCTGTTGGGGTTGGGGGGGGAAGGCTGGGGCCAGAAATATACAGTAATGCCACTCTTCTGTTAATGCTTTCAATTGTTTTGAGAGGTAATTCACTCTGTCCACCACTTATAACCGCTTGGATTTGTGTACTGTGTACTGTGTGCTGTGTACTGTAGCTGGCAGCGACTGATACGTCACGCGTGTGCATTCCTTCAGTATTGTCTCAGTGCTGTCACACCTCAGTGTAGAGGAAACAAAATATGCTGTGAATATTGTGTTGGCAGACGATTGAATACCTGCTCTATGCTCAGAGGATGTCTGAGATTTGCAGACACCTTTCCCAGGTAAACACCTGTTTTAATACGATAGGGCTTTTCAACAGTGTTTTGTAGAGATTAAATATAATCATCAAATTAAGGCTTTTGATTAGTGGAATCGAGCAGTCTACTGTTAGAAGTTAGGCTTTGAATGTCGACGGTTCAAATTTAGGTAGGATTTCTTTATTCAAATTGTTAGTTTTCTTTTTTCGTGGATTACGCTTCAGGTTTGGCTAGAACAATCTCGGGGTAAATCCCGGATAGGATCAGGTAAAGCATTTGCTTCAGGATTTACATTGGCTTAACGAAACTACAGTGCACAGAATTATATCGAAAGGAAGCGACCAAACATACAATATAAAATTGTCTTTCAACGAATGGGCGAAACGTGATTTCAAAAGGTTTACTTCATGAGACAATCGTCCACATAAGTGCCTCTGAGTGAACTGTGCATTACAGTCTTGTCTCGACTTACGTGGGTGAAAACCATTTACTCAATAAGAAAATACACATTTGAGGAATATGCCTTGACTTTCGGCAGGTGTAATCATCTGAGATGTCTGCTGTGCGGAAGGACGTAGAAAGACCTACAAAACAGCATTTACTCCGGCTTTCGAATATTTAAAGTACATCTCTGCTGTTTAGAAAAGTTTTATTTTTATTTGGCATGCTGGTCATGTTTACAGAATGTTGAAAGTGTTTTGATTTTTTCATTCATGCTGTTATCGTCTCATTTCGTATTGTTCACCTTATTTGATATTCAACATTTGAAAACATGATTTTAAGGATCGAGTGCGAATAAGTTAGGCCTCATCTGTGTGCTGCTGATTAACGTTTCTAAATGTAGCTGGTTGCTGCCGTTGAGAGATGCAGGCAATGCAAGCTTTGTGATATGTGCAGGACGGACTCGTTTGTTACCAATTGCAATAAATCTTGCTCCAATTGTATTTCTGTTCTTTCCTATTGTGTATGGCAACCTCTCTTTTTGGTTCATAGCCATATCTGAATTACAACAAGGACGTTCACAGTTCGCAATCTGAAATAACACCGACGTTCGTCGTCAGTTGTCTGAGGTAACGCCGTGACGTGTGTGTCACACTTCGTGACACGGGCTGTGTCTTTGTCTTGCAGTACACCCCCACCTTCTGTCCTGATCACATGACAACCTTACTTGGAAGTCGGAAATGTCTGCAGTATGTTACTTGAAATTCGAACCACTGCCGGCTTTCTGCTCCAAGTTCGCGGACCTGATATGACACCAGAATAGCCAGAGCATTAGGGGGAACCAGCTTGTATCAGATTCAGCCCAGCCTCCGAAACACGGACCTCCATACATGAAGGTCCGTGCTATAGACTGATACATTCCGCCCTACCTTCTCTAACCCCGGTATAAAATGTCGATTTCGCATTGCTTCAATATGAATTTTCTAACTATATTGAGAGAAGGAAAGAGGAGGCCGATAATGATAATATTAAAAGATGATTTAGAAGCCAGCCTTTATTTTAAAACGTTACAGTTAATGAATTAAGATTGTATTCACATCGCGCCCGCAACTTACCAGCCCCACAAGCTCGCTCCGCCCGATAGCTGACCGGCCGTCAGAGGCGCGCGACCCTCGGTATTGACGTTGCGCCCACAGACCGGACTTAAGCTATCAGGCAGAATCCCCGTGATGCGCGTGTTCCGAGACCCTAACAAGCAGTTCCGGATTGCGACGCGCTTGTTTAGTGTGTACACTGCTAGTCACTAATAAAACCTACAGCCGACTTTTAAAGCAATTTGTTTATTTATTGATTATATCATTTGAGGTATGGGTCAGAAAATATATTACCAACAAAGATTACTCCAAGATATTTCTCTCCAAAGCAATGTAACGTTATAAGCATTTTTTTTTTAAATCTATACAGTGTTGTAGTGTTCTTTACTGTGATGGGGTAAAGTTTAAAACATGCCGTTTACTAAATTGACACACGCACATATATATATATATAACAGTAACATTGACTTTCTTATCCTTGCTAACTGTGAAAGCCCAGGAAGACATCAGACAGCACACATACATGTGTAACATTATTACTGTGTGTTTGTCTGCGTTCATGCGTGGTGTGGGGGTGATTATCAATCATTGCAACGTTGTAAAATTAAGCACCTCTCAGTCTTTGGAAACTCTGGTGCTTTGTTGTGTGAGAAGATAAAAAAATTACGACGTGTTTTAGAATATGAAAGCACTTTATTTGAACATTCAATGAATGATAATTTTTCCTGTTGACGAATTCCGGCTCGTTTACTTTTGGACCTCTAATCTTGATGTGTGTGCTGTCGATGGACCCTGTTACGTTTGGGAAACTGCGGAATTTCTCCTTTTGCTTATCTGCTTCCCTCTGGTCCTGAAAACTAATCCAGCGTTTTGCATGCTGCAGCTTGGCCTAATTATATTCATCATGTTATATTAATATAATTGGTATTCTTTCAATGATGCGACTACCTGCTGGCTGCGATATTCCTATCAAGTCTGCGGAAACACTGGAAAGATCCACTTGCGTATGCCACCACAGTGCCACGCAGACTTGTATACAAGGCATGTTATGTGCCCTCGATTGGCAAGTTCCGAATGTTCTACAATCTCGTTGGTAATATCAAGAATATCTTGCCGACGAAGTCTAAAATTTTGTATAAATCGACATCGTCATAGTATCAAAAAAAATTGGATATGTCTATAAAAATTCTGCCATTTTTACCGGGCCCAGAGCGACTTAAAGGTAGGGGTCTCCCACCGGGCCGTAACTTGCCGGGAGGGGCCTAAAGGGTCGACGTGAATGATTGACTTAGAGGCTCCTCCAGCCGCTAACCCACATGAATACCAGCCAAGGACAGCAGAGGACAGGCACGGGCACACCCTGGAACTGACCAAACAGATCTACCCATCATCCTCACAAGCACATTCACACGCTGTCGTGTGCAAAATACACACAGATTTGTCCCTGATTTCCCAGCACCTAAGTACCCCGTCCACTGTCCTTCCCTACAACAGCTTGCAGTTTGGCTTATCGGACACAGAGCCGCTATCTAGAGACGCCTGGCCCTGTCAGTTACGTCACTGTGTTAGGCTGGATAATACACGTCACGGCCAGTAGGCACGTCACATGCCGACTGGCTGCTGGGCACCCCTGACCACAAGAATCTGTTAGAACGGCTGCTGTTCTTATAATGTGTGTGTGTGAGAGAGAAAGAGAGAGAACTGACGGAATTTGAATCTATTTTTTAAAAATACAGCTTAACCGGGAAAAAACTCAATGACTACACAGCACATATAGCTTTCTAAAATGGAAAAGATCAGAGACTCGCGACTATATATGTGTATATGTAAGTTTTGCGAACAATGACTGTATTTGTTATTCGTGTATTCGAGACCAGGCGTGTCATCCAAACAAAGTCACATGCAAAATACGCCAATTAAGATGGTAAATAGCTATTTAGTAAGTTACGCGTATAGCTTTAATAACTTCTTGGTGTTAGCTTAAAGTTGTGGTTGGAGTGGAGTTAGTTTTCTGTCATATAAACTATTTCTGCTGTTTTGTTTTTCTGCCAGGTCAAAGTGGGACGCTTGAGTTGGTTTTACGACCGTAACCTTGCCCTAAATCTCCTCCAGAAATGTACTCACCTGAAAAATATATGTATCCACGTCGCTGCATTTAGAGAACTGTATTCAGTTTTTGTTAATACCTGTTGTAATAGCATCACTGCTATACGCACGTGGGACTGTATACTCACTTTCCAAACCATGGGTGAAGTGACGGGGCTGTAGAGGAGTCGTATCACTCACTCGATTTCCGATAGACTGGCAGTGACATTTTTATTTATTTACCTTCCTCACAAAATACTACGAAAGGACTCTGCTCTAAAACTGTGAAGCTATACATCACTTACCATTTACCTTTTTTCCCTTTTTTTTCTTTCTTTCACGCCAGGTGAATGTTCTGTATGAATCAACCATTTGTCCGTGATTTGTAGAAGTATTTAGTCTTTATCCAATTTTCTTGCCGTTAGCTCGTGGGCATACACGTGCACAGCAAATAAGTCTCGAGTAGCAATCGAACACATTTGCGCGCGCGCACATGCACTATCCCACACATATTCAGCTCCCTAGACGATTGAGCATTCTTTAACTTAAAAATGTTTCTTCCCAAACGCCTGTTTCTTTTTATTTCTATTCTCCATTCTCCTATTAAATATATGGGTCAATTTCCGTCGAATCCTCAACACAGTCGAGGCCGTAACTTTGATTTGAATTTGTGCCCGAAACTTTCATCACTAACAAATGTGAAGCAGAGTGAATAAACCAATGAATCTACATGCCATTGTGGAAATGGACCAGACTCTTCCGCCAGAAAAATAAGACCGCATAGACTTCTACAACGTAACAAAACGCGTACATATTCGGAACATGTCATATTAATCTTTATCTGGGAGCAAAGACGACTGATGCGTCGTCTGCTGGGTGTACAGTGTACAGTACAGTGACAGCTCATTTTTGAGTCGTTTTGGCCGGTTTGACAGAGGACTGTGTGGTCGTTCTCCCACCTATACCTGTACACACTTTGCTGACCGTGTCATTCTGCACCCACCTTTGTTCACGCAACGTTTAGCGTCGTACGTACGTCACTCGTTTCGTAATCCGGGCTACATGAGGTCTCCCCAGCCGGCGCCGATCAGTTGCCGCCAGACTTACGAAGCCTATAACCTCACTAAGTTTTGGGGTCAAGGCTAGATAGGGCTTAGTGAGTCGCTTCGATTACAGTTCATCCAGTCAGAATCAAGCGGCCTTCACAAGCCTTGCCACTCCTCGAACTGTCGCTGGTGGTGGGCAGACGTTTTCGTAAAGGGAATCTTCTTTCGAGGTGAGGAAACAGTTTCTGAGGAAAGTGAATGCATGGTCATAAAATATCTCAACTTCATTCAACGCCTAACAGCTCCGGTCTTCGAGATGGTCAGGTCTAGGAAACGGCAAACGTTGTGACGTGTTTTTTTTAAAATATATATATTGCCTAAGTGCAGCGGCTGGCCGGTCTACTTCCGTCATTCAAAATGGCAACACCCGCGAAGCGGACCTTTCGTCTATCTGCGGCCCTGATAATCTTGAAAGCGATAGGGTGGAATTGTTTTAATTCAAAGTGGAACCATTCACCAACAGATTCAAAGTGGAATACTCCTGATTACTGGATTTATTTACCTGTGGGAAGTGTACAAGCAGTGAAACCTCCTTTTGGTTAATTTTTTTTTGGTGCAAAAGGTGACTACATTTGGCACCAAATAGTAAGTACTATGTAATATTTCTAACTAAAAGTATTGTTTGCATTGGAATGTAGAAGAATAGATCTTTCTAAACATGTAAACTAACTTAGTGTGAGTGTGGTAGTTTTTAAGTAGTATTCTTTTAAAAAACGTGTAAATCTATGCGGGCTCTACGGTTTCTACATAGGTCTTAGCCTGCGGATCCAAAGAGCTAATGTAAAAAGCACCAAAAGTTTCAAAAAATCGATCCTGTGTCTACATAATCAGGTTTTTCTGTGATTATCTCAGTCATAAATCCGCAGTCAGAAAGGCGCCTATAGTTTCATCTGATCTAGTCTGTCACGATCGAGACCTCTCTCTTGCTGTCAGAGTATTGCAGATGAGCTGCGCCTCGCTCGATTAGTTTCATCATGGCAAAACCCAGCCAGAACTGCCTTAAATGTCACAAGCAAGTTTTCGTTAATCGTTTGACAAGGCTGGTACCACTAATGGGGAAAGTCTTCTTACTGTCAGTCTCAGGCCTTAACACGCGTCTGGGGGTATCGGCGAACTACGTCATAGGGTGATGTCACTTCTGCCGCGGTCATCGCTTGAAAAAGTAGGTCGCTACGCTTCAATGGCAAAACAAGCACAGGTGCGCGCCATGCGGACTGTACACTGGCCAACGAACGGTTGCATGCTGTGTTTCCTGTATAACTATGTGTTCTTCGTTTCCAGCAGCTGTACGTACGTGTGGTTCCCATCCTCTTCTCTCGTCCATCCATTCCTTTCTATGTCTAGCCTTTTCCTTTCATCTGTTTCTGACATTTCCTACCTATCCCTGCCCATCTAATTTCACGTGTATTTGTTTTGTTTGTTTTAAAATAACTTGCATGCCTTCAGTCAACAATAACGACATAATATTTCAGCATCTGTTCACGTTGTCTTTGATAGCTTATGCGTGATGTTACACAGTCTTCTCACGTGGCTGCTGATGTCATGGACTGTGCCTTGGACAAGTCTAGCTCAGATATACGGTACGTCTAGCATTCGCAAATGTTTCACATCTTTTTGTATTACGGGAGTGCTGAAAGTAAGTGCATTGAAC
Organism: Lanistes nyassanus; assembly: GCA_004794575.1. Classification (NCBI taxonomy): domain Eukaryota; kingdom Metazoa; phylum Mollusca; class Gastropoda; order Architaenioglossa; family Ampullariidae; genus Lanistes; species Lanistes nyassanus. The sequence goes on from SMGT01013362.1 coordinate 237,598, forward strand.
TACAAACGCAAAATTATTAAGTACTGGGGGGATGGCCATACGGAGGGAGGAATGGATATGGGGGAGAACTAGACCAACAGGTAAACGGACATGAGATGTTGCGACCGGACTGGCAGTTCGAAAGATGTACTTTGAGGGTCTCTCCAAGCCCTACCCCTGCTCTGTCCAGACTGCCCGCTGGGGTGGAGTGTATTTGAAGACCACTGCTACCACTTCGTGTTCTACCCGACGCAAACTTACGATGCAGCTTCTACGGCGTGTGAGGTAAGCTTTAGAAAGAAATCCAATATTTCTCCTACCCCAGCACCGATTTCTGTTTGTGTTCGAGTTTGCGTTTGGGATTCATTTTGTATTTGCCTTTGTTTTTGTGTACCAGAACAGTATTGTGTGTGGTATGTTTCACAAAGAGTAAACGTGTCTTAAATTTAAAAAAAACTGAGAATCTCAAAATTGTAGAATAAAGTCGAGCAGCCTTACAATTGAGTGTTAAATTGATAGTTTATTAATATTTGATTAACAATTTCGCTGTTTGCAGCAAGATGGTGCCTACTTGTTGAGTGTGAACAGCAACACTGAGCATTCCTTCATCTCCCAGTGGCTCACTCGAAGTGAGCTGGATAGGTAAGCTCTGTTCAGTATTACATCAGTGAAAATGTTATAGTAATAACGGTGAATGTCAGAGAGAGAGAGAGAGGGAGAGGGGGGGAGAGAAAGGGAAAAGAGGGAATTCCCACGAGTCACAAGCCGAGCACCACATTGACGGTCAGCATTAATAGCTATTCCTTGGAAAATGTTGTTTATTTGGTGTATTCGCACACATTGAGAACTTGTCCTGTTGGTCTCTTCTGGGAGCAAAACGGACTGTGCAGCCCTTAAAGTGAGGCTTGCAGACAGTTCCCGGGCCTGAGATTGTGGAAAACTTTAGTGGGGAACACAACACCGGAAGTGACGTATGGGCGAGATGGTGCAAGCTGCGCGTACTGTTGTTTAGTTGAGATAAAGAACGCAATGAAAACACGACCACTGATATGCTCAGAAGCTTCGTTTAATTTTTTTTAATGTTCTATTTTATTTACTAGTTACTGTCAGCATTGTTCATAAAAATTACGGTCTGTTAAACACCATAACAACTATCAGAGTAGGTGGAATGTTTCATCTCATGGTGCATATTGTACTGTCATCGTATGTGCAGCTGTGGATTTGACTTAAGTTCCTAAGCTCTAACCACACCCATATGTCCTTCTCTAACCCTATCTACCCTCTTGACTAACCCCACCCGAAAAAATTCTTAAATCTAGAGAGGAAGAAAAAAAACACCCAACCTTTCATGGCTAAATCCAACATTTTAACCACAGGACTGTGGATACCTCGATAACATCTTTTTAATTCTAGCCATAATTTTGAAGTAACAAAAACACAAGCTTAATAAAATCAAACAGTTATTTGAGCAGATGGATACCGATGAAGTGCGAGTTTTCGCTTTTAATGTTACTGAAACTTCCTACAACACGCAGACTACCATCTTCTACTCCACTCGGACTCCTCGCCCCTACGTCACAATCGGGATTTTCCGACTTTTACCGAAGATTTTTTTTTTGGTAGTAACAGTTTCAAATGTTACCTGTAAATGCTATATCTGCCTATTAATAAATAAGTTCTGATAGATCTGAATTCCGTGATATCAGTGTAGAGGATTTATACCATAATTGTTAATAAAATATTTGATTTTGTGCGATTTCGTGAATGGGAGTTTAGTGTCGTGATGACGCATCATTTACCAGAAACTTATATATCATGACAACTTTGTTTTTCAATCATCTGCCTACCGGCATGTCCCCTGCTTCAAGTTTGTCGGGACTCCTCTGAACGAACTTACTTTGCAGCGTGACGTTAACCACGTGTTTGTCGATAGGTCACGTCGCTGGTGGACATCAGGGACAGGCCCAGCGAGAAGATTGACGTGGAAAGGAGACGGAACGATGTCGACTGTGGACACGACCAGCTACTGGGCAGAGGCCGCAGCCAGCCTAAAAGCCAATATGTTCATCGTTTACGCTTTTACTAGTAACTCATTTTATTCCATTTCTCGCTGTAGGGCTTTACAAAAACCTTTGCTGCCTTTATTATGGGAAGGTTACAGGTGTAGATCTGTTAACAAACACTCCCTTTTGCAAGTACACGTATATCTTCTTGATGTCACCTAACAGCTGCCTTTTTATGTACACGATTTTGCATGTCTGTTTCTATTGACTCGATCCTGAAAAATCTGTGAAGTATCCTGTTTTATTTATCTGTGAAGTATGCTGTTTTATTTATCTGTGAAGTATGCTGTTTTATTTATCTGTGAAGTATGCTGTTTTATTTATCTGTGAAGTATCCTGTTTTATTTATCTGTGAAGTATGCTGTTTTGTAATCAGCCACGACGAATACGTTTCTCTGGAACCGCCAAGCCGCCAGCGAGAAATCCCCCTACGTTTGTGAGATTGGCAAAGATGAGTCTTTCCGCATATTACAGGCGCAAAGAGATTTTTGTGAGTATTAATTAAAAGGGTTTGAATTTATGTAAAAAATCAGCTGCAAAGCCAGGCCGAAGAAATGTTTTCTAAATCTAAACCAAGACGTTAATAGCTAAATTGGGCTCTTAAAGAGCTGCTTGAGATCGACAGTAGATCTTTATGAAGGTTTGTGTCAGTATTGTAGAATCAGCAGTCAGCTGTACTAGAAGGTTTTATAAAGGACACATCAGCATTGAGGAGAGGTTTGTTAGCTTTTCACCAGCAAACCCCCTGCAATATTTTTCACCAGCAAACCCCCTGCAATATTTTTCACCAGCAAACCCCCTCCAATATTCTCCAACCCGATTGTGACTAGCCGCTCTTTGTGCTGTATTCTCATGACGGTTACTAAGGGAGATGGGGGAAGAGGGGATGACGTTATTTATCGTGGCTAGTTTGTCCTCCTTTCGCTTGAAGCTGGAGCTAAAAGCAATTCTAATCATGTGTGCAGCTTACGGAACACCGTACGTGGACGCCGCCTTTGCACCCCGAGGACCTCGATTCACTGTCCTACCGGAGTCGGTTGTAGTTGAGGGTCGGGTAGGCTTCGTCTACCTCGAGTGTTCGGCGTTCAGCATTCCACCCCCCTCCTATTCATGGTCAGTGACTGGCAGACGGACCGACCGATCGACCAGCCAATCGGGTTCTGTGTTTCGGGTGGTGTGGGTGGGTGTGTGGCTGTAGAATTACTGTTAGTTTTCTGAACACTGGGTGATATTCGTCGGAAACATTTCCAGCCACATGTTTGGGCTTTTCCAAGATGTTCAGCCAACCCTCATCATTTCACTTCTAATCTAAACCCAGGGTTAAGAAAAATTCTTCGACCTTCTGCTAGTCTATATATTTATTAACGTGTAGTTTTACATGCAGCATAAGAATGTCGAAACATACAGTGTTTAAATATGTGTCCGTTATAACCGTTCCAGGCGGTAGGATGGCCATTTTGGCCGACACGGAGTAAAACATCGCTCCCTCGCTCACTAGGTCGCTGGTTTGCTAGCTGATTGCCTGACTGGCTAGCTGATTGATTGCCTGACTGGCTAGCTGATTCAGACATCTGGTCTGAATGAGCGTGTGCTGGTGAATTTCTGATTTTAAAAAATCTCCATACATATTCAAGAGAAACCATTTTGCACCACCTGAACACTACTACATGTGAACATAATTCATACATCATGTAGGTCTAAAGTTTCCCGATTCGCTCTCCAATAACCCAGAGGAGTCATTACACGCGCTGATCTCCCCTGCAGGTACAAGCAGACGTCATCTCTACCTGCCAGAGTCACTTCTATGACCGACAGGCGCTACAACTTGGTGGACGGGCGCCTGACCATTCAAGACCCTCAGGAGGCCAAGGACTCCGGCATGTACTACTGTGCTGCAGAGAATATCTTCGGTTTGGTGCGCACCCACGCTGTGCGGTTGTCGTTTGGCTGTGAGTCGAAATAGATTCCCGTCCGTTCCTTTAGAGAAAGAACCAGGTTTTTTCCCCGAACACAAGATTTAGATGTATTAACATGGGACATTTGCAACATGTTTGAGCCTCAGTGCAATACAGTGGAGACAGCTCTCCACAAAGACGGGGAGATTGAACAAGCGTGTTTGGTTACGTAGTTTCTTAGACCCACGTGTGAATCTCTCCAGGAAGCCCAATAGTGTGCTGATTATTTTTAAGATCGGATATCGTAGTGGCAGCATCTTCTCGTGGAGAGGCAGTGGTATTCTATTTTGAACAGCCGATGTGTTAAGTCCTGTACTGTAATGAACAAAGGATATTTATTTATAGACACGACCCTTGCACTTCTGGACTGCGTGCTATGTTTCCTGCTTTTGGGTCTCTGTTGACAAGCAGTCGGCCAGGAGTGTGTGGTAGCGGAAAATTATTTTGCTGGTATTACTTTATTCACAGTGCTAAGCTTAAAAAGAACTAAAGAAATTTCAGGACTTCCAGACAAAAAAATATATATAGTTTTCTAGTTTTGCAAATATGTCACGGGCACATCCATACCCTGCTTGTCTTGTCTGTTTTAGACATCGGCGAATTCTCCAACGATCCGAGAAGCCCTGTGCGAGCGAGCCTGTATCAGGGAACTGCCATCAACTGCAACCCGCCTCGTTATAACCCTGGTCTGTGTGTTCATCCTAAACATGATACCAATTCTTTGCTGTCCATTAATTAATAAAAATTAATTAATGAATGGAAATTCTTATTGTTAAGAACAACTTGTGTGCCTTATAACACCCATCCTTGTGTAACGGATCCACTGAGCGTGGCTCATCTGTAGTTGCTTGCATAATCTCCTGAAGCGAGGTTTTTGCAGACTTTTATTGGAGTTTCTGACGTCGCTGCTGGATCGGTGCTCAGTATTCAAACCAAAGATGGACAACTTCCTTAACTATAGTCTGTCAGGGGAAAATAACTATGCGATTTGCGATCTTCCTCTTTGTCATGCGGGATAACGCTTCCTGCACAGGAGTTGCCTTTCATATACAAATTACTCTGCCTGTGTAAGAAAGGCACCTTACGCAGTAAGAGTTATCCAGCATGACAAAGGGGATATATGGTAACAAACTGTGCAGTTATTTCCCCTAACAGTCAGATTGTATTAACGGAGTGTGAAGAAAGCCGTTCATCTCTATTTGCTAGTATTCTCTGGTTTTAAAGCTGTTTAAAGACTGGGATAAGTTATTTCAAGTCAACCAACCTGTCACCCACCCCCAGCCCGGTTTTTTGAGTAAGTAGTCAAACCCGAAACAGAATAAGCCATCTTGCGAGACATCAGCCTTTCTTAATAAGCAGCTCGAAGAAAGTTGTGTTAGCAAAATTAATGCAAGGCCAAAGTGAGTCTTTGTGCAGAAGAACAGGCGAAGGCTGGAGTCCTTCAGTCATCTGTACGTAGGATTGTACAAGGCTGTCCACCATTCATCTTCATCATCACTTTCGGGCTTGAACAAACATTAAAACTGGGACAAGCAAATAAAGAAAAAACAGTAAACAATTTAGCAAGCTAATTTATTAACAAGGATGATAACCAGTTAATAATACAAAATTTGTGTAGGCGGTGGCGTGTGAAGTGTGTGCATGTAAACAGCATGTCATTTCTGAGAAGGATCCTAAGTACCGTGAAAACAATCTGTTTTTCCTGCTGATTCCATTGAACAGAGGCGAGTTTCCAGTGGTTCAAAGGTCCCGGCATCAACTTTGTGCGGCCCATCCTTAACCCGCATCAGTTCGTCTCCTACAACGGCAGGCTGTACTTCTCCGAGACGCAGCAGTCTGATGCCGGGATGTACTACTGTGTCGTGACCCTCACGGCGCCCTTAGGTCAGCGCGCCGCCACCTTCCAGCCCCCGAGCAGAACGAGCCTGGGCATCGAACTCGTCATCAAAGGAGACAGTGAGTTGGAAAAAAACAACGCTGCTCGCAAACTAGTGAGCACGCTAAAGGCCTTTCCTAACCCTGCGAATGTGCACCCTTAGTTCGCGAACATGGCCGAATGCCGGGAAGAACGAGGACTCGTATTAAACCTGTTAAGAAAGGCCTTAAGACAAAACGCTCTTTACAATACGCTTAAACGCCGATGTCCTTATTTAAACATATGAACAGACAATGAGTTTCCAGTCCCTCCGCCCTTTTTTTTGGGGGGGGGGGGTCTTTCAGAGCAGTGACACATTTAAATTTAACACTACACTTTGGTAATAAGACCGTCCCATATCTTTTCTCAATAAAATAGATATGAGACACCAACTTTTCTGCGAGCCAGCATCATGGGAGCGCTTCCTATATCTTTTCCCTCACTGCCTTATCTACCCAGACACACCAGCCAGGTACCCGTTCCCAGCTGGGTGAACTGGGAGAAGTGTGCTGCGGCCCTCGGGTATCAAACCGGCGCTTTACGGTTCGGAGGCCCTCGTTCTAACCACTCGGCCTTCCTCTTCCCCCGTCTGACAATTACTGAAGGTCTCGTGGCAGCACTACGTGTTTTAAACATTACCAGCATTATCATTACCACGGCACCACTAAAAGTAGACTGATGGCGATCTTATCCCTTTTAGGAGAGAGAAAATGAAAGAAAAAGGAGAAGAAATTGGCTGGGGTATGGAAAGGGGAGGGCGAGTAGGGCTTAACTCATGAAGGAAGAATTTTCTAAAAATTGAGTAAAGACCAATCGACTGTTACCTTGAGTACCAGCCATCACTAGGGACTAACATTTACGCCGCCACAGGCCGGACAACCACTCTTCACGCACGCATTTGGCTGCTCCTTTCGATTTCAGCCGCCACGAATTTCGGACCCAACGTCCACAACGACTTCCCCGCCGTGTTTCCATCTCCTGCACTGCGAGGTGAAAGACTGAGGATGGAGTGTTTTGCTTACGGCAGGTAAGGCCCCATTTTGTGCTGCAGGTAGGTATGACGAACGGGTCGTGTGCAAAAAAGGTGGGACAGTACATAATGTTAAAGGGAAAGTGTTTCCACCTCGCGTTGATTTCATAGTATTGGGTGGGGGAGGGGTATGAGGTCCTATTACTAAGCTATACATTGATGAACCTCCAGACAGATAGCTGCAGTATAGCCAGTGCGGATGTGAGAGGCGGAGAGGTGGATGAATGGAGTCTGCACAACATTAAACTCCAGGAAATGGTCCTTGATCACGTGATCTGAGCGAGCTGATGTGTTTGAAAGCTATGAAGTAAAATGAAGGCTAATTAATAACCCAATGACGACGAGGAACCAGTGAGGAGGGGTTATCCATATAATGAATACAAAGTACTGGGGGAGGAGGGGTTAACGAGAGGTACTTTTGGATATAAGAGAAAAGCATATAAAACCAAAACCATCTTTCCTACTACTCGCATTAGTTGCACAACTTGCAAACGTGCTTGTATTTACAACGCCAGACTGCCCTTGCTGTACACCTGGAGACGAGACAACGCCTCCATCCCGCAGAAGGCATTCTACCAGGAGGACGGGCGGGTGCTGATCATTCCTGATGCACAGCTGGAGGACTCGGGCAACTACACCTGCCGCGTGGAGCGAGTGAATCGAGCCTCGGACTCGAAGACTATTGGACTGGTGGTGCAAGGTAGTGAGACGTCTGCTTTTCTGCATTAGTAGCAGACATATCTGTGCATTTCTCTGAGCCACTATTTATCTCCCTTGCTGTCATTTAATTGTAGCTCATGTCCCGCGTTCTTTTTTCTTTTAGCGGCGCCTTTCTTCGTGTTCTCACTGCGAGACCAGCATGTCGACGTCAACAGCACCGTGTCGCTGCGCTGCCAAGCGGGAGGAGTTCCGGCGCCTCAGTACGCCTGGTACAGGAATGGGCAACCTTTGACCTCTAGACCTGACGACCTAGAGGTCAGCAGCAACCTAGTGGTTATCAAGATGGCCGACCCAGTGCGGCACAGCGGAATGTACGAGTGCGAGGCTACCAATATGTACGGCACGCGCTTGACGTCAGCGCAGCTCAGAGTTCTCTGTATGTGAACGGGACGTAGAAATCTTTGACATTATATAGCCTACACGTCTATCTTGTGCCACAAGCATCTGTATCCTGTGATAAATGGATTATAGATATCCTATATTTGTATATCTTTATATATATACATAGATGTGTGCGTGTGCGTGGGTGCGTGCGTGCGTGCGTGCGTGAAAGAGAGAGAGAGAACACATCCTGTGACCGCTTGCATAATAAAATGTTCGCTGTTCGTTCTGCAAAGCTATTTGCAGTTAAATGTGTCACCAAACATTGCGAAGCTGTGGCATTGACAGAACATAGAGACGTCGTATGAAAATGTAACAGATACAATGTTTTATTAACTAATATTTACTCGACTTCCATATGCTGTTTAGCGTTTAGGCCCATCTTCAAGAGCCGACCAGTGAACGATTCTCAAATGGCCACGATTGGTGGAAACACGACGCTTATCTGTCAACCTGAAGCATCCCCAGCGCCGACGATCACGTGGTCTCTTAACGGCTCGCCATTGGAGCTTGTGCGAGGAGTTGAGAACCGAGTGACGCTGTTGACTAGTGGCAACCTCCTGATTACTCAGGTGCAGCCGTCTGATCAGGGGAGGTACAGGTGCACCGCAGAAAACAGCTACGGTGCGGCATCCAGTACTGTTGTACTAAGCGTAGTGTGTACGTACACATGTCCTGCAATCTTTGGATTTTTGTTTGGGGGGGAGGGGGGGAGGATCGATTAGTCTTGAGGTCAAAATTGGTTGCTAAAGGTGCTGAAGCAAATCTTATGAAAGATAAAGAATACACTTACCTTTTCTAACTTATTTACTTTAAATCAACACCATCCATAAGCTTTGTAAAATTATTTTCTGGAAATGAGTCGGTCTTCCTTCAAAATAGGATTGAATTTCTGAGATCAGTTAGATTCTTTGTACCGGTGCTCTGCCCGCCATCGTGTGTTTGGCTCTCGCTTTCAGCCCGCAGTCGGTTGAATTCAGCAGACATTGCCTAGCTACTGCTCAGTTCGAAACCTTGTTTAGAATTTGATAACTTGGAGTGAGATTAAAGTTAGGTTCTGACGTTTGAACACCCCACTCCGCTTCTCTTCAGACACGGATACAGGAGCTCAGAGGTCATGACCTAACCTCTCTAGCGATCGTGGCGACTATAAAGCTCGTGTCCGCACTGACACCGTTCCTTCTTTCTGCTTGTAGCCAGGACAGCTATCACTTTGCCACCGCGTGACACTCGGGTTGACGTCAATGGTTCCGCCTTCCTGCAGTGCCAGGCGTCGTTTGACAACAAGCACCACGACCTGGTGTACTCCTGGAGCTTCCACGGCCTCGCCATAGACATAGACAACGACCCTACATTCAAACGGGTATGTTTGACAGTCACGAATATGTTTGACAGTCATGGGTACGCTTGACAGTCATGGGTACGCTTGACAGTCATGGGTACGCTTGACAGTCATGGGTATGCTTGACAGCCATGGGTACGCTTGACAGCCATGGGTACGCTTGACAGTCATGGGTACGCTTGACAGTCATGGGTATGCTTGACAGTCATGGGTATGCTTGACAGTCATGCAGTTGTTGGTTTGTGATCTGAGCGTGGCTATTTCCTTTTGCGGAAATATAAGCGCGTCTCCTCTTTGCGTAAGCGACTATTGTTGCCCAGTACACGCACACGCACTTGCTCGCGCACATCCACACAGCTTCACCCACGCACAAGCATGTACGAGGAGACTGAATAGGGGAGGTCAAGGAGAGAGGTGGACGGGGGTGTTGGGGGGAGATGTTTACTTAATGCTGTTGGTCTTCGGATCATTGGCGACACATCTACATGCCATAACAAAGCACACGCGCTCACAGAAACATGCGAACAGTACAGAGCAGAAATATTTAGAGAATAATGAAACAATAGCAACTAACGTGTATAGTTGTAATGGCAGTCAGGGTTGAAGTTGGTGCTGAACTCGATATTGCACGCACGCACCTATACAGAGAAACTGACAGCGTGAGTGATGATCGGTGATTGTGTATGTACGTGCGTGCGCATACGCGATTGTGGGAACGGGTGAGAACATTACTGAGTTAGAAATTTGCAATCCGTAAAAAAAATTAGCCTTGGGATGCATGTTCAGTTGTTGGACATGAAGAACCGTGTGTCTTAGCTGTGATGGTGGCTATGCAGAGTTTATATGCAGGGGTTGTCGCTCACGCGGCGAAATTTGTTGACGATCTCGCTCTCTCCTCTCTCTCCCTCCCTCTCTCTCTCTCTCTCACGCACGCATTCGCTCATATTCACACGTTCTATAACTGTACGAGGCAGTGGTATTTGTCTTGTGAGGGACAATGGTGAGGTATGCACTAGTTCTGCTCTCTCTCTCTCCAGTCACCTGCCGGAAGCCAGCCAGGTCTGTATATCATCAACGCCCAGTTCCTGCACGACGGCATCTACAGCTGCCACGCCGTCAGTGTCGACGACAGCGACGTGGCTTCCGCCTACCTAACAGTTCAAGGTATCACGTGACGGAGAGAAGATAGGAATGCTTGAAGCGATGGATTGAAAGACGGACAACTTTTTTTTTTGTCTTTTTTTTATTATGCCCCTTGCCCCAAATTTTCATGTCGAAAAATTTTATATTTTCCCCCTCACTATTCTCGTCATTTTGATTTTAATGAACAGGACCTCCCAGTGAGCCGGCAGGTCTTTACGGGGCGGTGAGAAACGCCTCCGTCATATTGTCGTGGACCACAGGCGACAGCCACGGAGCGAACATCCTGTTCTTTAACATTCAGTACATGACCAGCTTCAACTCTAGATGGATCCACAAATACACTCGTGAGTTCTGCAGTTCTGCCAACAGAAATCTGCTTCTGAAACACGAATTAATCACCCTAATAAACTGTATCTGAAGCAAATTGAAATAATTTTTCGCGAAAGCCGAATAAGATTTCTTGATTAGTGCTTCCTTGTCACATAAGTGCCCATTATTCCTTTATTACTGACCTCGCCACAGAACTGCCCATCGCTCCTTTATTACTGACCTTGCCACAGAACTAGTTATGGCTCC
>SMGT01013362.1:255049-337828 GCA_004794575.1 Lanistes nyassanus
GAGGGATGTGTGGCAGAACCACCCCTTGGATCCTCACCAACAGCACGCGTCACATTCCGCCATTGGAAGCCTTGTCTTCCTTCCCCCAGGCGGCCCCATGGGTACCTGCTGGTGTCCCCCTCGCCGTGCATTACCTCTCCGTGGCTGGCCTACGTTTCCCACCGGTAGGTCTGGTCTTGCTTCCAGCAGACATCAGTCCTCCTTTCCTCCCTGGCTTTCTGATGGTCACAGATTGACCATTGGCTACGGCTGTCTGGGATGTGTGGGAAATGTACGGTGTCATGGTTCTGCTGTTGTTTTTCCCGCAGTCCATTTCTCACCGAGGACTGCACGGTTTTGTTCGCCCAGCTGCAGACTTCGCTGCCATGCGAATCCGCCTTTGAGTGCCGCCGTGTGGGTTGTCAACATCGCTTAAGCGTTGTTCCCACACTGGTACCGTGAGTGATGGATAGAACTGTCCTATTGGCTTCTGTCCATCACCTTGCACCTGGGTCCGCCCACACCGCCCTCCTTGTATGGGCCTCCATTACTAGGTGTGGCCTTGTGTGTTTTCCTCTGCTCTGAGGAAGTGTCAGTTTGAGGGCTTGCTGTCCTGCCAGGAATCTTGCAAGCACGTCTCTTCCGGCGGGCCAGTGTCAGCTGCATTTACCCATGCCTGACACCAAGTCTTCCAGGGATGGCCTTGGCACTCTCCCCCCTGGGGTCGAGGTGCCTATGGCCATCAGCAGCTGCCCTAACACACTCCACCTGTTCCTTCTGTCTTTCCTGGCAGAAGTACACGGGTGGCTCTGGCCTTGGCCGTGGCCTCCTCTTTGCAGTGGGCCACAGTGGAACGGGTTCCCCACCCCTTCCAGCTCGATGGTTCGTTTGCCAAGTCTCAGTTGGAAGGTGAGCAGGGCTGCAGCCCTTGTCGCCTGCCTGACAGTCACTCGGGCCCCGGTCCACGATCCTGCCCTTGTCAGTGATCTGGACAGAGTTGGCTGCTAACAGATGCGTCTCTAGCGTTTCGTCCCTCAGAGACGCCTCTCCTGCACTTTTTTGACTGCAAGAGAGTTGATCGCCCTTTTGCTCGCCTTCTGTCCCCCCTTTTGTAGGGTGTACTTCCTACCCCTCCTACTGACAGGTGGGTCTGGCAGAACCCTCCTAGCAATTGTTTGCTTACAGGATGGTCGGGCGTGGACCAACCTCCTATAGCTTCTGCTGTGCATACTCCCCTAGAAGCTCAGTGGGTAGTCTGCAGGCGCTTGGACGATCCTCCTTCAGGATCTGTCTTTGCGCCAGGAGGACGTACTTAGGGTGTAGGCGTCAGTTTCTCCTTGACCTCTGTCGTCTCCGTCCTCCTCACCCTGGTAAGTTTAAGGTGGCATCACCCACCTCCTTTTTGTGCTGAATCAGCACTTTGGGTCATGGTATAGTATTGTGACAAGAAAATGCAAATTTCTTATCTAAATTTGTGTTTCTTTAGCAATACTTACCATGACCCATCAAAGACCCACCCTCCTCCCCGCTGATGGGTTTTTCTGGCTTGAGAAAGTCAGCTTGGCCCTGTCAGTGAGCTGTGCGCACGGGTGGCTTGTGCTGTGCGCGTGCGCGGAGGGGCCTTACCAGGGTTGGTATGTGGGTTGTTTTTGTTTGGAAGGTGCGTTTTTGGGATCGCTAATTGAGAATATAGCACTTTGGGTCATGGTAAGAGTATTGCTAAAGAAACACAAATTTAGATAAGAAATTTGCATTTTACAGACCAAATTTTAAAAAAAAAATTCCCCAGGAACTGAAGCCAGAGGATTTGACGGGGAGTGGCATCGGTTACAAAATTTATTGGAGGAAGAAAAGCGACAGCAACACGGAAGACAGGTGGCAGTCGGTAAGTCCTGACATTAGTTTATTCATGGACACATCGTCGGTTCCATTCTCCCAGAAGGGTTGATGCGCTGCAGTAAATGTCACGCCGGACTAAACACACGAGCAAAACACCTCCCGCACTGTTCCCTTGTAGCGCCCCGACGTCTAGCAGGGCGGAGGGCCCTATTAATGCCGGCTGTCGCGCAGGGTATCCACTGGAGAGCTCCTTCCATCATGAAGCTTGTTCGAACCATTTTGTCATGGTGCGTTTAGATTCTTTTTTCTGGGAAACCCTACACGTGAACCTCGATGTCGGACGTAGCGAATCACTTCCAAAGACGATATAAAATCCACACTTTCATTCCTCAGATCTACAATGCACATTTGCTCAACAAAGTCGACTAAAGAAATTTTTTTTAGAGCTGCATGGGTGAAAAAATTGGTTTGAGGGGGACCACAGATCGACGTTCATTCCTGTGGGTAGTTGTGCTAGACATAAAATGTCGAAATCCGTGCTGGCCTCATTTAGTTCTGTCTGCTGGAAAATTGCAGCAGATAACGTGACTACATGCTGATTACATATGACCTCATTGTCCCTTTTGCATGCAGGACGCTGTCTTTGGGCGAACGAACAGCTACGTGGCGCTTGTAGGGGGAGACAACTACTTCTTGGAATATGAGGTCAAGATCGCAGCCTTCAATTCTTTGGGCAACGGCCCCAACACGACCATCTTTGTTATTATGTCTTCCGAGGCTTGTCAGTATAACGTTTTCTAACAGTGGATGGAAGGAGAGAGGAAAGAAAGAGGGCGAAAGAATGGAGTAAGGATGGAATAAAGATGGACGGAAGAAAGCTTTCTTCCTGTTTGGGGTGACTGGCTGAGTGTGCATGTGGGTGTTTCTATGGTGCTATATGATGCTGTAGAATTACAAATTTACAGCCATAGTCTTCTTACACTTCCTAAAAAAAACACACACGCACACGCACACATAGCACAGGTAGAATGATTTTCGTCAGATCGCCCGGTACGAGAATTAGAGGCGGTAGTCGACTGCGCTGGGAGGTTCTACAAGGGATGTTACAAAGTCGCAAAAAGGTCGCAAGCAAAACAAAATTTCGTGCTTGATCTCCGTAACATTCAGTGTAGGCTCCCAACGCAGCCCCCTACTCTGGTTGGCCAAATTATTCTGTACCCAGGTAAATACGTTAGTATAGTATATGTTAATATAGCAATAATTCTACTGGAAATGCTAGCTTTTTTTCAATATGCTAACAGAATTGGTCGCGGGTAGATCCTACAAAACGTGAGAACCTTTCAGTTACTTAATTCTCGTTATTGTGAGTTTAGCGAGACGAAAGCAAATTACGCTTTTAATACAGAATACAGATACGTTTGTTGTGTTTCTAGTACCAGTTGCCGCCCCTCGCAATGTGCGTGGTCAGAAATACAACTCTACCGCGGTCTCTGTGTTCTGGGACAAGATGCAGAACACTCGACAGTTTGTTCGGGGCAAGATGAAGGGCTTCCAGGTATTCTGCCAGTGTTTCATATTTATTTTTCTTGCTGCTGGTGTTGACAAACTGCTCACAAGCGTTCAATAAATTGACGTCGATAGACGCAGTACTCATCCAAAAAAATGGAATGTATGCATAAACGTTGGCTAAGTAAAAAAAAACAAACAAAAAACTCAGTCACTATCTGTGCAGATAAATTACTGGTGGAGTAAAGATTCCAGCATCCAGCGCTTCAGCAAAATCTGGTGCGACGCCTGTACAAGCGGTCTAGTCGTCGGCCTCTTTCCCAACGAGGGCTACTGGGTGAACGTGCAAGTGTTTAATGAAGCAGGCCTGGGACCGAAGGGAGAAGACTACCTCATATTCACTTTATTAAGCGGTGGGTAGCTTCCCCTGTATGTCGTTCTGTTCATTTCGCGCTATGTGTAAGCGGTTAGCAATACATATTTAAGCTTGTGAACAATGTAGCCTGTGTATCTTCCAGCACCTTCCAGGTACTCAGAATACGTGATGGTTACGTCGCGTAGCAACGACAGTGTGCGTGCAGAATGGAGAGGCGTGTCCATTGGCTTCGGCGAGGAACCACTGCGTGGCTACAAGGTACGCAACTGCCAAGGCTAGTGATTTGTCCTGTTGTTACGGGAAAGGGGTTGTTTCGAACTGGTTTATTAACACTTAAATGGGTATATACTATTTACTGATTATTACGATACATCAGGACCGATCGGCAGGCGGGAAGACAAAGGGGTTTCTTGTTTATTTGTTGTTGTTTTGGGGGGTTCCCTTAATATTCCGTCCCAAACTGCGTATCAGGACGGGGCAGAGAGAGAGAGTGAGAAAGGGGGTGAAAAATACTGCTTGTCACCAGATTTAAAGCTGGTACATTTCTAACGTACATGCTCCAGCTCAGCTGGTACACATGCGTACGTTCAAGTCCGTGCAGCAATGGTACGACTTGCGTGTTTCCTTGTGACAGATGCGATGGTGGCCCGCCACAGAAAACATCCACACGGCACGCGACGCGGTCGTCTTTGGCCACCTGACGTCAGGAGTCATTGTCGGCGTGAAGAGAGGGGTTGTGTACGCCCTGCGCGTGCTGGCCTTTAGCCTTGCTGGAGATGGCAGGAAATCGCCGACAGTCTACTTTACACTTGGTAGGCAAAACGGTTCATTTTGTGACGGCTAAATAGCACTTGAATGCTTTACAAAAAATGTGATCCTGCAGAGTCTGTCGAGTTGACAGTAAAGGCCACACCGCAAGCTGCTCTAAACCCAGCCAGTACGCTGGCGGCATATCAACCCTACTGCTTTTAACTTCTGTGTCTTCTCCCAGAATAACCGCACTCACTGTCAACTTACAGATTGTTTGTACTCCCTGCTTTCTGTTGACACTAAATTCAACTAACTACTTGGCAAAACTACCACACCATTATGTGAGAAAAACTGGTAACCGCAAAAAAATCATGTTCCAGAGGGAATGGTGCTCTTCAATCCAGAAACAACAGACATACTCGCCGGGGCTTATCACGTGACTGCTTCAATACGGACGATTGTGGTCGTTTATTCACTGAGTTGTATGTTGTCGCGAAGACTTATAGCGTGAATGTAGTAACGTCATCCAACTTAGCTGGGAGAACAAGGAAACTTCAAACCGCAGCTCTGTCTAGCCATGAACAATGCAGTATTCAGATTTATAAGAGATAAACAATAAAGTATTACGTTTTATACATGAACAATGAAGTATTACGTTTTATACATGAACAATACAGTATTCAGATTTATACGATATGAACAATACGGCGTTAAGATTTATAGTTTGGAACTGTCCCCTACCAACTTAGTCTTCGAGAGAGAGAGAGGAGAGAGAGAGTGTGCGAGGAAGAGGAAGAGACGTCAATTCGAAATCGATGATCGAGTAACAGAGTTCCGGGTTTTTCCTTTTTAGAACACTAACTTTAAAAAGAATAATGCAGAAAAATCCCTCTCGCTCTCTTTCGGACGAGCCCACGAACGCACGCACGCACGCACGCACACACAACGACCAAGTCGATACGTGAAAGGGCTCTAGTCAGAAAAGCGGGAGATCCGAAGGCAATCCAAATAAAAACGCTTTATTTCAGTTATGTTAAACCCAAATCTGCGTGAGTTATTTCAGTAAAAACAAAGGTTACAAAACAAACAACAAACAAAAAAAGGGAATGGTCACATGCTCGAGTTTCTTGCAAGTCGCTTTCAACGGCTAAACATTGGAAGCGACCACCAACCTTGGAAAGGATGTTTCATTGTAACATGACGACAACTCTCGTTGAATAAAACCAAAGGAAAGCATTGAACAGATCCTTCTGGGAATAAGGAGATGGCAGCGTGTGAGGAAGGGGACTTACAAATGAAATAAGCAAATCCAGATGTTTACTTACAAACACAACCACATAACGGGGTTTTGTAGATCTTGGAACATAAGAACACCCCTTGGTTACCGGACAAAAAGATGTAAAGAGGTACAAATCCATCCTGATCATTATTTCACACATTTTCACAAATGTTTATACACGCTTGGTTCTTTCTGTTCTTTCGCTCGCTAATTATTTTCACGCAGCGACAAGCACGCATGCACTCACAATCTCCGTCTTTCCATCACACAACCGAATGCAATATGATGATAAATGCCCATGTTACTGTACATCGAACAAACCGTTCTAAGATCAAAAGAGCCTTAAACCTTTAGGTGAAGATTGCCTCCAGTAACAGAAGTCGAATCTCTTGGCACATCACTAACGCTTCGTGCCCTCGGCCCGAGCCAAAATTATTTCATAACCCAGTCCTGCTGCAAAAAGGGTTCATTCTGGTAGGGAAAAAAATGACATTTTTTCAGTGGCGCAAGGACTATAATGGACCAGCCAAAATAAACTCTTGATAAAAAGACTTAAGATTGTGTACGGCAAACTGGAAGCAGGCTTTCCCACAAACGCAGTTGCAATCTAGCAGCGCTTTATCATACAAGAACAAATTGCAGACAAAGTTCCTGACATTGATATAAACTCGAAAATACGATTCACTATGACCCACCTCGATGGGTTTTGGTAGAGGGGTAGCAGTCTGCATGTCGTCAAAAAGGGACACTTGGCGATGCTAAGCGAGAGCTTAAGCTAATGTCGCACGAGAAACGTGAAACGGTGTTTTATCAATCATGGTTTTGCGAATCGGTATTGGTTCTTGCAGTACGAAACCTGCTTCGCTGCATGCTTTGCCACAAGATCGAATCACGCAGCCCACGAATACAGTGAAACAGTACACCGGTTCTCTCCCTTCGGCTAGCAAGATCCACGACTTGTACCCCTTTTCCTACATATATGTATGAAGGTCAGTGGTCGGGATGCACGCATTTAGAAGTCCACTGCTTTCTTCAGTTGCTGATTTTGATAAAAAAATTTATATCTGATGTCCCATTTAGCGTCATGGGATTAAGATGTTTCCTTCAGAATCAGCGTATTTTCAATCAGACACAGCGTATTTTCGATTGATAAGCTGACAAGTGGTCCTGTTTTCGCCGTGCTTTACCAGTTGGAAATGGTCGAAGCATCACATGATCTCGATTGGTATATTTCACCGGTTGGCGCGCTCCGAATCACAAAATGCGAATCGCGATGTCTGCAGGCACAAGGCTCGAACCACGTCCGTATCACAGCGAATCATAGTTACACGAAAAACACATTGACACAAAGTTACATTGAATCATCGTGATTTGGTTTTGCTGCGAAAAGAATTACATCCGTGCGACATTTGCTTTATATACAGCAGTTGATCAATTCCGTGCGACCTTTAGGATGGGTCAGCTTGGATGGCTTGATAACAGTATATATTTACTGCAGAGCTAGCCCAAGAGGTTTTCTTTATAGGCCTTCGTGTCGCCATAACGTACATCACTCGGGTAAACTAAATAAACCGAAAATCCAACCATGAATGTCCACGAGTTCAGACATGTACAACAATTTGCTGAAGGAGAGAAAGAATGTTAAGCAGTGAAATACTTTCAAAGAACCGTTTTACGAGGCCCCTCACCCCCCTTCCGACAAAAATCTTAGAAACACAAACTGCTAGACTTGTATTAAAAACAATCTGCGGCAACACGGAAAGATCCTACATTAAAGCTCTCATTGTAAATGATCCTTAGGCAGCACAGTAATAATCACAAAGAAAGCACCTCTTCAGTACAGTTTCTGTTTTGCATACTTTGTGATACACGAGCTTGTCGACGAATTCAAATACTGGACAGAACTGAGTTCTTAAAATGTAACCACCCAATCAATGTATAGGGTCTCCACAAGCTTTACATGATAACTCTTTGGCTAAAGACAGAAGGGGTGCCAGTACATAGGCAACGACTGTCCAGGACTCGCGCACCACATTATCTTTGGTTCACCTGTACCGGCTTCCGTACACGAGTGTCGTCTGCATAGTAACCGAATGATGCATCTTTTCCCGTGGGAGTCACTCACTCGCTCGTCCGCTAGCTCACTCACTCACTGGCAGGCAAACAGAAATAAGAAATAACGAGGCTTTGGCATGACGTCGACAGATGCTCATATTACAAACCTTGCCCATATTTTTTATACCATTCAACGTATCACAGGAGGCAAACTGATTATGGCGACCAGGTACTGACAACTGACAACATACTTCATGCTACCCAAATAATTAAGAAGTCTGCCTCCTCTGCTTGAATGGACCGGAAGTGACGAAACCAGTGAGCCCTACTGGCCCCGTATGGATGTAAACGGAACTAAATTTATACCCGAATAGCGGATTTAAAAATCGTTTTTTTAACGAGGAAAAAATAAGCCGTTCGATTTTCGTACATGGGAAATTCAAGGAACTTATTTCTGTCACGGCGGCTATTCTGGAATACGTAAACTATTAGGGTTTCTTGCATGCGGGACCTGGTCAGCCGACGGCAGCCGTGCAGTACTGCGTGCTCCTCTTCGCAAACCTGTAATCGATTATTTCCAACATAAAAGAAGGGGGAGACGAGAAACTTTTCTCTTTAATCTGAAGGAGCTTTGCATAACTTCGCTCACTGCGTGTTAAGGTTTGCTTCTCCAAGATCGGTCTTCTGTGGTACTCGTTCCGGTATTCGCAGAGACGAGTAACTGAAAAGAAAAAGCTTCATTGACTCCACACAAGTCTGTAATGAACCGGACAATATTCCTCCGCAAGACAAAATGGATCCCATGTGCTGGTGGAATTTAAAAGAGAAAAAGGTATACATTGGGAACATATCACATCAGCTTTGAGGAGACCCAGACACGATGACGTAACATTTAGCTGCTGGACGAGCCGTCCATTACCGAGCGCGTGCGTGTCGGAACAGCTCCGTTTCTGAGTCGTCTTCACCAGTTCCATAGCCAACTGACAACAGCAACAAATTTCACAGGCTGAACAGGCGCTATGGAAAATGTACGCGAGGGAACATAATAGCCACCAGCGCTCATTCAACACAGCTCAAGGCCACAGGTCTCCGACACCAACTACGCGGCTGTGATTTCTGTCATGCATGCAAGTAAGCCAACTGGCAATGTTTATCGATCGTCCACCACGCTTCGATCAGCAAACAAAAGACGAACATCGGCCGGCCACGGGGGAGGTGATAGGTGGGCGGACAAATCACTTCCGTTCCGACGCCAAGTCTTAGCCCATTGTTCTTTTCGCACCCCCCCCTCCACCTCCCTCATCCAAAAGGGGTGGATCTTCAAGGGGCACGCATGCGCAATCGATTGGCTGATTCTCAGTCTGCGTTAACTTATCGGGGACTCCAGCAAACCATGGGCACCTCAAATCAGCCTCTCGGTTCTTGCCAACTCTAAAACTTTTTTTTGGAGGGGCGGTGGGTTGTCCAAAAAGTGCTCTAGTCCGTTCACATCTGAGCTATCGTGCAGCCAGCAAAGGACTATTTTACACTAAACATACGCGGGTCATGCTTCCCCTTCTTTCCATGAAAACTCTCACTCTCAAACAATAATTAAAAAAAAAAACTATCGACCTACCTACCGTCTTTTTGGGACCATGTAACCTTAAACCCAAAACAAAGGAGAGAGCGCGTGTACAGATCGACCGAAGGAGGAGAATTAATGCGCCTGCTTGAGTTAAAAATCGTTACATCGTTGGTTCCACCATAGTGTACGTCTACAACGGTCTGAGTTGCCAGTGTACATGTCAAAGACGGGCTCTAGCCACACATATGCGCACAAGCTCCAGTACAAGAAAAGTCAGAAGCTACAGACTCTGTTACGATTCTTTATGTTCTTCGAGCTCACTTTAGAAACAGAACCTTTTTTGTGTGTTTTAAGCCCTCTCATACATTCTTGGGGTTTCTTTTTTTCACCTCGACGCCTGCTATTAAAACTACACCGTTTCATTGGCACCCTAACCCTTGTACCCTGTCGACCACTGGATGCACATGATGCACATGGCTTGACGGGATGGGCACACGACCTACTCAGCTATAGACGGCGGGCTATTTCTTACTTCTTAATTATGGAAAGCGCGCTGCGAAGACTTACACTCTATACGGAGACGGATTGAGGGTGGGAGGAGAAGAGAACAGACCAACGGCAGAGGGAGGAAGGGTGGGGCGGAGGATAGCAAGCTGACGCCAGCAACCATGATCCAAATCGAACTCTCCCCCCACGCACACACCGCCATCTTCTGCTTCCTTTGCTGTTCGCAAGTAAGCTTGGGTTAACTTCTCTCCGACACAGCGCCTGTCTCCTAAGCTGCCCATTGTGGCAGCTCGCGTTTCATTCTCCTGGAAAAAGCCTCCTCACGGAGGCGCTAACCCTTTCAGCCCGCTTCCAAGACAGATTTGACATTACAGGGCACCGCATAAAGCTTGCACAGGGTGGGGGAGCACTGATATTTTTAGAGTCGGCATGTGCGACGCCAGTTTCTGAGTTGACGTGACTTGCCGCCATGCTCTGAAGTCGGTCTCACGCAATCTGAACAAAAAAAAGGTGTTCACGAACTAGTTTGGGTCTAAGCGTACAATTCAACCTGACTGCTTGTCCACTACGATCCAATAATTCACCTGTTTAGAAAATCTTGCCGAAGAATTCAGCCTTTCTTCTCGAAGCATTCGGCCACGATCATTCTTTCTCGCAAGAGGCGAGACCTCTTGACTGAGTAAGCCATCAACAAGCTACTTGGAGGTTTGTACTTTCAGAAAAGGTTTGTTTTTAAGAATGTGGATCCTGCTTCGCCGAAATAGGACATTCAAGCTGCTATTTTTAGCTCAGTGGGTATTACGCACGTTCATGAGCCCCTGGGCTTGTTTGCACTTCCGGTCATGACAGCGGTCGTATATAATGTCGTTAATCTTGAGTGTTTTACGTCCACCTTTGCGCATGAACAGGAGACAAAGAACCCACAAGCAGCCTGTGCACAAGAAACAGAGAGAGAGGGGGGGGAGAGGGGGCGACGGAGTAAGGGAGAGAACTTAGCCGGTTTTGACAATGCTAAGAGGAAAAGAAAGAAAGAAAGAAAGGATGGTAAGGGAGAAAAGTGACGGTTTTTAAACAAATATATATAAATAAATAAATTATTGCACGTTTATGGTTTTCAGAAACATCACATATGCATGAAGGTATGTGCACGGGAGATTGGGGAGTAATTATATTGTTCATGTGTGTGTTAAACTATTCATTGCCCTAACCACCAACGAGTAGCCGATACACAAGGTAACATTAAAACAAGACTCTCACGACCACTAGATGGAGCAGCATACAATGCCGAGCGCACAACTCGCAGGGGTCATTCCGAAGACCTAGAGGAGATCGTCATGGAAATCGCGTATAAGTTCTTTGGTTAAGAGCTGTTGAAATATGTTTTTTGCGATTACAACGGTTGGTTACGAACTGCACCCTTATCGCGTCTAACCTCTGTTTTTGTCAAGTACATAAAGCCATACAATTTGTTACTGAACCTCGAAACTTTTAGTGATTTAAAAATTATTAACGGCATGCAGATATTGTGTAAAGGTAGGCGGGAAAATTATACATTAAAATAAGCAGCAAGAAGACAAATTGGAGATCCTAGTAACACTGACAGACAACTGAGAGTAATTTGAATCTCCCGTAGTATAAAATTATCTGTATCGCCGATTTCAGTTCCATTGACTCCTGGCTAGAGTTTTGTACAGTATGATACAAATGCACAATAGGAGCCAGAAGAAGACTGCTAGGAGGGTAACAAGACACAAGACCCTCACATGCACTCTTCTTTCTCTCTCGTGGTCAAAGAGTGGAGAGAGAAAAGGAAATAGAGATGAGTCGACAGGAACTCCACATTACGACTACAGAAATCATCTAATGTTTAATGTTTTAGCAACCCTTCCCAGCTGCCTACAGTAATCTGGCAGTCGCTAGTATACCACCATTGATTTTTTTATAACTTAATCATAATACTGGCCACACCAATTACTTTCGGCTTCATACATATCTCCAGAATATTGTCACGTCGCCCAGCAACCACATGATTTTGACGTCTGCGGACTCTGCACTGGGTCTTAACAATAAATCCTAAGCTATAAGCAATCTTGGGATACAGTCTCTTGCAGCTTATATTACGAAACATCATCTCTCACTACAGTAACACAAGCGACAGCTCCGCGCTGTTGTAGACGCCGTTGACTCGTCCCCTGACATTTTCGTCATCGTTTGGCACCTGCAACGACAACAGAATCTTTTTAAGTTAACTGCTGCTACAGAAGAAAGTATGGCGGGAACATATACGGACGTCGTAAACAAATATTCGTACTATTAGCTTGCATGTATTGTGGGCATGTTAATATTAGCATCATTCAATTTAAATAACATTAGGCCCCTTCTTAGCTGGACGTTAGTGGGTCCCAGTCTGCCAGCAGACTCTCTGTCGTCCGGATAAGGAGGGCCTAAGCCTGGCTGACAGGGTCAAACATTATCACCAAGTTTCTCGAACAAGGCGTTGCCAGGGCCTTACGGGCAAAGAAGTCGGAGTTTACTTAACTGTCACAGGACATGAAAATTCGATCAGTCACAGGAACTTTAATATGGTTTCAAAAGGCGCATTCATTATGTCTGCATAATAACGTATGCCATTACATCTGCCGCCACTGTCGTCTCGTATGCAGATGACTATCAGCCTTAGGCCGAGTGGCGCCACTCTTTTGTCAGCCTTAGGCCGAGTGGCACCACTCTTTTGTCAGCCTTAGGCCGAGTGGCGCCACTCTTCTGTCAGCCTTAGGCCGAGTGGCGCCACTCTTCTGTAAGCCTTAGGCCGAGTGCCACCACTCTTCTGTAAGCCTTAGGCCGAGTGGCGCCACTCTTCTGTAAGCCTTAGGCCGAGTGCCACCACTCTTCAGGAAACTATATCTTCTAACTGCACATGGGGGAGGGGAGTGGGGTGGTAGAGGGGGAAAAGGTGCTTAAAGAACAAAGGAGAGAGATTCTTTCATTCCTTTGGGCTGTTGCTTTCTCTCTCTCTCTCTCTCTCACAGTCTTCAGAAAGGGTTTAGGGAAGTATCTTCCACCTGCACATAAGGCTGGGTAGGATCCACGGGAAAGGGCTGGGGGGGGGGGGGGAAATCTGATAGAGAGCTTGAAAAAGCTAATTTAAAAAAAAAATCTGGAGCCAATCAAAATACAGTCTTGCATGAATTATGGTAATCGCTTAGTGTCACCACTTAAAATGTTTAAATTTCCTGGAAGATGGCACTGTCTATAAACCTACCCACCGCTCCCCTAGCACCAACCCTAACCCTACCCCTTCCCCTAAACCCCTTTCCTCCCGAAACATCCCCCCTCTTCTCCACCCCACCCCCGACCCCGGAAACACCTGCGAAATATAGCTCGCCATTTGATTGGCTCCGCTTTTTACACATCCGAAATAGAGCTCGCCATTTGATTGGCTCCAGTGAATTAGAGCTTTTGCGCGCTGAGCAGCTGGTTTGCGAAGAAAGCGAAATGTTCGTGCTGCCGTACACCCCTTATGCCCCCCCCCCCAGCTTCCGTCAAGTGTGGTCAGCCTGATGTCATGTCAGGGGCTTGGTCTGCTCACTGGTCTGCTTGGTACTGCAGCCAGCTATGATGTAGTGACTCGAAGTGTGGGAACAAAAACATGGAGACCAGAGATAGGTCGGCTATTGATTGTGACGGCTGTATCAGCGCGTGCGTTGTTTTGCACAAGCATTCTCTCTGTTCACTTCGCATGCCGGATCAGGAGAGTTGAAAACCCAGTGGGTCGATGCAGTGAAACGGCTGCAGACTCTCAACACCGATAGGGTAAGCGATCCCTTGACAACCTGGCCCGCTGCCGTAAAGGTGAGGGGGTAGGTTTCTATGGGATCACGCCCCCTCCACCCTCCGGTCTATAACTGTGTCCTTTAATTATTTCCATCAAAGGTAAATGAGCTCCGCTTCTCTGGGTCTAATCTCTAGTGGCCACAGACCCCGTAAACTTTATACAGCGCACCTTGTGGGTGGTAAGTTCTGGAATTTCCCAGTCCCAGAGCCGCCTGTGCTAGTAATAGTAATAGTATGGAAATTTGTCCAAGAGACGATCTGGAATTGTTGAAGACAGCTGGGACAGGCTGGCCAGCCTGCGCTGCTTGCAAGAGCGTCTCCATTAATGTAATTCCCTTTACTACATAAAAACGCTCATAATACAGACGTCTAACGGTCGCTGAGCCCCGGGTCTGGGGAAAAAAAAGAAACCATGAATGCTCATGCAACACCACCAACTTCCGCCTCATCCGTCCTCCACTGGCGCGTTTCATTTCTCCGTTCCATACGCAGGATCCCTGCCCACATTTTACAGACGGCGCAGAACCGAAGACAAATGGCTGATCTTCATCAGAGGACCCTTCGATGGACAGCATTGGCAATGTCAGAACGGTGTTCCATGACTTGTACGCGCGGCGGCAAGGCCGCTTAATGAAGACGATCCTCGAAGGGATAAAGTATGTCCGGCACAGCTCCGCGTTCCACAACGCGTGCGCCCGCCTCTGGTATGCAAGTTTAGGACGCACGGCAGTGAGCAGCCGAAAGTTAAATTCAAACCCCAAATCCTACTTTCTGTCCTTCTAAAAACTATACCACTCTGCTGACCACTGTCGTATATCCCAACCTGCGTACCATGGTAACTGACACTGCTTTACTATTCTGAGTGTACAATTGATCTTGCCTGCCTTCCATGTTAAGGATTGATTCACCAGATGCTCGCGATTAATTCGTTTTCGACATATGCTTCTTCCCTCCACAAATATAAAATCTGGAAGCCCCGCAAAGCCAAATGAAAATTATAAAAGCAGTTGCCCTTGGTAGCTCAAACCTGTCTTAATCTCTAGGCACACCCAGGCACATATGGCCCTTTATTAACCGGTTTGTTCAAGTCCGGACGCTGTTGTTGATAACCGAAACACGCCCAGCCACAGATTATACAGATCACAACGAGCGTCGGTTGACATCAACCCAACCCCCACCCCTCGCCCCGCAAAGCCTTCAGGTAAACGTGATCAGACTGCCGAGATATTAAAGGCAGTAACAGAAGAGAACAGAATCGTCACAACATTGGACACCAGTCCAGGAACGGTCGACCAGGCAAGTGAACCATGTTGTACAGAATCAGACCACCCATGGACTATGGCCACCCCCACCCCCAAACAGCAAAAAGAACCCCGTGAAAATGCGTCATATCTTTCTCGAGACGCACATATTTTCCATAATCGAGGGTGTATGAAAAAGTCTGAGGATAATCACTCGAATGGCTGCAGATGAACTGACTGCTACTTTCAATTGGATTTAGACCGTGTGAGGCCAGTGGAATAATGCGTGCCCATGAACGTTCATCTGTTCCTAAAAATATTTACAAGATATGCATATAAACGCTCCATTGTTCTTAAAAACAACTGTTACACCATTTTCCATCCGTCTCCATCTTAATTCCTTAATCAAGCCCAGTTCCATTTTCTGGAGAAAAAAAGTTCTCTTCAAATGGTCACGTGCCAAGTTGTATTCATCCAGCAGCTTGTTCTGCGTTGCAAGTTCTGTGCCCTCTTTTCCACACGGACGCCCTTCTGCTTTTTCTTCCAACCGTAGCTGGAAGCAGAAATTTTGCGAACGTGCGGCCGACCTCAGATAAGCGACCAGATCCCCCTCTTCTTTTTGCTTCCTTCCCTCCCCGTCGGTCCGATAAGACTTCCTGCACGTCTCCTGAAAGATAACCGATTCTTGCCACCGGATCCCAGTCTGGCATTCACATCATTCTCTAACCAGTCACAGTTCAGCCCAGACTATAACAGTGTGACTTTTAGTAAACAGATCGAGAAAACTTACATGCTCGACCAGTCTATAACTGGTTAGAGGTTTGAGGTGAATCCATGGCCCAGGTAACAGGCATGCTGCTGCTAGTTCAACAGAGGCGAGGAACCCGAAAAATTCCGAGGATAGGGAAGTTCCAAAATTTTTAAATGTACAGCGGAACCTCTCCATTACAACCATGAAAAATCAGAAAACGTAGTCTTACTTTGAAAGGGTTTAAACTAGGAGGTGACGCTTCTTTCAATGATTGCTAAGCTAAGCATGGGCTATTCAGGTAGATATATAAACTCTAACGGCTGTAGCTGTCGGCAAAACTGTCGTCCAACGGGCTAGCGTGATTTATGATTTTCAATGTCCTGGCAAGTTTTTTTCTAGTGCCAAAGTGGCCACCGTATTTCGCCATCCCTAGATGGTAGGCAATGGGGTCAGAATTCCTGCAGTCGAGAATCTCAGGTAATACAGGTAGCCACTGCGCCCGTCTGACCTCTGACATCACTTCCGTCTTTCGCTTTCCCCGCAGCTGTAGCACCTGCCTTGGTTGAGTGGCGCAGCAGCTGTTTTGCTTGGCAGTTTGGTAAAGTTTTCGTCTCCCATCTGTTCCATACTGAGGAATTGTCTAAAGCACAGACGTGGGTTACATAATGTGTTACACAGCCGGGAGTTACACCTGTCAAACTGTTTGATACGGCTGCAAGCCCGAAAAATGTTCTCTTTTTTGTTGTTTTTTTTTGGGGGGGAGGGGAAAGCTGGAAACGGACACTGGTCTTTGTCCACAGTCGAAATCATTATTGAACAAAATCTCTATAAAAAAAAGTCTTCCTAATGACAGTATGTACATTATCCCAGTTTAAGTTGAATACCTCTGGCCTTTGGGGAAAGGGGGAGTAGGGTGTTTATAAGGCATAATTCAAATTAATTTGTTCAAGTATAGATCTTTGGACTCGCTACCTTTGGATAAACACATAATTTGAATGAAAGGGTGACTACTGTATTATTGTTTGTAATAAAAGAACACTGTTTTTCTGCCACGTGAAACAAGAACGTAGGGGATATTATAAGGCAAGAATTAAGGTCCCTTCAGAGCAGATTTTCGTCCGGACGGAAACAGAAACTGCAGCGTCTTCAAAACGGGAAATACATTTTTCCTGTCGGTGTTCAGATTCACGCTTGCAGCATCTCTTCTCGGGGCTGACGTGAAAGCTTCAATCAGCGAACGTTCAATGATAACGAAGACGGGCCCGGGGGTCGGTTCGATGCTCGCCGACAGATCGAGTGAGTGGGTGGGGGACTATCTGGTGGCTGTCTCAGCTCACGATAACATTTATTGCCCTCTGGCGTATAAATTCACCGCACATGGGATATCAAGGAAGAGTACCAAGCCACAGCAGGTCGAAAAGACGTCAGTAAAAACAAATATACTTAGTGAAGCTAGCGCGATCTCCTGCTGCAACCCAGAAGCATTTCATAGCTGGACAATATGTTTCCCAGTTCGCCAAACTCGGGCATGTAGACATAGAAACATGCATCAGGTGTTATCTTTATACAAGCTATCAAAGGAGACAAACGCGAGAATTTTTGACTCGAAGACTAACCTTTAAACGCGTACCACCCATCCTTTTAATCCTCAGCAAACTCTACTTTGACGGACACGCTTGTCAAAAATGGTTAAGGGGATCTGAAAGCTGCATGCTCTAGCATCATTCATTAGAGAGATGAAACGTTCGAAAGAACAAAACCAACCCAATGAAAGCCCGCCATTGACCTGGTGGGGAAGGGTGTAAGAAAATTGTATAAAGCGAGATGTTCCCCTCCTTTCATTAAGTTTCCTTTATGCTACGTTGCACACTTTGAAGACATGCTTTAAATTCAGTCCTAAAATCTTAAGGACAAAATGGCGAAATAAAGGTACTACAAAATTAGGGCATGCTTTCAGGGAACTAAATCTTGACAATGAAAACAGTACTATGTATGTAGACAACATGTAATTATATGGGCGCAGGCAAAATATGGACGACGTAAGAAATGGTGGCATCATCATTCTGCCCATGAATGAGAACGTAATTAGACATAAAGCAGACGGCAGGCAGCACAACATAATAAGAATGAAGAAAGTAGCCAGTGGGAAGAAAAAAAAAACTACGTCCAAAATCAATAGATCCTTACAGAGATGGGGTTTATGAATCCTATTTCACACACACAAAAATCAGGTGCAAGATGGACATTCCATATTTAATTTATCGAAGACCAGTTAAGTCCCTCGCAGCTTGCAGAAGTTAAGGCGATAAGGATATGGGATGTTGAATAACAGCACAAGCGAAATAGTAAAAAAGGGAAACGCAATATCCTTCGAAACATCTCATCTTCCGGCAATTAGTTGTTGCGATCTCTCTGTCTGAAGTGGGTAGGGGGAGGAGAGGTAGAAGCCCCTTTAGCAACCAAATCTCCAAGCGCAATTTTTTCTATTCTTTCTTAAATTCATATATCTCGGATACTACAGATCTACTCTCAAAATAAACATGTAACGTTAGTAATGGAGACATCACCTACCAAATATCTTTATGTTGCCCCTTTACAGGTAAACATTTATTTACGGTTAAATATAAACCAAGTTAAATGTGCAAAAAGTGTAAGCTGTGCAAAGTATGACTTTAAAAAATCGACTTCAATTCATAATAAGCAGCAGAAATAAATGTGCTATTTATATAACGTAAATGTTTGCTTACAGCAACACAGCCTCTCTGCCGAGTTTTTGACAAAAAACAATGATAAAAGGCTGTTTTGAAGTGATATAAGCAGTAAAACCCTGGTCTCTGAATGTCTAATTAAGAAGGGTTCAGATCCCAAATGGGTGGTATGCGGCAGTATGAGTAAACTACGAATAGTATGCAAAAACCTCTGTATGCTACGCCACCGCACCTAGAAAATGTTTAAGTAACAAAACTGGGAACCATGCACACACATCTCTTTAACTCGCTACGTGGCAATTATAAGTACACCCGCTACCAACTGAAGGTCAAAGAAACAGATGATGTTGCCCATTATGTTTAAAGCAACAAGGACGCAGTCACTTGGTCTCCTTCCAGTTAGCTTAAATCGTTTCAACGCACGACTACTTTTTCTCTGATTATATTAATGTTGACAGACTCTTTAAGGCAAGCAACTTCTATTATGGAAGAAGGTGGAAACAGTATGTGCAGCTGACATTCTATAAGGGACAAGGTCTCCTTGTATCAGGATGCTTTAGTTTTGCTTTCTCAGTGCTATCTTCTTCGACAGGCACTGGTACAGTCGACAAGATGAACTGCTTCCTTTACATCCCTGCTCCAAGCCACAGATTGTCTCAGCCTAGCACCCCTCCATAACCTGCCATATCCAACCTCAGTGCAGTCACCTAATGATGCCTGAATTTTCATCTGCAGCTTGTCCTTGATCGAGCAATATCCCAGTAAATGCTATTGAAACTGCTGTATTTTCTGGATATAAACAGCCATGCAGATAACACTTCTTGACACTGAAAGTGGGAAACATTGATTTAGTGATTGCATTGTGCCTAAGCATGGTTCAATAAATCAGTATCTGTGAACCTATCTTCAGGGCACGGTGAGTTAAAATGTGTGTGGATTGCTGCACACTTCACTCATACCAACCCTCTTCACCCAACAAAGTGCTAGACACGTGATGACCATTTGAAAATGTCTCCAGTAAGCAGATTCACCTCGCCTTGGAAGATACTGACAATTGGTACACCTGGGATTACCTGCATGAGAGTTCCTATCTTCTTGTCCATATATGAAATTGTCTGTATAATTCATGCAATATGAATTATTATGTTTGAGCACCTTTATGGATGGAGAGGGTAGGAAGTCTCATGCAGCCTGTGCTTACTCTTTTATAAGCAGCTCTGGCATGACTGCCTGCATCTCAATAACTACTGCTCTGTTAATACTTTCATAGGCAACTCTAATAACAGTGACATCTTTTTTTAAAAAAAACTTTTGATAGAACTACTTTTCTATAAGCAACACTGCCTACACTCATGACATAGCTTTATAACTAGTTTTATAAGCAGCTCTGCCAACACTTCTTTTCTCTCAAAAAGTACTGCTCTAGATCTACTCATTTACATATAGCGTCTAAAAGAGCACCTGTACGTTAAAAAGTTAAAATCAAGAACTATTAATGCGCAGTTCTGGCAATACATGTATTGGTTACATGTCAAAGGTACAAACAAGAACTATTTTATATGTAGCTCTGGCAATACATATCAAAAGATACTGACCTCTAACATTCAGAAGGGGAAGTAAAGAAACAAATGAAAAAAGATAAAATTATACACTGAGAAGAAAATGACCTATTTGCAAACTGAAACGAACCCGTCACTCATTACTAGTATCTTCTGCCGCACTCTGTACACAGATACACTTGTGGACACAGATGAAAAGGGTTGTGCACACCACAAAGTTATTCATTCCTGACAGTGACATGCAGCATCAACACACTTACATCTGTCAATAACATAGCACTACTGCACAGCCATTAGTGGCAAAGTACTAGAGGAAACCAAACCATGGCGCTGAGAGTGAAAAGCATTCACAAGAAAGGGTATCAAGGAAAGAAAGGTAAAGTGGTTAAAAAAACTTGTGTACATACGTCATTAATTAAACTGTCCATTCATTAAAACTGCAAAACAAAAACACAGAATTTTGTTACTGATATTTCAAGCTAACTGGCAGTGTACAACTACTAAAAAGTCACAGAATGCTGAAATAAGAGTATAATGAAGGATTTACGTATATGGAAATCTACCAACACCTACACAAACACATAGAGTTAATCTTCACTCTTTCGAATAAAAACAAAGTGTAAGCATCATCTAAACTGTGTGTGTGTGTGTGTGGACATGCAACTACATGAATGCACTGAAAAGAATGTTTACATCTTTTTAAGGATTTCAAATAATTCCTTCCTTTTGGGGATTGGGAAGGGGGAGGGTGCAGGGGATGGGGAAAAGCAGGAAAGAATAAAAAACTTAAATGTGGAGTTATTACTACATTGAAGTTTAATAATAACACTATTTTCTCTTAAAATCTTGCACAAATTTAATAAAGGTCCAAAAATACATTAAGAATGTTTTGCCAACATGCTAAAGGTGTGGTTGCATTCTTAATGAGTCAATGGTCCCTCATGCATGGTCCGTCTCCTTTTTCTAAAAATGCTTGAATCTGGTCAGTCTCCAGGAACAATTCATAGCTAAGTTTCTCATGCATATCCCTACTGCACTACATTACTCAAAACTGTAATGTGATAGCGAAAAAATACTTTGCATTGGAACTAAAAAAATCTTAATTTAATTCAGCTCTTTTGAAATATAATAGTAGTAGATAGTCTGAAAAATTGCATTTATAAATATCATAGGCATTAACAATTCTATTAACTGTAATAAAATTATTATAAATAATTCCTCTTCAAGTCAAGCACTGAATTTATACTCATCTGAAATCTGGACTGAACAGTTATTGTATTCTCAAATCATTCATGAGTCTTAAAGATCTTGATAAAAACATTTGTCTGACTTCTAAATGCATGTAATCAAAAATAAATGAATACGCATGCATGCATGCACATTATAATAATTTCATTTCTAATAAGTCTCCCAGACTTTCTGTCCATGCCCTCAGTGGACTCAATTTATAAATATCAGCATTCACAGCAGTTCAGATTGCAGTTACTTTCTTTTAACAGGAAGTTACTGGTGGAAGGGGAGAGGAGGGCCAGTTTTCTCAAGGTTCAAACATGTTAGGAAACATAAGTAACAAAATTAAATTTGCAAAACTGAATTTGTAGTAAGTTGCACATTCACTTTGGCCTGCATTTTCACTTGCTGAAAGGTCATGTTTGCAAATTTAATTTTAAGACAATATAGGTTAACCTCAACAATCTACCTTTGCCACCTTATAAGTTCCTGACTGTGATCTCTTGTTAAAGAGATTGTACTCGGTGGTGTGAAATCTTTTACTATACTCAGCAGAAAAGCCAACAGAGCAGTGTAGGAGGAATTTACAATGAACAATAGGGTCAACCATACAAAGACGACATGAAAATAACAAAAACAATAGCAGTTGTGAACCACATCTGGTAGTGGTACTGAGTGAACAACAATAAAAATAATAAGGCAATGATGTACACATGCATGCACAGACACACATAATGGTGCCTAATAATAACTAATCATAAACAGAGGAATGATGTACACACGTACACACACACACACACAAGTGAACAAAGTCTGGAAATTCAGATTCAAGCTGACAGGGGATCTAATATCTCACTTTAATTGGGCTAAAAAAAAAAACCATTGCCATAATGGTGAACACTCTGCTGAAGGTGAGGGTGAACTATTCAACACATTAAACCGAATAAAAATTAAAGTTGTCCATGTTGGCACCAAATTTATGAATGTAAAAAATCAAAAGTGACAGCCTTGCTGAAAACAAAGAATATAAGGGGTTCTAGTGGAAGAACACAACAAGAAGTTGATAAACAGTTACTTCCCAAACTGTCACATGCCAAAAACAGCAGCATCAGCAAAAGCCACAGTAATGCAAGCATAATAATGCATATAGTACTAAACTTACACGTAAGCATAATAATAAATTATACAGGCTTAATAACTATGGTACTAGTGATACTGTTTCTAACCATCTAGAAATATATACACACGCTAAATAGTATACAGCATTGCAATTGATAAAATAAAGCCAAAAGAAAAGAGTATATGTTTGAGACAGAAGCCATTCTTAAAAGCAAAGAGATCAATGTGTCATGCAGTCATTTCCCTTTGGTGATTACAAGGAATGCAAGATATCACAATTTTTTTCACAAATGATGTGTTTTAGAATAATCTACATGAGATCTTTAGAAATGTGCTTGCAACTGTGGGAAGAAATTACTCTGTTTAAAAAATACAACAACAAAAAAAACCTGTATGAATGCTTGCATCCTGATGCTCATGTCTGGATTGCAACGTTACAAGCCAAACCAACCAAGCAAACATGGTAGCTTTTATCCAAACTGAATGTCACTGGAACCTCATTCCTTATATGAAAGTCTTTCAGTTTCACCTGGATCTTCTTCACTTTATGATATCCGCCCATGAACACCAACTTACAGATTGACATGGTCCAAATAAACACAGCTAGTTGACATTCTTTGTAATGATGACACTAACATTCAAACAGAATGGCTGAATGCGAGCAGACAACAGCTTCATGGCATGATGGTCAAGTGTTGCCAAGGCCACAAGAACTGTGGGTCAAATCTTGCCAAATCCACAAAAAACTGAGGATCATGGGTTGGGACTCTCCAGCACAAGTGGCACATGACAGCTGCCATGTTTCCCCGAAAATAAGGGCTGATATTAATTTTCATTCCGAAATATGACACTAGGGCTTATTTTCGGGGATGTCTTTTTTTGATATGTCAAAAAATGAACTTACAAAGTAAAAATTACGAGATTTCTAAATAAACAGAAATTAAGAAAAACGATGTACATTTACTTATCAGCGCCTTGAAGATAAGAGACGTCTGGTAAATGCTCGGAAAAAAAACCCAAAGTGTTAAAAGCCAATTTTCATTGCTCAGCTAAGTAATTGAGTTACGAAAGAACACACAATAGTTTTTGTGTCGTCATTATTTTTACTTGCCAAAAAAAGATATTTTGAAAAGGATAGCATACACCACATTAAAGCAGTTTAAATAAATATATAAAGAGGAAGGTTTGTTTCTTTCGTCTTTCTGCCGTTCTCAACTAGGGCTTATTTTAAGGGTAGGGCTTATTTTAAGGGTAGGGCTTATATTAAAATCATCCTAAAAATCATGCTAGGTCTTATTTTGTGGGTAGGTCTTATTATCGGGGAAACACGGTGCTTGCTACCAAATAATTTCTGGGACCAATATCCTTTTGTGATCAAGTATTACAATCCCCAACAGTGGAAACAGAACAAAACATATGATATATACAGTATATATATATATAATAGCCACAGCACAAGAGTCTGTATGCCATCAAGACATGCCATGATACAGTTATGGTTAGCATTCCACTGTAAATACAGGGCTAATGTTCAAGAATCTGCTATAAACTAGGCATTTTGTAACCCCTAGACTACAAATGAGTGCCCTTTCCCTTGAGCCCATTATGAAAAAAAATCTTTCCCTTTATGCTTCACTGTTGAATATTTTGATTCACTGTCAAAAACTTTTTAAATCTCAATTCTAAATACACCACCTGGAACTGAAAGAATTCTGAGCATATGTATAAGTGTGTGTCAATTCAAAACACCAGCTAAGAAATGTTAAACACTGTCACGGAAACGTGCCATGAGAGCAATGACGTGTGGTGAGTAGGGTAGTCACTTAGTGTGAGCAGTGACTAAGCGCTATTTTTAGATGACTGAGAGATGATCAACTCGCGAGAGTAGGAAAGAGACGCGCGCAGTTTTTTCAGTGGAGAGGATGATTGACATTGTGAGAGAGAAGTGCCGACGACCTGAAGGGACCGTAACGGACGGACTTTTTCTGCAAGTGCCCAGACACCTGAGCAGAGCCCCTTTATCCGCACTGGAAACGCTGAGAGAGCGTAGGCGATTTTTGTGTCAAAACCCTCTGCCTAGACAGGAGGTAGGCCAGACATTCCATGGGAGTTTTTCTTATCTTTTTGTGATCATGTGTATTTTGTGAATAGGAAACTATAGTAATGCGTTTCATAGGGTTTTTGTTTTGATTGCATGTACGAGGCTACGTCAGCGCCTCCTGAGAAGAGACGTAACAACCCCCCCCCCCCCCCACAAGAGGTGGACGTGTAGGAAAGCGCCAGCGGTGACGACTGCGGTAGCTTCAGCGTGTGTCCTTTGTCGACTGACAGCTCCAGAGAAAAGTGTGGAAGTTCGAACCGCTAACGTGGAGGAGAGATTTTTTTCCCTAAGTGAGAGATTTGTTGAGGGAGCTCGCGTGCAGGTCCTTCGTAGACACTTCGTGGTAGTAAGATTTTGTAACCCAGCCTTGATGGCCCTGCGGGAGTTTTGATGAACATTAAGCCTGTGAGAAGTAACTCGATATCTGTGAAGATTTTGATGATCATTAAGTTTGTGCGATGATCATAGATATTCTTGGTGGATTTAATTGTTTGAGTGATGCAACTTTGGGTACGTTGAATATTATGTGATGCATTTGTGATATCCTGTGGAGATTCCGATGCACAGCAAGTGTAGGTGACAGTGAATAGTTACCTTCCGGAGAGTGTGAAGAGTATTAAGTTTTTTTTCCCTCTGTTGTGACGGCGCTTGATAGCCGTTGTGGTTTTTGAGAAACCGTAGGTCTGAGTGACCAAACTTAGAAATCCTTGTTGGACTAAGTGTTAGCAACTTATTGGTAACTTTGGATATACTACCTGTGGAACATAATAAGTCTGTGTGAGACTTTGAATCTATAGTAGAAGACAAGTTGACAGATTTTAACATCCTTTGTGGTGAATTACTCGAGATAGTGGAAAAGTACGTTGTTAGGACTGTGCGTGAGAGGAGATTGTTAGTTGAAAGACGCAAACTTGTGTGAAGGAAGAAAACGTGGTTTATTTGTGTGTTTCGGATAGTGTGGATGAGAACAAGGAGAATAGTGAGTGAATAGCTGTTGTGTACGCGCAGTGATAGTGGAAGTTAGTTGGAAGCTGCCGTGTGTATCAGAGTGATAAGTGCGTAAGTATTGGAGAGCGAGTGCAAGCGTGTAGTTTAATAAATGAGGCCGGGTCCTTTTTAGAAAAACTGCTACGTCTCGTTGTCTTGTGTTGTGTGGAGTTGTGCGCAAAAGAACACGCCCCCACACCCTTGGTCGCTTAGTGAGAGTAAGATAGGTGACTGAGTGGGTGTGTGACAAACACAAAAGCAGATGTGCTGTATAATATTGTTATGATTCAGCTCAAGTCAAATGCTCAAATTCAATCATGCAATGGTCTACACAACGAAGTATAAGTCTAGAATTTAGGAATCAGCAAGACGACTCGACGGAAATGCAGCGAGAATATACCTGTCTGCGGCTAGCTCGGGTTCGCATGCGCAAAGAGCCAGAGCGATGAATGGTGGATGAAACAGAGGGAGGCAAAACATGCATGGGTGACAAATGATCAGTCACATAAGCACCAGCAGACACAACACTCTCATTAGGATCCTCACTTTCAAAGGGAGATTCTGGAACAGAAGGCGATGCAGGGGTGTCCGGCTCCGAGTCTCTGGAGCTGAACCGCTGACGACGTGGCTTGGGAACTTTCCTAGGTGAAATGGGGTTGGCCAATGGTGACTGGGGTCTGCCAGCACTGGAAGGCAGACTGGTACCCAACAGGTGTTGCTGAGGAGATGATGGAGAGGACGATGCGGTTGGTGATGGGAGGTTTTTCAGGATGGACAGGAATTTTCTGGGACCAGTTTTCTTTGCTGAATTTGAGGGGGAGGTGGGTGACATGGGGCTTGTAAGTCCAGGAAGAGAGTTTGGAGCAGCACATTCCAAATGTCTCCCAGCATTGTCCGTCTCAACTTTCTCCCCTTCTTCTATCTCCTGTGCTTTCACGAACCCACCAACTTCAAACGCAACAATAGATGCATGATCCAGTTTCCCAGGAGCTTTTGACATTTTCTCCACAATTTCAGAGTCTCTTCGCTTGCGCTCAGCACTTGTCATCTTGCGTTTAGCATACAGGGCAGGATTCTCAAGAATTTTCCTTTTGCCATCTGTCACAGTCAGAACATGTTGCACCATCGCACTACAAAACTCTTGAGCAGAACACTGTTCTTCAGTCAGTAACTCATACTCATGTATAACCCTTTCCATCTCTTTCAAGGAGTACACATGACGTTCTCTGGGTGTCATTTCTGGTTTTGAGTGTAAAAGACTGCCGTTAGGGTTATTCGGGACATTCTTATTAAAGTTGGAATCATCAGCTTTTTGTGGTAGAGCAATTTTTGTCACAACAGGATCAAAATTATCTGAAATTCCATCTGTGGTCAGAAAGACAATATCCCCTACATTGCAGAAAGTCAAGGAAAAAGAGAGATTGTGCAGTTCTGGGTTCTGGCCATCCACTGGGCCCAAGGCACCACCAGCATCTCTGATGTCTCGCTCTGAAGACACATCGTGAGATCCTATCGTGATCTCTCGAATGCCCTGGTTGTGGGAATACACAAAGCCATAGCTGTCACCAACATTGACACAGCATGCCACATACTGGTCTGAGTTTTCCACAGGAACCACCATACAAGCACACATGGTTGTCAGGCCTCCATCCCGAGCCAAAATAGCACGATGCGCTTCATCTAGTGACTTCCTGAGAATGGTCATAACGTCCTGCAACAACCAAAGGAAATGACAAACTATTTAGGTGTTTGAATAAGAAAAGAAAAAAGGTGTTCAAATATAAAAGAAAAAAACAAAAATACAAATCTGCAATAAGCCTCATATTTAATAATAAAGCAATACCAAAGCATTTCATTCTTTAGTTCCTTGGTGTTTTGTGCTTAGTTACCTGCAACAGGGTTAATGAACAGCACAACAAGCAGGCAATCGTTTTTTTAAAAAAAAAGGACCACATATAGAAAAATACAGATGGTGGATGACGAATGCGTCTTACTTTCTTGGTGACAGGCATGTAATTGCCATTTCCTAAACTTGCAAACATCTCGATCTCTCAGGAGCTGCTGAAGTTGAGAAAAATTAGAGGCCTTCTATATATCACTGTTTGTGTTTTTGATGTTATAGTGAGATACGATTTTAGATCCTATAGCCAACTGCATTACAGCACTTTCACCACTGTATTTTCATTGCTCCCTGCCTCTGGTTGAAGTACTTGTATGTGACAAGTGGCAGACAACATAACTATTAGATGATTCAAATAGGTGTAGATATACCTGAAGCACAGAAGCTGCCTTAAGTCTGCAACATAATACAGCTAATGTTAACTCATTTTGCCTGTCACAGGCCTAGTTGATGGCTGTGTTTTGCTACAGTTTACAGTCTGGAGTTTGAAAAAATAAAGTGAGAACTATATACATGTGTGCACTGCGTGAGAAATACTAAATTAAAGTTCCTTCCCTCTTCATAATGATGGTGAGGACTTGTGTTGGTTATAACCTATGTCTTACATATCCAGTGAGTTAAAGAATAAATTTATGAATGGAAACACACTTTCTAAAAGAAAGCTTCAAGAAGACAAAGGCCTTCTTGCCTCTGGAAGGTGCAACATTCAAACACACCTTATCAGTGTATTAAATTTTGAAAACATAAGTTCACCTGAGTAGTGGTGGGCTGCTGGTGCTTATCAAACATCCTGTAGTTGAGGTATTTCATGCTGCCATACAGGGCACACCGTGCTGCTAGGCGTGACTTCTCCCCCCAGTTAACTCCATCCGCAATCAACAGAATGGCATTATTTCTACGAGCACAAAGTGCAAACGCATCTGCTAGTGGCTCCCCTGTAAAAGAGGTTCATAATTCACAGAAAAACAAATATGGCAATCATAATTATCGTTTTCCTTGCTTTCCCCTTCCATCCATAATTCAAAACGCTAGGAAAAGTATCATTTTACAAAATTACAGAAAAATGCATATAAAATTTCATCTATATTAATAACGTATTCAGCCCAATACTTGTAAAGGCTGTTTTTAACTAAAAATCTTTTCAGCAGCTTTAAGCCCTGGTCAGGAAATGTTGTATCTGGTTCTAATCTCAAGGCCAAGATCACCTGATCTGGGTTTGTAGTATAAGGTCTGGGCAGCTAAAACACCCTTAAACACACTAAGGCAGATGTCATGCTCGTTTCCCTGTTCCATGGGGCTGATTTCTCATTAGGCTTCACAGAATCAAAGCTGAATGTTAACAGAGATCGCTGCCTCTCACCTGACATCTTCATGCTGATCGGATGCTGTTCATACAGAGAGATGCAGATCCCATACCCTGGGGGCTCCTTGCGATTCCATGTTTTACACCCAGCAACAGGACCAGGATTTCCATCTGCAGGATGTTATGAATGCCCTTTACACTCCACTCAAGCACAGCAATTCAGTTGCCACCCCATCTGCAGTTCTGTCCTAGGTTGCATGACCATTTGTATCTCCTTTCATACATAAAACTAATTACAGCCCTTTAATGTCATACACCAAACAGGCTCTTCAGCCATTTGTATCAATTTATGTGTTTGGGGAATAACACCACTCAGGCAGCTCAGACAATTTCATCAGCTGACAGCATCACCAAAAATGTGTTGCTGTACCATATTCATATCAAGAAGAAAGCCATAATACAAAAGGAAGGAAGAATACTATATAATGTATAAATAGTATCCTAACAGCAAGATATGTGATTACCAACATTACTATTTATACTTATAGATAATTTAGAATTAAAAACAGAGATTGTAGGGTTATTTTCTTTCATTTTTTCCTTTGCTTTCTTAACAACTCATTTTCAAGGATGACTGAACAAAATCCCTCTCCTCTCAACAAAAAATGTTATTCAACCAACAATGTTAATAAGAAGTCATTTATGCTGATTTAATAACAGCTGCACTAATTCTAACAAAAAGCTATGCACCAATGCCAGACACACAATAAAGGGAGTTCCTATGAAACTAAAAAGCAAAACCCCTCTCCTAAATTATATGTACACATGTGGTTCCTCATTGGCAGTAATGTTCCAGTAACTATTAGAGTGTTTGTCCTCACCAGAGAGGATACTAAAATAGATGTCAGCAGCTATTGCTGGAGCACCAACCTCTTATCTAAGCTACATGTATCTATAACTCAAAGGCAGCAAGAGTTCCAATTTTGGTTGCTAAAATCTACTTTGATGTTACATCAAGGTTACTAACCCTATACAAAGACTCATCTCTTGTCAAGACACTTACTATTTCCTGCAGCAGATTCTGCATACATTAATCCTATATCTGGTCCAGAGTAACTGACCATCACCTCTTCATCTAAAGGAGACAACTGGACATATGGCAGATCATCCAGTATACTTGATGTGAAAATTTCCTGGCCAAACTTGATCTTTTTGATTCTGCAATGAAATCAAATATGGCTCTTGTCAAAGATCGTGTGTGTGTGTGTGTGTGCATGTGCACATGCGCATGCACAGGGGCATAAGTACATCTCACTAAAAACTATGTACTGTATGTGATATGGAAGAAAATTCTGGGTAGCATCGGGTAGTACATTGCCTGCCAATACCTTAGAGAAAGGTGCGCCCTTGCTAGTCAAATTGTGCCGATGCCTTACCAGTAAGGCACCACCCTTTGCAATACCGGGTGCGGTCCACAAAGTAGTTTACGGGAAGCACGTGCATTTAAATTGCAGCTCTGCCATCTGTGGTTTTTATGGGCTGTTTCCCTTTTACCATTAACTGATTATGATGGTGAAAAAAAGGGCTATCCACAAGTGCCCTCAACTGAACAAAATGAGGTGACAGTACATAAGGCGGATTGTATGTACAGTGGATGTCAGTGAACTCATTCCTACTGGATTTTAACTAACTTTGAACAGTTGGAAAAGATTAAGTTAATAAAACTTTTATTCAACAGTTATTTACATTTTTAAATCAGTTTGATTCTTTTCAGTAGCGCTTATGGTTATTTCTTGGGATTTGTACACATGGGGCCTACAATGTCCAGTAACCACAGACACCCATTCGATATGGCGGTGTTAATTGTGCTGATTGATAAGCTGTAAATACCAGTACATGTACCGAAATGTTGGTCCACAGAAGTTACAAGACAAAAATGAAAGATACTGATACTATGAAATCAGTAGACAGATCCCATAAGACTACACTAAAACAAACTGCTGAATTATAAAGATACACCAACACCTATTATAAATGCAACAGACAAACATACAAATTTATTGCTGTAAATGATATACAAGTAATAAAATACACCACACAGGTAAAGATGTATTCTAAGCATTTTGACACTGCACACCTTTTCACTGTATTTATTATTCATGACACATTTGATGATTTCTGCAGCTATGCCCTCCGTGCACCACTACAATTAGAAATTGGATGGACCCGAACTTGAACTTGTCACATGCTGCTTTTCCTCCAGTACTGAACTAAGTCAGTCAAGAAGATATACAGAAACATGGTTTTGTGTTCCACTGACCTCCTCTGC
Source organism: Lanistes nyassanus (assembly GCA_004794575.1). Classification (NCBI taxonomy): domain Eukaryota; kingdom Metazoa; phylum Mollusca; class Gastropoda; order Architaenioglossa; family Ampullariidae; genus Lanistes; species Lanistes nyassanus. The sequence continues at coordinate 285,967 of SMGT01013362.1, forward strand.
CATTTGGGACACGCATGTGTCATTATCAGCAAGAAGGCTGTGCACAGGAGAAACAGAGAGGGTTTGCAGACCAGGAGGAAAAGGGGGGAGGGGGGAACAGAAGATTCCCAGAGGGATGCAGGAAAAAGAAGAGAAAACACCAGCTCTAGCAAGACAAAGACACAGACTTTGAGAGAGACAAAGACACAACCCAGATGAAATACAATGAGTGAGTCATGTGGGTAGGGTGGTGGGGCAGACAAAAAAATAGTAAAATGCAGGGTTTTATGAAAACCACTCAGAGACATTGGCGATAAAAAATTGTCAGCCTTGTCAATATAACATTCTAGTGTACATCTTATTTTTACAAGTGACAGATTTTACAACATTCAGGGCTCCCTCTAGTCACCCTGCCCTAATAGTTATACCTTGCTTATTATTAATATTGATACAGTGATAGAGTTTATACCATTCAGGGTTCACCACAGCCTTTAAAATTGACAGTCCATGGGACTCTGCTGGAAATTCTGGGAAACTCTATTGACAAGAAATGGTGGTCCCTTTGTCTTTAAAATTAAAAAAAAAGTGGATCCTTGCATGGGTAGAAATATCTTTGCCTTCAGTCATATTTGTATGCATAACAGACACAAGACCATCCATTACTGGGAACAATGATGTTATATTAATTATACAGTATATTCACTTTTCAATAGGTAGAGTTAAGCTAGTCCTGCAATAGCATAAACTGCATATGGATGAAATCTCAGAGCTTCTGGAATTTTTTTAAAAACAAGGGTTAAACTGATCCTTTGGCCTTAAATCCAAAGGTCATTTTGTGAAAAGCAGGGGTCAACTTAACCATCTTCTGGTGTTACTTGGCCAAATGTTAATAAATCTGCACATCCCTGTGATGCACAGCTAAAAAAAATCTCTGTCATTATTACATTTTTGTGCATAAATTACCCCCAATTGTGCATTATCAGGAGCTCTGAATCTGCTGCCCAGGTATCTTTCACTATGAGTATATGTAATTAATAAGCTATAGCAGTAGCAGCTATTAAAATTAACATTTTTTCCAACAACTTTTTTTTTCTGACATTAGCGATCTTACGTACACTATCCATTGCTCTGTGTATGGTTACAGCTCTCTTCATCATATATTGTACACGTTAATGGGCATTGACAGCATTTCAAGCTGCATTGTATATCACCTTCTGTTGGTTTAACAAAGCACGTGACACAATATTTGTTACAATCCTATGCACTGCAAGAAAAGGTTAGTAGACTTCATTTCAATTACTCTACATTTGCTGTTTACAAATCTGAGACCAAATCACATTAGGTCTGAAAGACTTAAGTTTCAGGTATTAAATTTAATACATGTACCTACAGTAATCAGTTACACGTTATAAACAATAATTTCACTAAACATTGACCCAGAAAAACTGCAAATGATTTCAAAAACAGGTAATACAAGATGATGACAAAAAGATCTCTGTGATATGGAATGGAACCTACTAGCCTTTAACAACAAATTTCAGTAGAAATAGTAGAATTGAAAAAGACTGACAAAAGCACTGCTAACCACTTCACATTTTCATTGTTACATGAGCCAAAAATGTGGGCAATACTAAAACAGATCAAAAGCCAAAAACCTTTGATGAGACAAAGAGGTGACATGCATTATCAAGATAAGAAACAAAAAATAAAGAACAGCATAAAGCAAAATTGTTAAGTGTAGATGATGGCTACATCAATAGTGTAACAAAACACAGGCGGCTGAATTAGACATGCCAGTTTCTTGTTCTAGTTGCAAGTGAGGCAACAGTGTTTAACTCTTTGGAGACCCAACTAAGACCTATGTAGAAACCATAGAGGCCGCATAGATTTACACGTTTTTAAAAAAAATACTCCTTAAAAACTACCACACGCACACTAATCTAGTTTACATGTTTAGAAAGATCTATTCTTCTACATTCCAATGCAAACAACACTTTTAGTTAGAAATATTAAATAGTACTTACTATTTGGTGCCAAATGTAGTCACTTTTTGCACACAAAAAAAATTGAACCAAAAGGAGGTTTCACTGCTTGACCACTTCCCACAGGTAAATAAATCCAGTTATCAGGAGTATTCCACTTTGAATCTGTTTGTGAATGGTTCCACTTTGAATTAAAACGTAATTCCACCCTTGAAGTTCACAAACTCAGGGCCGCAGATAGACGAAAGGTTCTCTTCGCACGTGTTGCCATTTTGAATGACGGAAGTAGACCGGTCAGCCACTGCACTTAACATCGTTTGGCAAGCCGAAACTGTTTCCGAAACTCATTTAGACAGTGCAGGGGAAACAAGCGATGATAGAGCTTTACAACGATACAAAGTTTACTTTCCTTATACCGTTAAATAAGTCGTTGCAAATTTTTGAATCTGTCGGATGGCTTCAACCTGCGCAGCCTCTACTGTCAGTCGGCCGTCGGTTGAAATCCGCCTGCGGGGTCGCCAAAGAGTTAATTTAATATTATTACTGTTACCACATCCCGCTGTCATCCACAACCTGCTCCCAGTATAAAGCAAGAATATTCATTGCACCTGCACCCTACAACCCATGAGCACAAATGTATATTATATACAGGATGTCAGGCACTTTATGGATTGAGGTCCTGCAGCAAACAAGTACAGCGTATATGTAAATGTCAGGCAGCCGTGTAATGTATGACAGTTAGCAGAGTCATATTCTGATGGAAACATCCAAACATGATAAAGAGACAAAAATGTGGATATCAACCTTATCACAGTAGACAGGATCCCTCTCCCTTCCCACTCTCCATCTCATTTTTTCCCACTTCCTGCCCTGTATGGGTACAAAGTGGTTGGATTGTTCCAGTAACCCCACTTTCTGATCCCATTAACACCAAGTTTTAGTATTTATGTATAACAATATTCTATAAAACAAATAGGGTTAGCATTCAGTAGTGGCAGTTCTCAACAATTTATTGAGTGTGCCTTTTTAGGCAACTGTTTCTAAGTATGGCATGTGTGACATATTGGTATGCTACAAGTTTATCACTAATTTGGTAATACTTAGGAAAAACCATAGTTTACAATTTGTTTCCTCAAGCTGTCAAACTATTTCCTAACCTTTACTTTATTCAAACATAACAGAATTCAACAAGCCATCTGGGCATCTTCAAAAGCTTGTGATTCATACTAGTCTTCCTTATTTCTGATCTCAAAGGAATCTTTGTTTGCAGTCTTGATGGAAACAGAATTCAAGTTAGAGCTCTGGGCTCTGTGGCTCATTAATGTAAATGATTAAGCTAATCCAACTTTGTAACCATTCTTCCCAACACATAGTGAAATCTAATAACTTGTAGTATAAATATCAGGATTTTTAAAAAATAAAAACCAAAACAGCATGCTACTGTTTCTTACAGGTTGACTCGTGAGAAATTTGGGTTTTATTTTTGTACTCGTAATGTCGTACTACATGTAGTCATTTTTAACTGCTTCTTACATCCCTGGTCCCAGGTCTCAATGTGGTGTGCTTGGAACTTATCCCCTTCATGGCTTGACCAAAACTAATTATTTACAGATTTAAACAGAATCAGACTCCTTGAACTATGGTATCATGGTTCATATACCAACTTATGGGGTTCCACTTGCAGTTATTATTAATCTTGACCTACCATGCAGTCTGCTTTTGATTATACATCAGCACCAAAGTAACTGATGTGTATAATACTTTAATAGCATACTTATGTACACAGAACTGAGATATAGCAGTACTACTACTAATATATTGTACAAAACAATTTAATAATTAAATATAAATCAGACTGTATTTCAGTAATGTGTTCTTTATCCTGTTAATAAATAATGAAAATATACTTTCACATAAACATTCTAGGGATTCTAGAACATTAACATTTAACTGGTGCTTATATTATTAATTTCAAAATTATACTATGCAATTTAAAGCTCTGTGTTTCTTTGCTGACACTCAAGGCATGTTATTTATGGTCAATGAAGATAAAAGCAAACACATATAACAGCAATAGCAGGATCACTTTTTAAAACACACTGTCAGATTAGGTCTAGCAATCCTCATGTTGGTTTTAAAACTATTAAAAATAAACACAATATGAATATACATAAACAAAAAGGTAATCATGTCATTCTACTACTTACACTTACAGTTAAATTTATCACCTGATACATCTGCACTGATATTACTATATGATACAGTGCTCCTTTTACTCCTTTACCACTGTGTAATATTAACACAACTGGTGTTTTTTTTTAAAAAAAAAGGTAATTGCCATAAAAGAATATAATGCCTTTCTGGATTAAAATGCCACTGGCTTCATTATAGTGTACTTTAAGTTTCAGCTTCTTTGGTTATCTTTACTCTCCTCCGATTTACTCTGGAACTATATTTAGTATACATGATATATGGTGTTTGTGCCTAAATTTAAAGTAGGTAAACGCTGACATTATTATCTGAGACCTAAAAATTTTACCTGCTAACGTGATGAGTGTTCGGAAAATGAATTAAAACTTTGTCAAACTACTTGGCAAATGAATATTGAGCCTTGATAGTTTATTCACTAACTCGCCAATGCTGTTAAGTTGTATTTTGTGTAAAGAAAAATAGTAGACAATTCTCACCCTCGCTCCATGACCGTGATAAGGAGTCTGTCCGTGTTAGGTCAACGAATCTTGACTGTTTTGCCAAACATCACACAGACCTCGCCATACGCTGAGATAAAAAGCTTCTCAGATTCGCAACATCAACATGTCCTAATCACAAATCAACCCAAGGCCGCTTCTGCTAGCAGCGTTAGGCTGATCTTTCCTGGGCTTGTTTAAACCAAAACCATTTTGGTGTCAGTAATGAGTAACTCAGTAACTCGGTTAAGCGAGTGTATCTTCCACTGATTGTGATTCATTCACAAAGTTGGCTTCCATTGAAGTAACCTATTAATAAATGGCTCGCTCGTTGCGACGAAACTCCTGGAGTGAGTCACACGCTTCGAACATAGTTCTGTATTATGTTAATGCTTGTACACACGCACTCATGTCCCCAGCCCAGTCCTCGAGGAACTGAGTTCACTGATTTCTCGCTTGTTTGTATGAGTGTTCTTTACTCCATGCGAGAGAACTCACCAAGGGAAGCAACATAAAGGCAATCTTTTGCCGTACGAATATAGTCCCTTCGAGCCGAACGTCGTCTGCTCTAGCCCGACGTGCTGTACTCTCCTTCTGTCCCTGCAAGGACCGTATACACGTCCCTGGATCTACCGACCCGTAGTTGGCAGACCTGGTTCTTTCAAAGATTTTAGCATAGGGCTATTTTAAGCATTTCAGTGACATTTTCAGTCACAATTGCTTTTTTTCTATATAAGTTGGATCAGCATGTGAAGTTTGGAAAGAATACAACCGCTTTGACTTCGAATAGGAATGAACTATAAGGATGAATGATGAATGAATAAATGATTAATCTGAATGATATCAAGAACGCGAGAGACTAGGAAGACAGAGAGTCTAGTCACTATAGTTAATATAATAGTATAGTGAGCAGTGTCAGTGTGTAGAGATCAGATAGCCTTTATAATTATGATCAGGAGCGGAAACACTCCTTTAACTTTTGGAAGAGGGTGAGTATGCCCATTTTATCCCCTCCAAACCTTCCAAAAAGCCCCCCAAAAGCACTGAAAACAATGCTCTGTCCTGAAGCCCGAAACAAGGTTCCATTCCGCCGATTCCGGATTCCGAAGGCTGATGTCGTGGTAAGTGATGACGTCCTGCAAAATGATCGCCGGAGACTGCGAGAAGTGGAGACCAACTGTCGAGGCCCTATGCTCCACAAAGAAAAAAGAGAACTAAACGCAACACTTCCTGTAAATTAATTCTCTTTTAATGCGTTGTGCAAACCCATTGTAGTGCCAAAAACCACAACGCTGTAGATTACCTCTTTTAGGCCAAAGGACTTACTTCCCTTAGTATGGTGGTCTGCGGATTTGTTAAAGTCAGAACACGTGAGTGTTTTGTTGGAATTACTTCTTTTGGGTGGGGGGGTAGACTATTAGGTGCAATTCAAGATAAATGGAAGCACATACGTCTTTTTTCTGTCAGTACTGCTGTATAAATTATCGAGCTGAAGAAATTAATTTAAAGACAGTCATGTAGGTCTGGCTTGCTTTCGTTTTGCGCAGACACTCGTTCGGAAGAAAGAGTAGAAAGAGAAAGAGCAGGTAAGAAAATCGAATCAGAAGTGTTCGTCTCAGAGGTTAAGTCATAAACTTGAAAAGAACTTAATGTCATCAGTTTAAAAACTGAAATCTGTTCATTTTAAGTATGATGTTATTTCGGAGTCTGCGGAACATGTACAGGCACAGATCACAGACGACACACACAGCTTTGTTCTTTGTGAGTTTGCGAAGAGTCTATATCAAGCCAGCTACAACGGCCCTAGGTGCGAGGTCATCGAACAAAGATGGGACATGCTGTTATGCACGTTTACATAGGGGAGATCGTTATAAGGCAAACACAGCACAATCCAATACGTTACAAGCAAGAACATGTTACAGTTAACAGAAATTTCTGAAGATGTGCTCAAGTTTGTCAACCTCTGAAAATTCTTAACAGTACACACATGCTGGGTTGAAAAATATATAACTATAAGTGTAAAGAATGTTATAAATTATTGTAGGAAAACAAGTCTTTGTTCATACTGTTTAATTTTAATCTTACATCAATCAATGATTAAAGAATCTGTGGTAAAAACAAAATCACTAAATCGGGTGTTATAAACAGTCAACCTTTTGGGCCACAACCCCATCATCAGGACTGAACAGAAATGAAGAAAACAAAACACAAAACATAAGAAAGGAAAGAAATCACATTAAGAAAGTAAAAGAATCGGGTATACACAAAAACAGAAAAACTTTTGGAGGGGGGAAGGGCATACCTCTTCATCAGGATTCAACAGAAACAACCCACCCCCCCCCCCCCCAAGCAAAAACACAACAAATAAGTCAAAGTAAGAAAGTAAATGACAGTCTTGCTTGTATTTTGTCTTGTTTATTTTTGTTCAGTCCTGATAAAGAGGAAAAGGCCCAAAATGCCGAGTTTATCTGTGTTTACTTGGTTTAGTGACTTGTTTTTACCACAGGTTTACATCCGAATTAGCAGTTTGCTGGTTCTTATTTAGCATGAAGAAGTATTCTCTGGAACACTACATTGCATTTCATCTAGATTCATTTCTTTATTCTGGTGAGAGAAAATTTTATGAGAATTTGAAGGTAAACAGAAAAATATTCAGGTTTATTTTTTTTATTGAGGAGAAGGTTTTATACAGAACTATTTATAGGCTGGCATAAAGATCCATTGTCAAGGTAATGTCCAATTTAGTTTAATTGTAGTAACATTATATCAGTTTCAGGTCATATTCATTAATAAGTTATGCTGTGTAAATGAAAGACATTAAAAAGTTACATAGTACATGTACTAAAAATAGCATTTGGTCTAAATATCATTTGAAGCTGCTGTAAAAATTGCTCTATTCATTATGTGTTTTAAAATATTTTTCTGAGTGATTTTTCTTGATCTTTTTACAAAATACTAAGCTAATTTTTAATTGACTAAAATACATGTAGGACACCTAATGATGGAGTACAGTTTCTATCTGCTAAGACATTATATTTCAAAGATTTTGAGGGATTTAAAGGAAAAAGGACTCGTGTCACTTCGTAGCAGTCATTGACTCAAGAGGTTACTTAGGTGAAAGATTAATTTATTTACATTATTACAATCTTTGAAAACAATATCTAGAAATAGAATGTGACATGCTGCCAATTTTAAGAAGTCTGTTGTGTCTCTAGTGTAAGAAAAGTAGCTTTTCTAGTTTCTTCATATTGAAGCACATTGTTTTTGCACTTATTATGGCCATCGGATAAAGAACGCTCCAGAGATAAGAACTTACCCCCCTCCCCCCACATACACACATTAAAAATTATGTTCTTTAGATAAGAATTGCATTTTTAAATTATGGTTTTTAATATGAACTTATTTGTAGTGCACATGTGAACCAAAATATGTTGTAAATCTTGTTGGTAATGACTTCAAAGCAGAAAACAGTATGATACAGTGTACCTATTCTGCATTGTAAGACATCCAGATCATATTTTGACAGTACTCATTTATAGTATCAACTATTTCTTCAGGTTTATAACCATTCTGTTTCCTTGTTTTGGACCAAGTTCTGATCTGGGCACAGAAATTAATGTACATTTTTATAAAGCTAAAATAGTAATATAAACCAAAATGATGTTTTGAATATTAATGTTAATTCTTCTGTTACCTTTACAGATTATCCTGCACAATGTCTTCTACAGTCAGAGACGGAGGTGTAACTAGTCCCCAGCCTTCACAGGGTCAAACCCAGAGCCTGAGTAAAGGTCGAAAAGAAAGGAGAAAAGAATGGTGGGCAAAAACCAAGGAAGTTCGTAGCAAGCTTCGTATGTATCAGCAAACTTTATCAATTATTATTACTCCATTTTTCATCCAAACTTTGCTAACAATCATAGCCCTAGTCACGTTATATAGAAAAGTAGAGTTAAACTGTGTCCTTTAAACGGAAACTTTATCCATTTATTTTTCTTTATATGTGACTGACACATTTTTTTAAAAGCGCCCAATAATATTGTCACTGGGGTTTTTTTTTCCCTAAGGCGACAGGAGTACATTGGCAAAGAAAGAAAATTTTCAGCTCCAGCCTCAAGTGGTCTTACAAAAAGTTGACAGCTCTAGAGGTTTCCGATCAACAACATTAACAATTCCAGCTCCTGAATTAATCAGGAAATCCCCAGCGTCACCTAGCAAAGCTGGTGGCCAGCAAGTGAAACCACGTCCTCGAACCAAGGTGCAGTCCAAACAGGATTCAGTGGCTAAGCACAGCAAAAAGAAATCGAAAACAACTGTGAAACAAGAGCCAAAGACAGAAAAAGTTGATGAGCAAAAACCAGACATTTCAGAAATATCCATAAATGCAAAAGGGGTAGACAAGTCAGGGACAAACTGCCACATTCCAAAAAGCTATGTTCTCTTCATTGGAAATCTTCCCTATGATGTCACACAAGAGCAGCTCATGGAACATTTTAGAAAAACAGGTGAGAAAATATTGTTTATTAATGATATATTCTCAGGTCTCAGATGCAGATTCTTATGAGATGAGAAATTTTAGAGCAGCCAGTACTACTCATCCACTATTACCAAATAATCTGCAGTGGATCTAAATAAAAATCTTTAGGATTATGCAGTTTCCTGTGTTCTTTACCAGTTAAATTATTATATTAGTATGTATAAGCTGCTGCTTTATCAAAAGATATTTTTGCTATCAATCTAACAGGTGGTGTAAAAACTATCCGCCTTCCCAAAGAAAAAGGCACTAGCAAAGGACGTGGGTTTGCGTATATAGAATTCAAGGACAGGATTAGTCATGGGGTGAGAACTCAGGTTTCCTTCACACACATGTATTTTCATATTCTAAATATAGGTGCACACATGTAAATCTGTAATATAATTGCTCATATTGTCATCTTCCTTACTATTTCCTGTAGTTGCCTCTTGCTGTCTCAATCCAGCATAACACCTGTTGAAATATTTGTTTTCAGTTTTCCAAGTATGATTACAACAACTCCTTTATTTGCATGTTTCAACATGGTCAGTTGTTGGGCTTTCCCTCCTTTTTTCAAGTTCCATTTCTCTCTTTTTCCATCCCCTTTCAAGGAGAAGACTGTAAGCTGGTATGAATCTAGATGTTGTGTGAAGGTGGCATATGAATTTTTAGTCATTGTCTTTTCACAGATTGCCTTGCGATTACACCATACAACACTAGGAGACAGGCGGATCAACGTCGAATTTACTTCGATTGGAGGCAACAATGCGAAAAGGAGAAAGAAGCTTGAGCAGAAGAACAAGACACTGGCTAATCTGAGAGGGGGCTTCCTCTCCTAAATGTTGCCCCATCACATGACTTCACTGGATAAGATTGCCTGCGGCTAATTTAAAGTAAAAACATTCTGGACTGCATTTTGTCATTTAAAAGAGGAAATGGCTGAATAATGAACTAGCAGATATGTTCTTGGTCTCATCCTTTATCCACCAAGAACCTGGTCTTGTATTTCAAGATATGTGCTACGCAGCATTGTGCAGCTGTAGCATGATGACTTTCAGAGGATATTTGTGGAAGATTTTCTTTTTGTATGATGATTGGGGAGAACATCCAGCTTGTGGAAGCGCAGCAGATGTCCTGAACAAATTCAGCACTTAACATCTTTGCTAGATCTCGTAATATTATATGATTGTATGAAAATGCATGACCGTGACATTTGTTCAGGAGTTGTGGAAATATTTACGACAGGAATAAATAGTGTGATCCCATGACTTACAGATGTCTTTTCAATACAGCCCAGAACTGCTCTGTTTTCTAAATAATAAGATGCCAGGGCTAGCTGACTGGTGATGGAAGGATTTACGCATGGCTTCTTTACACTGAACATTGGATTAAATGTTGGAAATGCACTAGTTGATGTACATTTCTCTGTTGTTACTGATCCAATTTTGATATTTTAATTTATTCTCCAAATTTTTTTTTCATATGTAAGACTAGGCTTGTTTTGTGGATTTTGTGTTTCTTTGTGGTGTATATATGGAGATAGAGATTGTTAGGAGTTGTATTGTGCAGACTGGAAACAGGGATTCTAAATGGAATTATTCATTTTGTCGTGTGAGTAGTCTTAGAAAATCTGGCTTAATGGGCTATTCTATGTTCAGTTTTGGTTGCCAGTTTGTGCAGCTGAATCATGGTACATGCTGTTATTCTTCATGGCATATAACGTAACAATTTGAGGAATCCTTGTAGCTGTCTATGTAGAACCAGTCACAAAGAGTTAGAGGGCATTTTTTAAAAAATTCAAATTCCGTGCAGAAATTGGGCTGTTGATTGGATGCCTTTTTAAAATAAGACTTAAATGCTGTACCAGCAGCATAAGCCATACCACGATAATGATATGGGGACAGGGAACCGTATTACTATTACTAGTTAGAACTAAGTAGACCTAGTAGAGCTGTAAATTGACACAAAAACACAGATGGCAAACTATCCAAGCATGCAATAGTTGAGGGGATATAGGACCGCCGACGAGGAAGTGTATTCAGTATCTGTGTGTGTGATTCTTGAGGTTTCCTACACTTAGACTTGTAGCATATTTAAACTTGGACAGCTCTTTTTATTTATTTTTTTTTTTTTGGGGGGGGGGTTGCGATGGTGGTATAAGTGGGATAGCATATGTTGATGTGCTACATAGACACCCATTCACATATGCATCTCTCTGTGTGTGCATGCATGCGCATGTACTTGTGCCTCGGTGAGAGGACAGAAGGTGCACACAGATGGTATGTATATGCAAGAGATTGTATGTGCTGAAAGATCTCACATTCAGTTTTTAGTGGGGTGATTTGAATGCTTATAGTTTGTGTAACAAAGGCAGACCATAGTCTACAAGTCAGGTTGTATAAGTTATATAAAAGTTCTGTTCACTGGCATGGGCGCAGATGGAGCAGAAATAGTGGATGTGAATTTGTAAGCTGGCATTCCTTTATGACTGTACAGATGATCCATAGTGTCCTTGCATCCTTGCTTGTTACCAATACATGTACCAGGATGTGAGTTTGGATCCAACATATAGCACATTCTGAACCCTTAGCACCTCTTTACAGTGCTGGCCCCCACTGCAGTTTCTCCAGTTCCATGCCCCTTCCCTCCTTGCCTCGAACATCTTTTGTTGCCCTCTCTCCACCTACCCCCACCATATGCAAGGCTCCCTTCACTGTGTTTATGTGTGTAGTATATGAAATAAAACAACAAAATACACAACAATTTCACAGTTCAAGTATGCATACACAATAATTTTCACGGTAGAGGTACACATAATACAACAAAGCTTAAAACACTTTTGTAGGTGATGGTCACTGACTTTTTCCTGTTATTAAAAATGTTACTGTAGAACTTGAAGCTGAAAACATAGCTTTAGCACCAAAGAAAACGCATAAACACCACGTTGACTGTTTTCAAGAAAGCTGGAGCCGAGAGTTCAGCAGATTTGTTGTATTTGATAATGGTGTAATGTCTTGCAGCATGTGTTCTGTTGCAAACTTGGAAATTGTCCATGGAAAAAAGTTTCCACAGGTTTGTTCCTGTTTCGGTTAAATTTTCAAAAATCAGCGCTTGTAAGACTTGAACTGTAAGCAAATCACAAGCATGTTTAGTGTGTCGAAGAATATGAAAAGGTGCTAAGAGATATAGCCTCTAAAATTTTGCTATGGGGGTAAGCTTACCCTTTAAAATTCCAAGGAGGGAGTACAATACTCCTTAAACAAAAACTGATGGGGAGCCTTGATATGACAGCTTTCATTGCCAATATGACATTAAGCAACCAACCTTTGCTTGTGAGTTTATAATCTCTACTGTTTGCTCAGAATTTTCAATGACAAATGCAAACTACTAACCCAAGCTCAGAGAAGTGATTTCTAGTTCAATATAAGATCTAAGACCAGTTGTGTAGTTATTTAGTTTCAACAAGTTCAAACACCAAGTTTGGGGTTTGAACATTTTAGAAACAGTGGAGAGAAAGAAGAAACATTTGACTCTAGATGTATTTTAGATGTAAGATTCTTGTATCCTCTTGCACATTTTTTTTCCAAAATTGACTGCAACAACCAGCATCCTCGTGTTCTAAGATTTGTCAGGTAGCATGCACACAAATAAATGTGTTCTAGCTGCTAGCTTTAATCCCAGGTTGTGTTGTTCCCATAAAAACTTTTTCTTGCTCAGTGCTCTGTTGTGTTCTTCCCATCTGATCTCTTTGTGCATACCTAGAGAACATTGCACAGCATCTGTTATGAACATGAAACGATGATTTCAATACAGTGCAATCCATCTAATACAAGTCCTGATTACACTGGAACTCATTTAATATTGTTTCAGTTGGAGTTGCCTGATATAGCTGAGAATCAGCTAAAATGTTTTGTCCCCTAAAGTAGATTGCACTGTCTGTAGCATTGTTTGTTATTACTGCAAGGTAAATGATATTAATATCTTCTTAAGCCAGATTAAAAGTAACTAGTATGACTGGTGTAAATACGGTCAAAACATAGCTTCAGCCTGTCCCTGGACACTGCCTGATCACATGACATCACTCTTGCAAAATGGTTAGACTGCACAATCATCCATATTTCCCTGACCATGTATTCTTGAGGATGAGGATGTATCCAAAACACTTCCAAATCTAGTCACAGTGGCTTATTTAAAACCTGGAGAAAATTTTAGGCCAAGCACCTAACTCTTGTTCATTGTTGCATGTATGCCAGACTCAACGTTACAGTTTATTTTTAACAGATGTTGAATTTTTTTTATTTTGCCAAATTCCAAAGTTGCGTTAGAAGTTTTTGCGGCTAAAATTTGATAGATTTGTAATTGTGGTGTTGCTCAATTGACAGTTGTATCTTCTGTTGGTCATTTACTTGTTTGTTTTATTCTGATGTTTCGTGTGTGAGCAGCCACATTCATTTCTGGGGCAAGGAAAAAACCTGATCGTTTAACGCTCGCAATCACAATGACTCGAATGAATGACTGACACTTTGAATAAAAATGAAACCGCTATCTTTTAGTGTTTCATATGATTTAGTGTTTCATATTTGTGCATATTCTGGTGTGGCAAGAAATCTGGGCCGACATACACATTGCACATGAGCGCATAGAGAGCGGCAAAACCCTAACCTAACTTTCATGTTTAGATCAAAAATGCTTATTCAGCTTAAAACTGGCGATTGCAATTCTCGGACCACATTTAAACCTGTAACCACTGACGCGTACGCATGCGCAAATGGATCCTATGAGTTTGCTGGACCGGTGTTGTGAGAATAGTTATCCGACTATCCGGGAGCTTTAGTGCACATGCCCTGGTCCCGTTTGTGAAACTTTCTCTGCGATCTATTTACTAAGTTTATATTGTTGAAACACTGATCCAGAGTTCTTAAACGTATGTCTGCAAAGTCTGATCGATCCATTTGCACGTTTTGTTCCTTGTTTTTAAATGCACACGAAATACTAGTTTTCACTTGGGATCTGTGTACTTCATTACACCAAAGATCTTTGATTACACTGTTATCTTATTTCTGATCGCAAAATGTAATATTAAGTATTTGAGTTTGCTATGTTAACAAACGTTTAAAAGCATGATTTATTTTACTTAATTTCACCCATTTTTTTTATTTGTTGCCTAATGCACAAACGCATAGGCTGTCACAGATGTGCAGTGAAGCCCTCCGGATGGGATGGCAGATAACTATTCTCACTACACCACCTGTCAATGTCAAGGTCATTAAATTTGAACAATTCGAAAATTACAAACAGACAAATTTTGTTCAACAGTTCTAACATATTGACAATAGCAATATTGATTTTATCATTACATTCAGGATTTTGATGTTTATTATAAAATCACGGACAAATGTTGTTCATTGACGTGACGACGTATGGCGGTACTTCCCAAACTGAAACCAAAATAAATCCCAGCTAGTGTAGTGGAGAAGTGCACATATATATACATGGTTTCAGATCTTTTCAAGAGTGAACTTTTCCTTACTTTAAAGCTTTCAGTTTAAAAGTCGGATATCTTGGTAAGTCCATTTACCTACTTCAAACTACCAACATTCGAAGAATGACCGAAGAAGTGCACATATATATACATGGTTTCAGATCTTTTCAAGAGTGAACTTTTCCTTACTTTAAAGCTTTCAGTTTAAAAGTCGGATATCTTGGTAAGTCCATTTACCTACTTCAAACTACCAACATTCGAAGAATGACCGTAAGAATATGGAATCCTACTTCATTACCCATTTCGGTACCATGGCACCCACTGGACTCAACCTCAAACACTGACCCTCCACCTTCCTCTTTCTCTTTACCCCTCCTCTCTCTCTCTTATTTCTTTTCTCTCACCTCCTTCTCTCCCACACTGACACCCCCTTACCCACGCTTCTCTCTCCACCCCGCCCCCTCTCCACCCCTACCCTTCCCTACCCTTTCCTACCCACCTGGCGATTGGCTGCCCCTCTTTTTAACCCTGTTTACTCACTGTCCCTTAGTCATTTTCCTGCTGTCCAGCCCATGCGCCACATCTACTGAAGCTAAGTCTTTTTCTTCTGTTTTCGTTGTTGTCGTTTTTTCGTCGTTTTTGTGTCGTCCTGATGAAGGGGTAGTGCCCCGAAACATGTAGATTGTCTTTGTCTGTGTCATGTCTTAGCTTGGTCCAGTTCCCTTGTTTTAAATTTAAGATAGATTTTACTCCAAGCGGCAGTCACCTATTTTTCTTGCAACATTCGAAGAGGTATATACTATATTATATATAAAAGTCCTTGGCTGCACTTATACTTAGTAAGTTAATACACTATACACTAAAGTATACAGTGACAAAATACAGTAACACTCGCTATGCTCAATACAGTAATAGTATACTGCTTCTGCCTTTTCTGGTGTTACGCTGCGGTAAACTAATAATATTTCATTATTTGTACTGGTGTACGGTTATAGTACTGTAACGGTGTTAAGTCAGCTGTTCGCCGTAGTGTAGACTTCAGTGGTTACACTATTACTAGTACTAGTACTAAACTAGATTTAAGTCTAATGGCTCTGTAAAAAAATACTAAAATAGTCAATTCCACCGAAGCTAGTGAAAGTTGATAAATTTTAAAATTATTATGAGGGCAGAGTGGGATTGTACTTGATTACTTCAGTAGATCAACTTCAGTACTTGCAGTTTAGTTAACTTGACTAGAGGTGCCTTGTATGAGCGTTCTTATCTCAATATCTGCATCGCGGATCATCAGATCTGAGCGGGCGTAAGGTCGTCCATTCACCCTGTATATTTTACGTGCGTCTTTAGCAATGAACAGGAGACAAGAACACTCAGGTCAGCCTGGTGTTATCTACAACAGTCATCAGCGACACGCAGTTTTGAAAAATCAGCAAAATGCTGCCTCCTGGTGTTTAAAAAATTATTCTTGGTTAAAGTATGAAAGTATGCTTGTGAAACAAATTTTTCTACAAACTAGTTTTAGCAGTTAAGTTAAAATTCATTAGGTGAGAATCAGGGAGCCTGTAGTGACAAATTGCTACAGCTATTTAATCAAAAGCATCTATCGAAACTTCAGAGTTGGCAATGTTTTCTTTCCTTAAGCACGTAACCAGGACTGCATCAGTGGTCTAGAGGTTAGTTCTTTCAAGGCAGGAGCCTAATGGTTCTTGCCCTGGCTAAGTCATGCCTAAGACTAAAAAAACTGGCAAGCTAGTAGTAGCTGCCCTGTCAGATGCCTGGCACTATAGGGAACAGTACTAGGAGTGGTTGCCCAGGTGTCAGTATACTTTGACTGGGTGGGACTGAAGCCTGTGTTGCAACAAAAGTCTCACTGTGGTGGTACGGTTATTTGCCTCAAGCAACTCTGTCTTGATTTGCATCTAGTTTGGTGGGATGTTAAGCAACAAACCCCAACCAACCTTCCAATCAGAAAGTGCATCTTACTTTCCAGTTGTATTCAAATATCCATGGCCAGGTTCAGCAAAGTAAGGGATGCATTTATCCTGTGCAGCTGATTTTTTTTAATATGAAAAAAATTGTGTTACCAGAAAATATTTTTCCAGGCAAGACAACAGTAAGATGAGCGTGGAGTTTATCGTGAGATGTGTTAGACCTCCAGATGGTTGTGAAACTGAGGCATCAGCTTTAAATGAGGCTTTCAATGTATGTATTCTTGTGCATTCTTTAAAATAACAATTAGACTGATAAGGCAGATTTAGTTATAATGATTCCATTTGTCAAAACGTAAGCCGCAGTCTGTCATGCCCAACTAGGAAATGTGTTTTTGTATTTCATGTTGTTAGACGTGCTGACTGCACATCGCTAGTGATACCCATGGGATGATTAATGTGTGGGCTAGTTCCTTTTACTTAGTCTTGTATTAATATGCATAACAAGACAAATTCTAACCAGACTGTGGCCTTGTGAGATCTGAATAAACTAAAGGTAAGTCAGGATATGATGTGTTTAACTCTTACACTGCAAGATATAATGAAATAATCACGCTTAAAATCAGAAGATGCATGGCTTCCACAAGCTATACTGTGTTTGACTGGGAAAGTGGTGATCATGGCCCATCGCGCTGTAAGGGTTAAAAACAAATATTTGACCTAAAAGTGCACTACTGTGTATAACATTAACTTGATTAAAACAAGAACTGCAGGTTTAAAAAACCTTACAAGTTACATCTTTGTATTCTTCCTTGGTAATATTTAATTAGGCAATTTCTATACAAATTTACAATGCTTTTATTACAGTGCTTTACAGTCATAATTTGTCTTTGTTCTAGTTACTAGCTGACAATAGTTTTAGCCCAACATGGATCTCACTAGAAGATTGCTTGCTTGTTGAGAGACAAATCAAAAACTGCTATTACGTGATGGATCCATTTGATGGGCCAGCTTTTGAACATTTAAAGCTTTTGGGCTGTAGGTAAGTGGGACCGATTATTATTTTATGGGTATGTAAATGAATTGCTTGTTTATTAAACAATTTCATTTAGCAGTAACATCAAGAATCATACAATGACATAATTGTTGCTGTTAGTATTTGATAATATGACTTTGTTTAAACTTAAACTAGGGGTAGGAGGAGGGGACTGTAGTGTAAAGCTTGAAATGATGAAATTGTTACTTTAAATAAATAGTGGTGATTTCATCTTCCTTGCTTTTTTAAATTGCTTTAGTTATGATTGTTATTTTCATTTAGATTTTTAGTAGAATTGATCGTTAACAAGTTGTTCATTATTATTAGTCTGTAACCTGTAACAGGTACTGAGGTAGCATTTGATCACAGTTTGTGATTTCACTTGAGATTGTATATTTTGTTCTACTTCTAGAATATTTGGCCCTCAATGCATAATGTCATCCCTGCTGATGAAAGTGGTAAGACTAAGAGCTTTTGGTGGAATTTGGTAGACTTTTCTTAATATTCCTATGTAATTTACCGTTAATGCGTTACATAGGATGATGAAGCTTTCAGTTTCTCATACCAGTTTCGTTTTTTCTAAAATGAGACAGATGAGCTAACAAAATTTATTAGCTGCATTTTGTTGTAAAATTTTGATCTACCATAGTTTCAGCAATCATTTTTTTTTTAAAGCCAGAATTTATGTTGACAATATAATGTTGAATCTGATATTGTTGATGAATTTTATGCAATGGTCCAAAAGTATATATATGCAAACATATATATTTTATGTTTTCTTCTTATTTACAGGAAATTCCACGCAAGAAACATCCCGTTTACAATGTTGCAATGAAAGATGTAGTAGTTTCATGCACAAGTCTGGACAAAGAAACTAGGGTTTGGCATTTCATTAATATGGTGGATAAATGAGTGTGTGTGTGTGCATGCATGTGTGCACACGTGTACATGTGTGTGTGTGTGCCCATGCCTGTGTGTGTGCATATGTGCATACAGAATATAAATGCACACATTAACACACATGAAGAGATCCCCACATTAGCAAAATAAAAATAGTAGAACCTCATTCAAGTTGTAAGCAATGTTAACATGTTTCAAAGAACTGACTAAATACTTTTTTTTTAATCTTACCAGAAAGCAGTCATCGAAAGTTATGCTCTGTTAATTTAATTGTAATTACAAAGTCAGTTGACAGCCTTTATGAAGAAGTTAAGAGTTGGGTACATGAAATGTTTGCCAAGAATAGGTGAATGTTTCTCTTTGCAGGATATGGTACATCTGTTGGTAGAACGGATGGGTGGCGACGTGAGGAGCAGTCTGACTACAGATGTTACTCATTTGATTGCAGGGGGTGTAGGAAGCCAGAAATACATGGTAATTTTATTGAAATAGTTTGCTTAAACATTACACTAGAGTTTTGAAATGTGTACATCTATAATTTACTTGTGAATGCTATTATCTAATATCTACAAGCAATGTGTACCAAGAAAGGCCAATTTATTACATTTGACACCCCATCAGTAAACAACTGGGATTTGGCTATTACCAGTCAGTAGCAAAACCTACAGCTGACAAATATTTACTTTTCTGCCACGTTTTATGTGAATCTGTTGGTCATCATAGACTTTTAAAAAAAATGGTTTTTGATCAGTCGTGCACCTCCTGACCAAGACAAGCTGTTCTTCCATCTTGGGTCCTCACTTGTTGAGTTTGGGGAGTTTGACAGCTACATACTCATGCCTCTGTGACAATATATGAATAAAGCCTGTTTTCTCTTATCCTTAAGGTTTAGTAACTTTCAGTGAAAGAGGGTTATTATAAAATTGCTTATTGCTTGTGGTTTCAAGCTGTAAAAACCATTTCATAGAAACAAAGTTTTGGAATAACTTTTTCTCGCTCTATAAACAACCATGAAATACATGCAGTAAAACCTCCCAAATAAGACCTTCCTTTTTACGATTTCTAGTATATGACCCAGATTTTGTTGGGAGCACTGTAAAAATGACATCCGATTTATTTCTTTTCTAACATAACTGCTGACTGACGGAATTGATTGGTTTTGTGAAGGATATAACTTTTCCTATTTGTGTGGGAACATGTTAGGAAACTTTACAAAGATTTCACAGAGAAACCCAAAATGTCAATCCAAAATCCACTGAGGAAGTGGGAAAGATCTGTTTTAAATCTACAGGAGAGACTTCAAGTGGTCTACATGAGAAACAAAGGGAGTGGGGGGTGGGGGGCTGGCAATAAATATCGCAGATTTGCTGGGATCAGAAAGACTCAGATACAGTTGATAAAGACAGAGCAGAGATTCTCCAAAACTGGAGAGCAGAGAAAGTGTGGTTCAGAAGACATCCAAACCGAGAAAAACAGTACTCAGCTGTCAACAAAGGTGTTTGGAATTAGTTTGTGGATGCATGTAGAAGAAACAGTTCATTGACATGAAGACTAATCCAAGAAAAGGCATTGTGTCTGGCAGTTGATTTTGGATACAGCTAGTTCAGTGCTTCAGATGGGTGGCTGGAGAAATGCCTCAGTAGAAGAAACATCCACCGGCCTGTTCTGAGCTGTCTTGGAGAGTGAGTGCTGACGTAAGTCAGAAAATAGTGGATGATTTAATCAAGCATTTGCCATCTCTGTGTGAGGGCTGCAGTCTCAATAACATGTTCTATACAGATGAGACACAATTTAAAGTGAGATTAGAGTGTGTTGGTTTAAACAACAGAGACAACAACGAAAGATTACTGACACCTCTGTTTATTTTTTATTTTTATTTAAATTTTTCTATTTAACTTGCAGCACCAGAAAGGCAGAATGATGGTTTTAGTGATCTGTGGTGGGATAAATAGATCTGTTAAGATAAACTAAACTAAGTTTTAATGATCTGTGGTGGGATAATTTGATATGTTGAGATAAACTAAACTAAGTCTTACGTGGTAAATAAGATGTGACAAAATTATTTTTAGCTTGTTATTGTAATTGAGTGGTAAATACCATTTCAAAGCACATTAGCTTTGGCTGCCATGAATAACATTTATGCAGATTTTTGTCACTGCATCCATTTCATGTCACAATACCTGTATAGTATAGATTTTGTGCTAGCCGTTTGGCTCAACCAGTCTTCTCATATAGGACCCCTACATTATAAGATTTTGGCTGCTTCTTCAAAGTCTTACATGGAAAGTTCTACTGCACGTAAACTTATATATACAAGGGTGTGAGTTTTAGATGCCTGGAGGGTGTCTTTACCGCTGATTACTGTGTAAGTCTGCATTGAAATTTTGGATTGAGTTGTCTTTGTGAGAATGGCCACTATCTCTACTTAGTTGACTTTCCTAAGGAAAGCTAAACCAAAGAAATCCAAGTAGAAAGTCTTTCTGGATGGGGTTAATGGTCTGCTTACATCTTGATGTTTCAGCATGGCCATGTACGTTTATTATGATATTGGCACCATATATTCACGATGTACGTTTATTATGATATTGGCACCATAAATTATATTCACCATGAAGGCAAGAACATTTGAGTATGAATTAAACTGTCCTCATATCTGAATGGGTGTTTTAATAATTCTGTTTCTAAAATCATGCTTTGAAAATTTATCACTTTGGGAGGCAGAGATAGATGGAAAGTTTCCTACTTCTTGCAGGTCGCTTGTAAGCAGGGGATGCAGGTGATGATGGCTGAATGGGTGCAAGCTGTGTGGGAAAAGGCAAAACATGGGTATGTTGCAAAACATCACACACACACACGCACGTGAACGTATGGACACACACACATGCACACACATTCTCTGTTGCTGGGGAATACAATCGCAAACGTGTAAAGTTTTGACATTTTCCCCACATGTTTGGTAATAACAAGGGTGAAACTCTGTGAATACATTAGGATTTCCCTATCTTCAACTGCCCCCATTCAAAATGTCTGAATTCTGAAAAGTTTAAAATTTAATAAGCACTGATGGCTGGCACAAAACTTTAGGATCATGTGAAATTGCTGATATGTAGTTAAGAATTTTCATTCTGGAAAGTTTCACCCATGTAGTAAATAGTTTGGTGTTTGAAGCACAAACGAATTTCATCATCATCTTTGTTGATCTGTCTGAGAAGTCTTGTCATTCCTTACACATTCTTGTGGGAATTAATGATCTGGGGTCAGTCGCATGGTTTTGGCCTTACATATCTCCACCATACGCCTGACTAAACCCCTTAGTCCAGACTACATAGGCCATGCTTATATGCTGGTTGCTTTGCTCCTTACTAAGCGTGAGACGAGCCACGTCTGTCAGACCAAGAAGGCAGTAAATTGTTAATTTGCGTCGTGGTGAGATACACTCCCAGTTTATATATTTTTTGTTGCAACTGGGACAAAAACAGCAGTGGAAAGCATGCACCACATTTTTGGGAGGTTGTCAGCTACAATGGGGCACGTGGCAGACAGGCTTCCCTGATGGCATCTGGGAGGGGATGAGGATGAGGGTTAGTGGAAGGGGGTGAGGGTTAGGTGGGGGCAAATCTACACTCTCTCCTCTAACCGTGACCATTTTACCCCTAACCAACACCACCCAGCCCTAGCCCACATCCCCTCACTTCTCACTCTTAACCATCGCCACCCCACCCCTAACCGTCGCCACCCCACCCATAACCATTAGTGCCCCACCCCTAACCATCAGTCCCCCATCCCTAACCATCAGGGCCCCACCCATAATCATCAATGCCCCATTCCTAACCATCCCCACCCCTATCCTCACAACATCCCTAAACCTGCCCACTATACCCCACCCCTAACCCCCAGCCCTGGGTGGGGATTGTGGTGGGATGGGTGAGGATGGGGTAGTGTTCATGGTGGGACATTAGCAGGTGGTTGTGGATACAGGTGGGGTGGGGATGATTAGGGATGGGGTGGTGTGGGCTAAGGGTGGGGCGGCGATGGTTAGGGGTGGGTCAGTGATGTTTATGGGTGGGGCAATCATTGTTAGAGGTGGGGTTGGTTATGGATGGGTGTGGTAGTTATGGGTGGTGTAGGGAGTATGGGTGGGCATTCCAGTTGCTGGTTGTGGGTCTTGTACATGTTGCTACCGATGCCATTTCAGTGCCTAAAGTTAGTCTGCCTGTACACCTCCTCCCCAGTTGGTCTAAATTTACCCCAGTTTTCAGACTAAATTTTCCTTAGGAGTTGTGCAATAGGCATTTTATGCTAGTCCATTCTTACACCTGGATTAAAGGCTTACACCAAAGCCATGCAATTGGCCCCTGGTGTCCTTGTCAGCATGATAAAATCTTCCTATTTTAAACTTTTGTATGTCGGTGTTCAGTGAGGTATAAGAGATCTTTCTGAATTGTTTTATGGCTCTTAATGCAGTGTTCTTTCCTGGGAAAAAGGTCTGTAGGCCAGTAGTCCCTTGGATCAAAACCAGTAGGTCATCAGGAGCCTTTAGCATGCTGGCTGGCATAAGCGAATATCAGCAGTAGAAAAACAGTGCAGAGCTTCGCATGCTTAGGAATTAATGCATCATTTTCTAATTTAGAAGAATATGCCAGTTGAAACACCGTTGAACCTAAAAACGTCCCATGTGGCTTGGGGAATAAAACATCCAACATTGTCTTTTTTGGTGGCTTAACTGGCAAAAGAAAAAAAAAAGAACCTTTGAATTTATAGACATCAGAAAACCAAGGTGAATAGAGATGTGTGGAAATGATTAAAAACAGTATAGAAGCACCATAGGCCAACCATGAAGGCATGTAGGGATATAACCAAAGTAGACTTGGCAGTATCCTAGACAAGCTGAACTTGGCATTTATTTTGCAAACCTTATGAACACCGCTAAAGACTGATCTCTTTGATCTTAAATCATGTACACATCCTAAACATGCATGCTACTAGAGTGTTTTTGTCATATACACGCCTGTAGTAATATTAGTATCTTCGCATATGTAGGTGTTTATGGTTATATAGTGCATAATGAAAAAGACATGCAGCTATTGATTCTTGGCATAAATGTGACATATCGAAGGCAGAATTGTGACATATCGAAGGCAGAATTGTGACATATCGAAGGCAGAATTGTGACATATCGAAGGCAGAATTGTGACATATCGAAGGCAGAATTGTGACAGTGACAGGTTTCTTGCTTTTGGAAGCTGTTGTAAATATGGCGTGTCACTACCAGAGGTGTCTAACATGTTTCCTTTAATTGATGGAAGAAATAAATGTGACATGTCAAAAGCAGATCTGTGAGATGTTTCTTTATTACAGTCACATCCATGCCAAGGATGAGCAGTTCTCCAGGTTTCGTTGCCCAGTGTTCAAAGGTCTGGTGGTCAGCGTGTCTGGGCTGGATGCTGAAGAGAGAAAAAATGTCAAGCATTATGTTGAGTCAGAAGGTGAGGAGAAAATGATGTGTTGACCAGGCACAGCCCTCAGAAATAATGTCAAACTAACAAAATTAAAGATAAACTAACACAAACAGATAAAGACTAAAAACAGGCACTTAACTGAGTGAAGTCGCATGTAGACGGCACAGGGTGGGGATGCTGTGCTGTCTACGTGTGACTTCATTCAGTTAAGTGCCTGTTTTTAGTTTTATCTGTTTGTGTTGTCTCGATGAAGGGGTAATGTTCCAAAACGTTGATTTTGTCGTTTGTATCATGGTTCAGTTTCTCTATTTTTAACTTAGGTTTTATTTCCAAGCATCTGACGTGTTTTATTTTATTTAAATAAATTGGTTGTTGGAAATTCTGATAACAGATATTTCACTAGAGCTGGTTTTGTTCAAAATATCAAATACATGCCTCCCACCATCACACGCATCAGGCACATGATTGCAGGCATTGTGTACATGACCCCTTTTTTATTGTTGAAATTGAGTACAAGAACCTGCATTACCCCAAGCCGCAGTTACCCGTTTCTTTTCTCTTTGAAATTTAGTACATTCATTAGATTTTCCCACCCTTTCTGGTTACCTGGACACCAACCTTTTTTTCTGTCTGATAATGGCAACAGTTTTATCAGATTTTAATCAAAAGGGGTTCCTTCAGGAGCAGCATCAAGTTATAACATCTATACATCATTGTTTTTGCTCAATATTGCAGGTGGGAAGTACTCTGGGGAACTGAAACTGTCTGAATGTACACATCTAATAGTGAAAGAAGCAAAAGGTGAGTTGAATTAAAAGAATGCATTTGAAGGGATATTATGCATGAACTAGGACTATCACAGCTGTCTGGGGCTATGCACAAAGGACTAGATCAATTTTTTTTTTTAATACCAGCCATCTGTTGGAGGCTTAGCTGTTTGAAAGTACCGGTTCCCATAAGGTGCCAGCA
The DNA here is from genome assembly GCA_004794575.1 of Lanistes nyassanus. Taxonomy (NCBI): domain Eukaryota; kingdom Metazoa; phylum Mollusca; class Gastropoda; order Architaenioglossa; family Ampullariidae; genus Lanistes; species Lanistes nyassanus. The sequence continues at coordinate 310,899 of SMGT01013362.1, forward strand.
GTTTCAACCAGTCCAATTTCACAAGCAGTGCAGTCCTTTTGCTTGCTTTTTCACAGAAATAAATTGTCTACTTGGCTCAGATCACATAACCAAGCCTTTAAATGCTTGTGGTCTCGGAGGAACTGGGGGTAATGTTGAAAAATTTTCCTTGAATTGTCAGATTTAATATCTTAGATGGAGGACTAGGGGAGAGAATGCACATAAAAAATTCCATGCCTGGTCAGATTTAATACAGTGTTACCTCTGATTCAAGAGAGGTTGATAAATATGTCTTCCCTTAGCAAAGCTGTACATCTCAACATCAAAGGGAGACCAACAAGCTTACATATGGAATTATTTCAAATAACATTTTTACTTCAATTGTTGACCAGACTCAATCCTTGAAAATGATCTTCTGGCTTGTACAGCTCCTAACTTTCTTTTGAGCTAGTTATGTTGTCCAATGCAAATCGGTGGCACAATGGTTCCTATACATTACGCCATGCAAAGAAAACTGCTTATAAAAGTGTTACCATTTTACCTATTATCAGGGTCACTTATATAAGAAATTAAGTAGTCATAAGTTATATCGATTTCGTGAAACGACTATAGTTTCATCCTGTGAAAATAGTTTTTGAAGTTTTGTGCAGAAGAGTAGCTAAGCCATTATCTGCATTAACCATCAACTTCCGTTTTTAATCCAAAAGCAGTCATATATGCTGCCGTTGCTTTTAAGTTTCACATCTTTCCACAGCTGCATTAATTTTTTCTCTTTTTTTTTTTTTTTTTTTTTTGCATCTTAATACAAAATACAGTTGACAATGTTTAAAAAAAATTAATATTTCACTACTTTGCCTTAATGTAATGCGGAACAATCTTAAAACTGGAAGAGGGTCCTACGAAAGACTGTGCAGCCATGAGCACCCGTTTGAGCTCTAACAGTTTTTAAGGGTAGATGTAATACCATTATGCACTATTATAAGTATATGATGCATAATACCCCTCAAATTTCTGCTGAGGGACAAAAATTTATCGTCTGGTTTTATTTTTTCAAATGAATTTCCTCTCTTTTTAAGCCTGGCTGTTTGAAGCCCTGTTGGACCAATCTGCTTATGAAAAGACCAACTGTTTCTTATCTGCATTGGTCTTGTGGCCTACTGTCTTTCAGTTTTGAGCCAGTCCCAGCTGACTAGTGCATCCATTATTGTAGAGGGCTTAACTGTTGACATAAAGACTTAGGTTGTTAGAAGACCAGCTACCATTCACTTTATATGCTGCCCATCAGATTTGAAATATCTACATCATGTTTCAGGTAACAAGTATGAACATGCACGGAAATGGAACATACATATAGTCAGCCTGAAGTGGCTGTATGACTCTCTGGACAGCAACTATTGCCAGGCCGAGCAGGACTATGTTGTCAAGCCAGGAACAGTGGCAACAGATGTAAAAACATCTACTCCAGAGAGGACACGTCGCTCGGGTATGTGGTGTGAAAGCTTCTGCATGGAACGTTTTTTGTTGATTCTGTTTTGGTGTTGTCAGCCTCAAGAAATAATGTGAACGCTATAATAATTGTCTCCCTTCCTAGCATTTGCAGTGATATATAACTATAGTTTATGTTTGTGTAGCACACTGGAAGTCATGGAGCTTTGGGTTTTTTGTGTCTAGCACTAGCACCAAACATCGCGGATATCAGTGCCATCAGTACATGCACCACGCATGTCAATGACACTGCCCTGCAGGCAACACGTTTCCCTGACACTTCCACTGATTCATTTGATGCTCTGGACCTGACATCTGTGCCAGCAGAGCCATTTCTTGATGGCTGTAAGGTCAGTTTGTGAGTGCTAATTTAAAAGGGGAAAATCTGTTTGAGGCATTGACTCTTTGGATGATACAGCTATAGTTGGAGGCCTTCCCTTTCTCTCGCTTTCCCCTGCCCTTTCTCTCGCCTCCCACTGCCCTTTCTCTCACTTCCCCCTCCCCTTTGTCTTGGCTCCCACTGCCCTTTCTCTCGCCTCCCACTGCCTTTTCTCTTGCCTCCCCCTGCCGTTTCTCTCGCTTCCCCCTGACCTTTCTCTCGCCTCCCCCTGACCTTTCTCTCGCTTCCCCCTGCCCTTTCTCTTGCCTCCCCCTGCCCTTTCTACAAAGGTTAATATATATTTCTATAAAGATTGTTATAGGCAATTTCACTTTCAATCACATGGTTGTTTCAAGCCTGAGAAATGTACTTCAGCCTAAATACAGTAAATGCTCCCTTTTTTATCACTTATTTCTGTTTGTTTATAGGTACATTCTTTATATGGATTTTACAAATGTATTTTGTTCATGGACAAACACAGATTTGTTACATTTGTATGATTTTGGATATAATGTCTTCTGCTGCCTGGTGGTGTGTAACATTTCCATCACTATCCCCTCTTCACGCACCCTACCTTCTACAGTCATACAGACGACCAACTAGGAGTGCACGTCCCAAGTTTTATTAAACGTCTACAGTCCGTTGCAGGTGGTGGCCAGCTTAACCATGCAACCCTGTCCTTCCAAATTTGTCTAGTGGCTAATCTGACCTCTTCTTTCTCTCTACTGACTGCTTCTCTTTGAGTCTCATAGATGGGAGCCTGCCTTTCTACTTTACACTAATGTGGCAGCTAAAGACAGTTACTTCTTCCCAGCCTGACCCTCACTCGACACAGCTGCAGCAGAGGTGCACAAAGAAGGCAGCCCTTTGGCTCACCCCCCACTGTGCTCCTCTGTCTTCTGTCTCACTACATCCTGCCTTGGCTTTTCGTGGTGAAGACTTTCAAAGTCCAATGGCCAAGCAAGCAAGCCCCAAGGGCTGGGCATAAGCCCGAGCAAGCTTCTCCCTTCCTTTCAGTCTATTTGTTTTTCCTCCTTCCTCCCTCAGACTCCAAGTTCCCCCTTTTTATTTCTCCCTCTTGCAGCGCCCTCCACATCACGTTATCTATCTCCCCCATCCCCCACACGTGCCCCCACCCAAGCAGGCGGCATCATTTGGGTATCCACCTTATGACTTTCTGACAGGCACTAGTTCCAATGTTTGGGTTTCCTGAGTTCCTGATTTCACCGACCGCTTGTTGGTGATGCAGCTATGCTTGGCTGACATCATGCTGTCTCCCTGATGGGAGTGTTGTCAGTGGCACCTGTGCACTGCCAGCCTGTGGGAAGGTTGGTTCCCCCCCCCCCATGTGAGACCTGCATTTCCTTTTTTGTGCGGACCAGGCTACCCTCTGGTCCATAAGTCACCCACAGGTTTAATAACTAAGCAACAATGCTGGTCTTACACGCACCAGCTCTCATTTTGTTATAGATGTCCTTATCCCACTCACACTTTATGTAACTCTGTAAACTTAAGAATAGGTCCTCATCCCCATCTAGTGTGAAACCACTGCAAGATGGAAGTCTTATGACACCTGAATTAAGTGACAGGTTCTTGGTATTTAGCTGTAGATGTTTTAAACATATATTATGTTGCCCTCTAAACTCAAAACGGGAGGAAGTCAGTTGCCTGCACATTGTAAAACTAGTTACTTGGCTGACAAACTTTCATGAATGTTAAATAATTGACTAAACTGTCCAGCATTTTTTTTTAAAAACTTTGTTCTCTAAAGATTTATCTTAGCGGTGTGTCTGGAGCTGTGCTCGAGAAGTTACGACGAATCATTAACGCAGGAGGAGGAACACGGTAAATTGTCATACTTTTTTCCTGATGCCTGATGATATTTCCTTTGTCTCCTTTACTGTCAAATTATAAATCTTGACTTCATTGCAAGTGGTGCTGGTACTTTGGTACTTCTAATATCTTTGTCTCATTCAGGCTCTTGCTTCACATTTAAAAAAAAAATTTTCTCTAGGTAGGTTGATGGTGGTGGTCGGGGAGTGAGGGGATGTAAATGTTCAAGTCACATGGCACGGTGACTTGAAACTGAGAAATCACTCCTCTAGCATTTTCCAGTGCTACCTTTAAAAATGTTTTTAACAGATTATGGCTGAGTGCAAAGCATTATGAACATATCAGATCTCTAGAGTAGAAATTTAAAGCAATTTCAGTCTGTCCTAGTAATTTTGTAAGCTTTGATCTGTTTTGCATAATGACCTAGATTTTTCTGTAAAAATATTGAAACCTATGTCAGTAGGAATTGGGGAGTGAGGGAAAGGGGTAATTGTTCATATAATTTGTGTAACTTGTCTTATATATTCATGTGGTACTTTGAAAATTACGTTAGGTGAAGATGCTGTACCTGCTTCTGCAGTCGTGGGGTTTTCTATGCAGGTTTAGTGCAGTCACTGAGTGTGTGACGCATGTTGTCATGGGAGATCACTGTGAAACTGACTTGGATGCTGTACAGCAGATGGACCACAGGTAAGTGTTTTATCTGCATCTGCTGTGTGACTGGGTTGGGGAGGGGTGTGAGAGAGAGAGAGGGAGGGAGAGAGATGAGATGAGGGAGAGACTATTGTTTTACCTCAGTTCAACAAGAAAGATCTTTCTCTTGATGAAGGGTAGTAGGGGAGAGGACGATAAAGGCTGCGATGGAAAGAGGAAGAAGGAAACTAAAGGCGAGAGAAGTCCACTGGTAGCGCTGTCATCAGAGAATACAATACAGAGAAAGTAAATGGGCAGGACAGGATCACAACCTGCATCCCCGTGCATCAGTGAAAGGCATGCATTACATGTATGCTGTGGGCTGGCCCACCAGAGAAGACCGGAAAATATTTAATGTGACAGGATCATTTGTTTTAAAAAACAGTTATTAGTTTAGATTTTCCGTTTCAACATAAACGAGAGCCCCAGTACCTTCTGCTTTGCTGCACAAAGAGATGTTTAAAAGCTCACTTTCAGGGTTGTTGAGACTGCAGTATTATTTTTCTGTGAAAACCCTCACAACATAAATATGATCGTGAAAACTAGGCCTAAAAGGGGCTTTAAATTTGTTGTAAATGTATCAGCATTACAAAAGAAATATGGCTGCATATATCTGGGAAGATATTTTTTGGAAGGAGAGTGTTAAATGTGATTATACTAGTGTAAGACAAGAGTTTTCCACTATCTCGAATGAATCTCATTAAGTGTTATTAAGTGTGTTTACCGTGGCCTTGGAAGCACAAACTTAATGTTTGTATTTTAAGGTGGTTGGCTGCTTTTGTATTCATTATTCAGAGGATTGGTGAAATTTGAAGGTAAAGTGGTTGGTTGAATGGTGGAGTAACAATTTAAAGTGATCTAGCTGGAGGGGTCATCCATGTTTTCTTGGTAATGGGTGTGTGTTGTGTGTAGCATACTGTTTATTTCACAATTTGCAGGCCTTTTGTGGTGAAGCCTGCTTGGCTGGCAGAGAGCTTCAGACAGGGACAGCGGCTTCCAGTAGATGCCTTTTTGTCTCCTTACGTGTTACCCACAGAACAGAGCCTGCCTAAAGTAAATTTTCCCAGCAGGTAGCAAACGTACCCTTTACCAAGCTTATATATTTTTTCTTAGTCTAATACAGCTGTAACCTGTAGTTCTTGCACTTGCAGCCCTAAATACAGGGGAAGGGGGAGGATTATTATGAGTTTTATTGTTTATTTTTACAACAAAAAATATTTTCATTAATCCATGGAACAGGAACAGCTCTTTAAACATACATGTATTTCCTGTCACATTAAAGTAGCAGTTTTCTATCATATAGCTATGCAGACATGGCAGTGAATTATTTATGGTGAAGAAAGGACAGTTGTTGAGAAAAAGGTGCTCTCCATCAGATGGACAATCTGTTTAAAAGCACTTTTATGGACATCATTTGTCTTTGTTAGTGGATTATTTGTGATGAAGCAAGAACAGTTGTAAGAATCGGTGGGCTTTCCATCAAATTAAAGATCTAGTCTTCCAAGGCATGCTTCTACAAACAAGCCATTAAATGTCAACAAACCACATGGCATGTCTGAACCTTTTCCCCTTGCCTTTTTCTTGACAGAAAATCCAGCAGCATAGATAGCAGAAAATCCTTTCCATCGACAGAGGATGCCAACAAACGGGTACTGATGGCAGATGGCCATGCAGGCGATGAAAATGATATGGCTGAACTGCTGAGTCAATACCTGGACGCTGGTAAGCCAGTGGCACTGCTAAGCAGGCAGTCAGTTCAGGGATGGTAGAGCATTATGGGATGGCTACACAATGCTGAACAAAAAAACCCATACAGAGTGCTGCTGTGACATAAAAGGAAAACTTGTTCCAGCATTCCACACCAGCTATTAAGAGGTCACGGGGACTTTGGGGCTGTCAAGACCCACAACTAGCAAAATGCAAGGCAGTCTGCTCTTTGAAACATTGTGTACCATTTTGAGTTATAGTGGGGTTAAGGAGAATTACTAACTCATCAGACAAGTGTGTGAGAATATTTTTTACAGTAATTACTAATCAGTCTCTGTGAGTTAAGCGTGGGATATACTTTATCGTTTTGGGAACTGAGCATTTTGTCAGTTTTATTTTGGAAACAGCAGATAGGAAAAAATTTTTGGTCATTTCAAAATCAGAGTTTTAAACATCTACGCTCTCCCACTGCCAGCACAAGTGGTTCCATCTTTAAAAAAAAATCCCCTGCTCAGAAAAATGGACAGTGTTTTTTTTTTTAAATAATATTTTGCAATTCTGGCTTTGATGTAATGCTCAAAGAATTTTTAAACTGGAGACCAATACCAGAAGAGGGTCCTATGAAATACCAACCAGCTGTGCCCAGACACACAGCTATAGTTCAAGGTCTATATAAAAGTTTTAAATGGTAGGTATAATACCAAAATGCACTTTTATAAGTATATGATGCATAGTATACCTGCTAGGTATAAAAATTTTGAAGATATGTCTGAATGTTATCGTCTGCGAGTATTTTCTTGAGTGAATTTCCTCTCTTTTTAAGCTGGCTGTTTGAAGCCCTGGAAAAAAGTTTGTAATTTTTTGTAGAATCTTCCTGAATGTATTGACTCCACGTTTCCATTGTAAAAGTGTGTCTTTCTGTAGGGGGAAAAGTCGTAAAATGTAAATCTGGCATGTGAATATATAGATGCATTTGCCCTTGTGTGCTGACAGGGAGCAAGGGAGGGAATGGGACTGTCTCCGAGCCAGCAGATGAAGTGGATGGAGATGCTGCTTGTGTCAATATGAATGAGGGTGGTGATGATGGCAAAGATGCTGACATGACCCAGGACCCAGGGAGTAAGTTTCTCTTGAAGTTTGTGTTTCAAAATCAAAGTCTTTTAAATTTACTCAATTTCAATTCTCATAAGGCTTAATTTGATTTAGCATTATTACGTAATATTACATAGTGTAGCAACCAAGATTATTTGTGGATGCATTAATATGTGGAATGCACATGTAGATGCACGTGATATCCTTCCAAGATCGATGCATTTGTAGAAATGGTTTCACAAGTGAAAAACATGTTAAACTGCATATTTATTATTTCACCATTACTAGATGCCATGAGTGACATTACCACTCCTCCCCACCAGTGCATAGGGCAGTGATCTCCCATAGCAGATCTCTGCTAGAGAGGGAATTTTGCCCTTGGGCATTGGCCTTCCCTCCCCCTGCTAGGTGGCACTGACATTAACCTGTTGTGGGTGGTGGCGCTATTCTATAGTCCTGAGTGTGAGCTGGTGCATTCCCCTTTTACAGCCCACACACATGTCCAGTTCTGCGTGACTCCCTTCCAGGTTCTATACCTCCCAGTTGCCTGCAAACCTTCATTCGCTATGACAAAAGAGGTCCCCACTCTGAAATTGCAGTCGACATGCATTCTTTATTCATTAATCACCATCACACTAGTGGCAATGGCATACAGTAACTGAACAAAGAAACAGTCTGCTTAAAATAAAGTGTCAACCAAATATATGCAAAACATAAGAGAAGACAACATAACAATAGGGAGGAGAACTAGGGTGGTGAGGATGATGATTTCAGACATACAATGATTACATTTAAGATTCCATCTATTCTCTGACACACCACATTATACCCATATCATTCACCCTCCCCAGGCGTCCGAATCTCTGCTAGCCTCTCATAGAGCTGCAACAGAATAAAAAGGTTTTCTACTATCTTGTCACGATATATATCAAGTCTAAGAATTTCCAATAGCCCAGTTAATACCTGAGTTAGGATAGTGCCTACCTTTCAGTCTAGCACGATCTGCCTTCAGCCTGGCTGGTGTTCCCACTCATCCATGCTCTGTAAAACATACAATCGACTAATTCTACTTTGTTTAAACCGAGCGATTACAGCTCATCATTCACTTTCTCTCGTTTCTGATTGGCCCACTGACTATTCTGCATGTCTGGTCGTTGTTGACTTTAGCGAGGGCAAAGGGTACGTCACCTTCTTGTTCCCATACTTGATGCATAACAGAACCGAACATGGCAGAACATTGTCTGCCTGTGTGTCTAGATGTCTCCTGTCATTGTGAGAATAGTACTAGGTCCTGTGCACAGTCTACCCACTGCATGATGGGTATTGTCAGTTTCAAATTCATTCATGAAGTTTTGACCAAGATGTGCCATGTTACTTGCTTCTAATTCTGCCTTCTTATACAGATTGGGAAGCTGGGTTCTCTCTTTGTTGGTCTGCTCTGTGTTTCATTGTGAAAGTTGTCTGCTGCAAAGTTGCCAGTTGAACTTCTGTGCTGTGGAGCCACTATGTATGTCTTCACTGTGTAATATGCTGTGCTGTCTGAAGCCTGTCAGTTATGCATGCTATGTAACTGCACTTATGTCATCTGCTGCAAGTGGTGGGAGGATGTGTGCGCTCAGGTGGAAAGTGTGGGACCTCTTCTTTCAGCAGATGAGTCATTCTTCTTTTCTGTTCATTGGGACTGTTTCAGTAAGCGCTGGGTGGGGGGGTCCAGTTTCAGGAAAGGGTTCCAGGGGCACCGGTGTCCGCGGTGTTTGCATCCCGTCTTGTTTCTCACTCTCATGCCTGGTTCTCCAGGGGAGGATGCCTCAGCCATCACAGTATGGGGATGGGGATGGTTTCTTGTCACAATACCATGACCCAAAGTGCTATATTCTCAATTAGCGATCCCTAAACGCAACCTCCAGACAAAAATAACCCACCAAGGTAACCCTGGTAAGACCCCTCCACACATGCGCACACCACATGCCACCCATGTGCACAGCTCACTGACTAGGTCCATCTGACTCTCAAGCACTGTGCTGCCAGCAGGACGTGTGAGTGAGCTCTGCCCTCTTCACCTTCCCGCCTTCTACAGCGTTGCTTCGCCTTGGCAGTCCCTTGCTTCTGATCTTCTCTGCGCTGCGTCGATGGTTTATGCGAATTTGTCTTTTCTGCCTTCTGAGGAATAAAGTGGTGAAAATATTGAACCTTTTGCAACCTGTTTCTCCTGTACGTGTCCTCTTTCTCCTCTTGATCACCCCTTTGTACCGGACTCGCTGGGGGATCTCAAGCCTTCTTGCCCTGACAGTGACCACACCTCATCAATTACAGCTGCTGCCATACCTGCCTCAACAACTCAGGGAACCCAGGTATGGACAGGTTCAACCTACATGTTTGGCACTTGTCTGGGAAGTCGTCTCAGGCTTCATATAAAACCGTGACTTGAATTTTAACTGCTTGCCAGCCCTCTGCTCTAAAGGTTTATCGGAAAAAGTGGATTTTTTTCCTCAATGGCTTCATTCAGTTCCATTCAGTTCGTCTCTTCTGGCAAGAGGTCATGGCTGGCAGGCTTTTTTTTTTCTGTGGTTTCATGAGAAACACAGCTTGTGCTATGAAGATGCCATGAAGTGAAGTCAGTCCCTTCTTCCTGCTGTAACATATTCAGTGGCACAGGTGAAGAATAATTGCTGAGTTCAGTTCATGCAGGTTATTGCATTAGAGACCCCTAGCAGGCAAAATTTTTCCCTCTAGCAGATGCTCTGCTAGCCCTGTATGCTGGTGGGTAGGAGTAATAATAACTTATATAATTCATGCTGGTATTGAAGAAACTAATTTTGCTGAGGGTTTTTTATTTTACTTTTTGTCCGTTACCCGAAGTCAGTTCTTTCCTGAGAAAATATATTTTTCTTGCCTTTTCTGTGAAGGTGAAACACCAGCACCAGAAGGTGGAATATTTGGAGGGAAGACATTCATTTTCTGTGGCTTTAGTGATGAAAACACTTCTTTGTTGGCTCAACTAGTGGCAGAAGCTGGAGGTAATTCCCACCCCACCTGTTTCCTCTAATCATTCTGTGCTACAAATACAAGCGCTAATTTGCATTCATATTTTCTGCAGGTTAAAGGTTACATTTCCTGTATTAGTTTTTACCACCCCACTTTGAATCCAATGTATTTGCTGCCAAAGTGCAACTGGACCCAGGCATTATATTTTGATATAATGACCGTGCTGATTGTTCAGCTGCACTAAAATGATGTATTCAAGCTAATCCTCTGAGTCTCTGTCTGTTTCTTCCTGCTTTCCATCCTTAGTTTCACTATCAAACTGAAGATGGAACTTAAAATAGTTTCACAATCCTTCTTTGTTTCTTTGTCCAGGGTGTTTATTAGGCAAACACCGTGGTCGACAGGTGCCAGATTTTGCTGTGGTACCTGTGCATGGAAATCTTGTGGAAAAAACTGTCACAGAGGTTGTTACTGATGCATGGCTGGTGAGCAAAAGCTAGAGAATCTTTATTAATTGTGAACAACCTTATATTTTTGGTCAGCAGTGTAGATTAATAATCCTGTACATTGAGTGGGAGTAGGTGTGTGTGTGTGTGTGTTGCGGGGGGATGTGAGTGGGTGAGATTTTCTGCACTAGCATTTCAGAATTTTGTCATTCCACTTTCAAATTATGACCTAGTTTAATGAAAGGTTCCTTTGAAGACAGAAAGAGATACATTACAAGCTGTTGGTGTTTCTCTTATATTCTGCTTGTGACTGCACCTAAGTTTAGATGGTTTTTCCCTGGTTTTCCCTTTTCATAATTGTAATAGATCCAGTTTGTTTATGATTCAAGGAGATGCTTTGGCTCTCAGTGCCCTTAACACAATCGTGACGCAGCCTTCGTAGCTCGAACCGTCCCCGTGGCCGCAGTGTTTTTCGCCTTTTTTCAAAAATTCATGAAAAAATCCCCCAAAACAATAGAAAAATGATTTAAACATATTATCGAACTACAATAAATAAAGAAAACTCATTTCTTACCGTGTGTCTTGGACCTTGTTCCATAATTTGTAAAATCCTTTGATGGAAACACAACTGAAGTTGAAGAAATCAAAAAGTCCTCGCCATTCCTTGTACACAGTGTCACGACATTGTTTTTCTACACGTGCCGGCACGTTTTTCTCTTCGTAATCACTTTCTTGGGTCTTTAAGGCACAAATACTCTTGTCTTCATCCACTTTATCACAGTAAATTTGCGAAACAATGTCATTTTGCTCTTCAGCGTGTAATTTGAAGAGTAAATCTAGCATTTCTCAAGTGACAGACCACATGTAGGGACACATCTTTCAAGTTATTACCAGAAACCAGTCGCGGCAGTTTAAACACAGAAAAGGGAAGCAACTCGTGAAGAAATGAATCAGCTTTCTAATGTAGGAGTTCTTTACCTTAGACGATTAGCGATTCCCCGTAAATAAATTTTCAAAGTTGCATCGTTTATTTCCCGTATTCGCTAGTAAGCGTGACCTATGCTGTATCGTTTATTTCCCATACACGTAGCGAATGAGTTAAAAAAATCCCAAAGTAAAACAAAAATAACCACGGAGAACGCAGATGACTAAGTGCACTATTAAAATCATAGACAAAACACATGCAGAAATGCTTTAGTCTGCTAATGCATGTGCTTGGCCCAGTCAGCTCTACTTAGCATTCATCCAGCACCGAAATGTTGCTTGGAAACCAGCTAAACCTCCTGATGGAGAAAAAGCTACTCTTTCTGTTTGACAGCAAATGTGCCTGGAAAGTCAGACGCTGCTGCCTATTGACAGCAACCCTATTTTTCAACCCTTAAGTATTGATGCGTCTTCTCGGCCATTAGAAAACTGTGTCTTGTCCATCAGGTATTTTGTTGTTAACAATTACTTTTTCGTTGTGGTGGTGTTGGTTATATTTGGTAATGTTAGTACATCTATAGTGTTCCTAAGTACCGAGGTACATGTAAGCAGAAATTTTTGCAGTGTTTTAAAGCAACAGTAATTTTTTAAACAGCAGGTTCCACAATGTTTTAATTAAGCAGTAAGATTTATTTAAACTTCAAGTTCTTAGGAAGCTTTTTGTAACTGACCAAGTGGAAACTGTTCTTGTTTTTTTGTTGCTTTTGTGGCTGTTGTTGGTTTGGTTGACTCAGTGTGCAGTCCACAGGTGGCAGTGGTTCATATTTTGCCAGATTTTAAAAATTTCAGTCAGGTAGCTTGTTGGTTTCAAGTTCTGCCTTGCAGATTATGAATGATTTTTCATGATCAGTTTTGTACCAGAAGTATTATAAAATCCTCAAACAGTATCCAGGTAAGGAGTAAGGTTCAGAGGTGCATTGCAGAGGTGAGTGCCATTCTTTTGGTTTTATGTTTTTTTTTCCAGTGGCTACGTGGGGGTAGAGAGAGACTGTTTGAACCACATTGCTGACCTGCTGGGAGCTGTGTAAGTGCATAGATGATGTGGATCTGTTTTATTCTGGATGTGGTGAAAGGCTTCAGGCAGATCATCTGACTTTGAGAGATTACTTTAGCATACTCCTAAGCAACATGTTTATGCCTTGATGGTTGGGGCTGCTTTCAGCTTTTGTATACCTGTGAAGCTGCATGACTTAGTGGTTTTTTTTTTTTATTTCCTCATGAAAGTTTTGGGAAAAAACCAATGCTAGTATCTCTCTTTTCTTTTTTTTTTGGTTTGTTTGTTTTGTTGTTGTTGTTTTTTAGGGGGAGGACAAAGAATGGATGGTAGAAATTAAGTTCTGATTGCACATTTATAATATCCGAGATGGATAAACAGTGATGGACATTCGCACAATCCGATTTTTACACATTCAGATGCCAGGAGTATTTTGTCCGCAAAGCTCGCAAGAATTTGCAAGTTAGTACACACCTTATTGTCAAGGAAGCTACAGGGTCAAAGTTCAAAGCTGCCAAGAACTGGGGAGTGCCAGCTGTGACCAAAGAGTAAGGAGTATTCTGTGAAGGAGATTTCATTCTTATGTCTTTTCTTGATTTCTTTGCTGTCACATACTACAGCAAAGGTGTTACAGTGTTTTGGATTTACTTCAGTAAGATGAGTACAGAAATAAACTGTGTGCATGCATACATGTTAGAAAACATGGCAAGAAAAGCAGTAATTTTTTTTTAAAGTGTTCACTTTGTGTCTAGATGTTAATTGCAATGGAATTTTAGAATTTTCTAGGTGTTTGGTTGATTTTTAAGAGGTGAATGGCATTTTTGCAGATGGCTCTTTGCTTGTGCAAGGTCTGGGAAAAGGGAGAGTGAGCAAAAGTTCTTAATTGAAGGAACACAGGCACCTGCTCCTCAAGCCCTGCTCAGCAGTAAGCCTTCAGTGTTACCTCAACAGGACCTGGAGAGTGCCGATAAAGCGAGGACTGATATGTGTAAGAGACAGTCTTTGACAGAACCAGTTGACCAGTTGCTGGCCAACGATAATTGTTCAAAAAAGACAGCTCATCTGGAATTGTGTGCTTCTACAGGAGGGCAGAATTCGGGTACCAAAGGTGATGCGGCTGTTATAGAAACCTCAGCTTCTGATAGAGTTCCTCAGACCAAAGAGTTAGAGAAAGTGAAGCTGACCGCGCCGGCAGATGGGAGAGAAGGCAGCCCTTTAAAAGCTGTGGACAAGGCCAGAGCACGGCCTTCATCGCCAATGGCCACCAGAAGTCTGTCACACAAAAACGTGAACCAGCTGAGCCAGAAGGAGAACGTAGGGGCCACTGTGACAGCACGAGGGCTGAGGAGTCCACTAAAAGAGAGGGCTGTTGCAACCCCTGGCAGAGGCAAAATGGCAGTGGCACATATGGCAGGCATTCAGGCCACTCACAGCAGGGTGGAAGTAAGTACCGTCGCTCTTATGCCAGGGAAATCCTCATGACACCATGCTTTCTGGAGATACAGGCAGCATATACAAGAAAAGGACAAGATAAGTCTTGTAGCCCTTCATTGACTGGGGAGTGAAATGGTAGAGACTGCATTTTGTCTGGGCCACCTTTGTAAATAAATGCAGTTCGCATCTCCTTTACCTCACTGCCCGTCCGTCCCCAGTCTTCAAAGGGTCAAGTACACATTCATAGCTAGCCGGGTGGGTTAGGCGGGGGGATGCAAGGGGGTTTGCCAACACAGGTTGTAATGGGGGTCAGCCACCAACACAAATAGCTATGCACCCTGTAGCCTAACAGCTGCCCCAGGCCTCCTAGGTTGTGCCGCCCTTATTGATGCACACTTTTCAGCCTTTTTCAAAAATTCATTTAAAAAATAACCAAAAGCAATAGAAGCATTATTTAAACTTAGTTGCAAAAATCAATTAACAGAAATCTCATGCCTTACTTTGTTTCTTGGACCTTGTACTTTAATTTGTAAATCCTTTGATAGCAACACAACTGAAGTTGAACTCACAATTCATTAAACACGGTCTGTTCAATGCTGTTTATACCATGTGCTCTCTTGTTTTTCTCTTACTAATCACTCTCTTGGCCCTTTCAGGCACAAATACTGTTGTCTTCAGCCACTTCATCATCGTAAATTTTCAAAACAGTGCCATTTTCCTCATCATTGGGTAATTTGAAGAGTAAATCTAGCATTTCTCAGAGTGGCAGGGCATGTGTGGATATACACTTCACAGCCATTTTTCACTCGCTTTGGATTGTGGTCGGAAACAGGTCTAAACATCAGTTAAACTTGCAATCAAAGGGAAGTAACCTATAAAGAAATGATTCGGCTTTCGAATGTAAGAGTTCTTTATCTTAGACCGTTAGCCATTTCCAGCTAAATAAATTTCAAACGTCATGTATAAAAGTTTGGCCGTGCATCAGAGACCACTGTGCAGCCTGTGGGTGGGCAACTAGCCATGCGGCAGCTATGTGTTAATCACATCCACCAGTGTTCTGACTGTGGTGCTACCGATGCCCATTTGCAGTTGATGTGTGTTGTATCATCATAAACTGTGGATTGTGGATTTCTTGAACAGACAGTTAAAACTGACATATTGGAAATGTGTGTTTTTTTTTGGGGGGGTGTTATTATTTTAATTTTTATTTAAATATTTTGTTGGTCCATTTTGATGTGAATTTTCTATCAGTTACCTATTAGTTGACTGGCATTTTCATGTACATATTATTTTTTATATTTGATGATGTATGACAGGAACTACAGCAGCAAGGCCAGAAAGCTGTCATGTCACCAGGCAACGAAAGTCCACACACTTACCTGGCTCCAGGCTACAGACCCAAGTTTGACCTCACGGTACGTATGTAGCATTGAGTAGATGCTTCATCTAAAGATACTTTCTCTTTCTAAAAAGTGGCAGTACACAGAACTTACATCATTGTGGAAATTTTTAGATTATATTAGAAAAACAGACTGTTTCTTGCAATAATATGTATTTATATTTTCAGGGTGTTCTGGACTTCTATAAGACCCCAGAAGGGAGAAGAGAAAGCCTGGTAAGAAATCTTTCATTATTGTTGTTGTGGAGGTAGTGGGAGAGGTGTTGTTGTGGTTGGAGGTGATGGTCCATAATGTAAGGGCGTTGATGGAGAGTGACAAGTTTGACTGTCTTGTCATCAGCCGCTAGAGGACCTTGTCTCCAAGTGTCTCGTGGAGGGAGTTAAAAATACAGCCAGCAGTCGCTTTGTAGAGTCCCCTGCCAGTTCGTCACAACAGTACCAGGTCTGTGTTCTCGTATCTATGCATGAACATCCTCGTGTGTGTGTGTGCATTAAAGTATGTGCATGAATGCAGGTGGGGCATGGGACAGTTTTTGGTTCAAATTTTTAAGATGTGTTGGTGAAATCATTTCAATTCTCTGGCTTCATCACTTCTTTTATGATAATTTTGTGAAATGCAAGGGAGACTTGAGAAGTGGTGAAAGCTGCTAGTGGAGTTAAAGCCCACTTCTAGGATAAGTGTTTTACCTTTAGGATCTGGTGGCTCCAAGCTCCAGTGCTGGTTTTTTGTTCCTCTGTGTTTGAAGGAACTTAAGACCCTAGTTAATAGTAGGACAATGCTGTAAACAAACAAAAAAACCAACCAAACAAAACAGCTATTGAATAGATTTGTGCAGAATGCAGCATTATCATTGAAGATTGCTACCTCTAAGCACATTAGGTTCTGTCCTGTAATTAAAAATTCGGTAATACTGTAATCAAACTTAGCATTTACAGTTTATTTAGTGTGGAGCAGTAACTGTGTTCTGTTGCAGTGTGAGGAGCGAGGACCACTAGATGGTGTTGTTATTGCAGTCAGCAAAAAACTGGCTGCTCATCAAACAGAATACAATTCGATTGTGGTGGAGCTAGGGGGAGATTACTCTTGGCAGTACTCTGCCAGTTGTACCCACTTCGTTTTCCAGGTGAGAGTTGGGATTATAGGACAGTGCTGTTTTGTGTATGTGTGTGGGAGGGTAGGGTGGTGGCAGAAGGGGGTGGGGAATGTTAGTGACTACCAGTTGTTTAGAAGAGATTTCTTCTGATTGTGTGATTTCATTCAAGATTGTCATCATAATTTAACTGTCGGATATGCTCAAAACCAGTTTCATTCAAGTAAATTTTGTGAAAGTAACTTGTCACTAGCCAGGTTGACATGTGCTCAGTTCATTTTGTGTGTGGTTGTGCCATTAATGGTTTCAAAGCAACTTGACAAGGACTTATGACTCAGTTTATTTTCTGTAGGGCCGTGCCAATGATGCTAACAAAGAGCTTCGGCATGCAAAGCACCAGGGGAAGATAATTGTTTCTCCACACTGGCTGTATGCAGTGAGTCTATTTTGAGTCTTCATTGGACACTTCAAAAATGTTTTTCATTGTGGTCTTTTATGTAATCTGTAATTGTATCTTTTTCACCAATTTTGTTCGACATAACACCTTCAGGACAGAATACATGCAACACAACACAAACAACCCAATAAACAGATAAACCAACAGTGCATTGCTTCTGCATGCAGCTGTCCTACAGAAAACATCTTGCAATCTTTGGACACCGTGTTCCACCCAGCTGTATGGCTGCATCCTACCTACATCAAAAAAAAACTATGGACACTGTCTTACTCTTTGATTGGATTAGTTCTTCTCTCACATTCACTCCACTTTTCACTTTGGGCGTGATGTCTTTGCGCACCTCCGTCTGATTGCGCTTTCTTTCTTCCTCAACAAATGTAGTGATCCTAACCCTCCCACCCATACTTTGATTAGGTTGGCTGAGCTGATCCTTAACCTTAGCACCCTTAAGTTCAATGGGGACATTTTGCACCTAATCTGTGGTGTAGCCATGTGAATGAAAATGGGGCCAACATGTAGCTATGCTTGTCTGTTGATAGGTCAGCTCAAACACCGAACCCACAACACCTACACAGGCTGTACGCCTAAACTGAACAGATAGCACATTGATGACAGATTGGGTGCCGCCTCCTTCTGGAGTCACAGTCACTGCAATACATCCAGTTCATACAACACTTCCACTCTTCTATCCTATACCATATCGTGCAAATTTATTAATTTTATTATACATGTGATGATCCTAATGTATCCTAATTGTTTTTCCCTTTTTATTTTATGTTCATTTTACTTCCCATATTTTCTCACTTTGTCTTTTCCGCATTAAAGTTTCATCAGATTGGTTCTTTTGGCATTTTTAAATGAATTACAAGAGAAGAAAAATGGTTTGTTTGTTTTGTTTTTTTGTTTGTTTGTTTTGTTTTTTGTTTGTCTATTTTATAATTTCAGTGCAAAGAGCAGAAGGCCCGTGTCGATGAGTCCATGTACCCACACAACTATAATCCAAGCTTGACACTGGTAAGACTAATACATAGGCATACTGTCAACCTTTGACCTTCTCTCCCTTTTGTCTTCTCCCTCCCCACCCAGCACTATCTATACTGTGTAATCTTCCAGAGGTATCGCAGTTTTAGTCTCACACAGGTCTACAAACAAATGCAGATGCTTAAGATGAAAGGTTCAGTGGCAACATAAATTTTTTGCCAACAGTCTTTGTCATTAATTCCTTTCCTTTTCCCAAATCCCAAAACAGTCTTCAAACAGGAGATAAGGTGAATTTTTCTATTTTATAAGGGGAGCGTCATGACAAAGGACACACCTACTAGAGCTACACGCCGATCAACACGTCAAACACCCAAAGCAACCCCTAAAGTAGTCCGAGGGTCAGCCCAGGCGCTGGAGCCACAGCATGATGCAGCCTGGCATGAGAGTAGAAAGGAAATGAGCGGCTGGCAGGGGAGTAGCAAAGATGTGGACAGTGCCAGAGATGGTGGTGGTACAGCACCTGACAAAAGGGTAGAGAAACCTGATGACACAAATGGTGCCTCGCATGCTGCTAAGGACGAAGGGGACAAGACTTTGAACAGAAGTGACTTTGATCGGATCAGTACAGAGAAAAGTGATGATGATGAACAGGTATAACTCTGGAGAGACATGGGTGATTGAGTATAGATAGATGCATATGCGTGTGCTTTGTGTGTTTCCATCTGAGTGCATGCCTGATTCAAACGAAACTTAAAAACTTATCTTTTCTGCAAATACTTTGACTGACGTTGCAACTGCCTGTCTGCATTAACTTTTCAACTTTCTCTGTTCATCCTCTTTTATGATACCTTTCTATCCACCTGTGAATGACGGACGATCTGTCTCCTGACCTGTTGGTCAGTGTTGCGTTCATCTCTCACTCTGTGTGTGTGTGTGTGTGTGTGTGTGTTCATTCATTGTTTTTCATTAGAGTGTATGGCTCATCTGCACAAAGTGTGCATGAAATGTGTTCTCGCGCGTTAGAAATCTACATTTATTATTATTGTACATGTGCTTGTGTGAATGTCAGTGCTTCTGGAATTTTTTAAAAACAAGGCTTAAAATTACCCTCTAGCCTGAAATTTGTGGGTCTTTTTGTAAAGCACTGGTCTGGTGTTAGTTTTGCCAAATATTACAAAATCTGTGCAACACTGAAAGATTGGTCCTCCCTAAGATACAAAATGAATGAATTACCTGCATGTACAAAATGTTTCTCATCACATAAATTGATCATAAGGCTAGTTACAAGGAAACATCAACAGAGTCCACCGAGAAATGGATTCAGAGAAAGAAACAGTCATGGAGTGTGACACACCAGTCTGTTCACTGCTGTACATTACAGTTCTCATCCTTATATAACTGACTTGTATAACTAAGGGACACAACGTTCTTTTCATTGCTGAACCAGAAAACTCCTCCACTTCACATGAGAGTTCTCACCCTTGTATAACTGACTTTAGCGCTATGCAAACTAACACACTGAAATATTACTTTTCTGAACATGACGCTTGCACGCAGTTCTTGTATAACTGTAACATGGTGCAACAAAACATGACACATTTCCACACAGGCCTTGCATAACTGACTTTAACACGACATGTTTCCACAGAGGAATATTACTGTCCTGTCTCCATCAGGTAACCTGTTGGGCATTGAGGGATGGAGTAATATTGCTCACTCTTCACCCCATAATGATGACTTGAACTTCCCTGTAATCACATTTCACATGCTTTATTCTCTTCACTCTTAAGTACACGTACAAACTCTATGGGCTCTATTTATGAGGGAACACATCACACAAAAGGAAGGGGGTCATAGTTTACCGAGAGGGGTTACTGTTGTTATGGCACAGACAGCCACATCACTGGTCTGTAATAGTGCGTATGTGTGTTCGCATCTGACAGTGTGCATGTGCCTATGTGTGCTCGTGCACTTATAGATATGTTTGCATGGAATGCGTAAAAATATTTAGAAGTGTATATTATGGAGCTCAGATATACTAGTTTAAAAATCATTTTCATTTTTTTTAACAGTTCCACCTCCATCTAGGTGCATATGCATGTATTTTCTAAACATTTTTATTTGGCATAAAGATTTTATCTATGGACAACATCTTATTTTCATCAATTTGTGTCACCTAAAGGAAACTTGTGTCTATTGTTACAGCTCTTTATGTAATTGTGCATTTTTCAGTAAAATATAAACCTACACTGACTTTAATGTCTGGCTAATTGATGCAGGTGAAAGAGTCAGGCACAGGTGGAAGTCTTGATGTCAGGGAAGCACTAGGTCAGACTGTGGAGACACTCAAAAATACTTCCAAGTAAGTTGTCATGACCTTAGATCCATGCTTACAGGAGAGTGAGGGAGAATGCATTTTTTTAAACAGTAAAGGGTACGGTAGTCCTGTAACCTGTTTTTAGGTTGAAGGGCAGTGGGGTGTATGAGACCCCCACTTTTCTGTGGACCATCCTCATGAGGACAGTACTCATCTCTCCCTTACCTGCCTTACCTTCCCTGACCTATGGGTGAGGTACCCATTCCCAGCTGGTTGAACTAGGGGGCGTGTACTGTGGCACATGGGAACCAACCCCAAGAATGAATGAGAGGAAGTTTTTTATGCACTTCTGACTGTTAAGGTACAATATATGTTTTCACTAGTCTCCAGTGTAAGGATAACATGGAATATTGTTGGCTTTCTCAGATCTAAAAGGTCAAGCAAAAAGAGAAGCAAGAGAATAGATGGAAGTTGTGAGTATCAGTTGTGTTCAAAACTATTTCAATCTTTTCATAATTTTTTGGTAGAACTGTAAATTGAGGATTTTAGAGTTATATAAAAATCAGGGTAAGCTAACAATTTGTGCCTTGATGTTTGTGGCTTGATGTGCACCTAAACTGAATCGTCTTTCTCTTGGGCACAGTTCTTTACTAATACTAATTACTCCATAGCTGATGAGGACAGGTTCTGTCTGATTTCTCTGAAGGAAGAGCTTGATACCCAACTATAATAAATGCTTATCAACAGTTTGAGTAAACAAGCACACTATTAGGATTATGAAAACATTTCTCGTCTTTTGAACCAGATGCATGTTTCTTTGATATTGGTTGTTGAAGTTTAGTGTCCCCTTTTCCCTCTTTTTGGTTTGCGTTTCTATATATATATATATCGTATATATAAATATCTGTCTGGGCTAAACACAGATTCTTACCCTACCACCTTGGGCATCAGAAACCTTTTGTAGGACAAGTAAAAATTGCATCTAGTTGCCCAACAGGGCAAGTGAAGATTTGGACCCTGTGTCTAGCCTTGTATATATAACTATAAGGTTGGTGTGGGACTGGTTAGAACAGTGTAGCTACATTTGCTTTGTCACAGGAACTTGTAATGCAATAAAATATAGTCAAAATGAGGCAAGACCTAAAATATTCTCTTGTAATCTTCGTTCCTGGGTTCTCCATAATGCACAATTATGAATCTGTTTTGCACAAAGATCTGAAAGAAAGCCAAGATATGTCCACACATTTTTTTTCTTTTTTTAAATCAAAAACATATAGCCACCCTTATTTCTCCACAATGGATGTGTGGAATATCCAACCAGAGAGTCCCAGGGACCCTCATTTGTAGGCAAGGAAATCCTTGTCCATTTACATAACAGACTTACAGGGCAATCCTAAGTACAGAAACAGAGTTTTGGTTGCTTCTGTTATTGAATAGTTTTCCCATTGTGAATTTTTTAAAAAAAACAAAGCACTTGCTGAGGTCAGACAGGTCTTGAGGTGCTTCTAGTCCTGGTTGGGTTGCAAGAGCTTTCGTAGTTTTATGACAGTGCGTGAAAGTAGGCCCCCTTCACCCTCTGAAACTTATACATATGAAAGAAGATCCAAACACCCATGTAGCCAAGTATTGATCATGGTGGTCAGAGATTTTGTGTGATTAACAGCTGGTGGACAGATGAATGTGTCAGGAAACGTGTCAAGCAACGTGTCAGACAATGGTCAGCAGGCCAGCCCATGGCTTCAGCCCCATGCACTGGCAGACCTCCATGGTGAGTTGTGAGGAAAAGCATTGAAGATAATAAAAGCATTAAAGATAACAAAAATCTGCTGCATGTGTCAAAGTTTAAAATGTCTCCTTCGATTTTTGAAGAAAGTCAATTTTGGCATTATTGTTGCCTGATAAAATTGAAACCAACTTGATTTCTGTAGTGTTTCTGTGAGGATAAAACTGTTTGCTGGTGTTGATTGAAGACAGTATTCCCTGACTTATATTTTCATCACTGGAGTGGTTTTTACTCAGTTCTGCAGATGGATAGTCATGTCCCTGAGGCTTCGCAGAGCATTCAGATTACATGGGATGACCCTATTGGCAGGTGAATACAACCTTTCCTTATTCTTTTCATTTCTCTTTATCTCTGAATTTTTTATTATATGATCGTGTTAAGGGAAGGATGAGTGATACATTTCTTCAAATCTTTTTGTTTCTAATCTTACTTTCCATCATTTGCATCACTCACTGAAGGTCATTTCATTGATTTTAGGTGTGTGTATGGTTTAAGTGCTTACATAAACTATGCCAGGATATCTACATTTTATCCATGTAGATTAATACATATTCATTCACAAACTGAAGGATATCTGTCTTAAATATCTCTGCACATGTACTATAGTGTAGACAGTATGCACACATCTGCCTGGATATCCGTATATGTGGTACAACACACACCTGATTCACAAGTGTTTGCCTGGGTACCTTATTTGATAGAACATTAGACTTACATATCGAAGGTTGCAGGTTCAAATCCAGCAGGGGACTTAAAACATGCAGACTCTATTTGGCCCTTTCAGGAACATTAAACTGCCTCTTTGAATTAAGCATCTCACTGCAGCTATCAGTTTGGGGCATGCTTCAGCGCACTGATTGGTAAAAGGGTCATATCCACCTATCTTGTCCCCACTTTGACATGTTCAAAGAATCTAGTATGCAGTACGCCCAAATACCAAAAGCCAGACTGATTCACAAACTTGCCTGCATGCCTGTACACATACTATAAAACATACTTGATTCACAAACCTGCCTGGATATAGTTTACATGATAATAATAATCTATATATGTACACACACACTATGTATTCACAGACGTAGAGATAAACAGAATGCAGGAATAGTTGACGGTAGGGTTGACTGCCAAGCACTCCACCACTCAAGCCACAGACAGCCACCTCCCACCAACAGCAACAGTGCGCCAGGAGAGTGACCAACAAGAGGGACTTCATGTAGCAACCACCAGTACAAAAGACCAAACCACAGTCCCCTTCCCTCCCCTCTTCCTTCCCCAAGTCCATTCTCCCCTCCCAATAGTGCAAAATCACCGCGAGGTGGAAGACTTTGCTTCCCAAATCAACAACAGCATCACAGACTCGCCTAGATATCTACGTGCATGTGCAAGCATGTGTTCCTGATTCAGTCGCCTGCTTGACTGTTTGCTTACGTGTGTTGTAATATAATAACTCTGGATCTTGTCCACAGGCAAGAGGAGGAAAAATTGGCAGACCAGCTTGATCATGCACGAAGTCACACCCAGAATACCGAAGACTTCATGGCACAAATGGACATGCCAGACTTGGATGTTACAACCAGCAATTTATCCTGTAGTGTGGGTGTTCAGCTGTGGTCTTGACTGCTTGATAGGTTCTTTGACAGCTTTGTGTTCAGGAAACAGCATTCTAAGATTAATTTGTTAAACCTATGACTACACAGTTAAATTCATTTAGTCTTGCTTTATGACATAAGCTCCATCACAGAACACAAACTCAAATACAAGCCTAAATTTGATCTCCCTTTCTGAAATAAACTTAATTATTGAGCTTCAGCTTGAGTACAAACCTAAATTCAATCTCCTTTCTGAAACAGAGATTCGCCATGAGTTCAAAACTAAATTTGGTCTTGCTTTATGCTAGCACAGCAGCAGCTGTTTTGTTCTGCATTTAGTCTTGTTTTTGTCTTCTTCCATCCAGTGTAGTGAAGCTTTCACTAAAGACAATGCACGTGACAGTCCTCTGCTTTGTACCTGTTTCAACTGCACACACACCATGGCCACGTGTAGGACACACAACACTTTCACCTGGTAGTTTGTACAGTTCACACGACATAAAGAAATCTGTTCTCATAGAAAGGGGCGCCCTTCTCTGTTGTCTTGGAAGACTGGCATCAGAAAGTCCTCTTGTTGCTCTTTGCTAGAACCAAACTTGTATGGCCGATTTCCCCTCATGTCTTTTGCCTCTGGACACAGCTCACTGAGAGATGCAAGCGCTCTCACTGATGCTGCAACAGCCACCGCGCTGTGCAATGCTTCTTGGTCGACCTTCAACCTCCGAACTCGCTTTCCTAGAGTTCAGCTGCAGGCAGGCTTCCTTTCAGGCTGGATCTTTGCCTTTGCTTTAGACGGTTATCTGTCATCTTTCTCTCAATCTCCCTCCTTTACGTTCCTCTCGCCGGGTTAGTCTAGAGATTTCCCATAGCAAGAATCACACACCAGTCTTGGGGGAACACCACAATCCCCCGAAGAATACCTTGCGCTAGGCAACTGGTCTACTCAAGACGTGCCGTTGATACCAGACTTCACCTAAGTCCAGTAGAACGGGACACCTTGATTCTGCAGCAAGACTGAACCAATCAGCTTTCAGCAGACTTTACCACAAGACGGGTATGTCTCTTCACAGCAGATCCCCAGTAGAATGTTTGGCAGAAGATGATGCTGATCTTCCCAAGGCAGATTTGGCAACTGATGCACCGGTCTTCCGCAGCCAGATTTGGCAAGAGATCTTCCTTGCAGGAGTTTTGGCAAAAGATCTTCCCGGAGATTTGGCTAAAGATGACTTGACATTCTAAACCAGTCCTTTTATTCTAACCTTCCATTCATAAATTCTTGCATTCACATACACATGGTCATTGAAATAGTTTCATGCACCAACCAATCAGGACAGAGATTGGGGGGGAGGGGAATGCATGCACACAAAAAGAAAGTGACCGAAAAGTCATACTTGTTTTTACAAATCTGTTGATGCAGATGTTACGTGCAAAGAAGTCTAACAGTAGGAAGTTTTACTGCTGGGGTTATTCTTTATTATCCCTACTCAGAAAGTGTTTTCATGTTGGGGCAGGTGATGAAGATCAGCTTTTTTGTGCCCAAAGTGGGTTGGTAGTGAAAATCCTTGGTACAGGCATGATTTTATTTGTTAACAAAAAAAATATTCTTTTAACTTGTGAGGAGTGAAAGGGTTTTAAGGTGTATTTTATGGTTTTCAGATCCAAAATAAGCATACTGCGTCGAGGCTTCAGCCTCAGGTTGGCCACTCTCCTACACCAGAACCCCCACCTCTTGGTTAGCAGATGTTTTTCTCTTCTGTTACAGTTTATTGCTGCAGACTGTGTAGCAAGACACACCAGATAGGTTATTCTTAAACCAAGTGATATACTACTCATTTTTGTCATGGTTTTGGTTGAATTGTTTGACAAATGAATTGATATGAATGCTCCTTCCTGTTTTTTAGACTTAAATAATATTTAGAATTTTCTGATCTTGCTTAAACTAATTTTATTGATAAAGCAGCCTTTTGAGTTGATAAACAGTGTCTGGAGATCATCTAATTTAAGTGGTGTGTTTTTCCCCCCTCCCCTGTGCAGTGTCCGGAATGCATCAGGTTGTTATTTTGTCTTTTGCAAATATCTTTTTCCAACAGCTTTTCCAACATCTAAATTGGCAGCAGAAACAATTCCACAGCCGATAGAGATTTCTGACGAAGGAAGTCAAGACAATTCCTTCAGACAAGGACCTCTTGCACCACCCATTATTCTCATCTCAGGAATGCCACAACAGGTTTGTAATTACAATGTGCTCACACTCTCTTTTTCTCTCTCCAAGATGTCAAGACTAAATTTAGTCAAATTCCTTGAAATTGCTTTCTGACACCAACATTCAAACATGCTCGCCAATTTTTTAAAATAATTTTGCATAACTATTTTTCTTCTGCTGATTTATTCCTAAACGGTTCACATAAGCCTATTCCCAAGCATCTGATTATCAAATGCAAAACTTTACAGCTTCTGGTTTGAAGCCGGTCAGTTTGAAAGTCGAACGCAGACTTACTGAGAAATGTCAGAGACCTGACATAGTCTATCACATGAGTGAAAAAGATTCATTTGGCAAGAAAAAAGTGGAATCTATGGTTCATGGTTAAAACTCTTCCAAATATATCAGGACTTTTTAATCTCTCAGTTAAGCGGTTCAGAAATTCTGTTTTCTGACAAGCTTGGCAAGGGTGGGAGCTTACCATCTGGGGGACACTATTCTGCCCCAGGAATGACGCTCACAATTGTAAACTTATACTAGCGTCTTTTGGCAGTTAGAGTCGCTATTCTGCCACAGGAGTGACACAATTGTAAACTTATACTAGCGTCTTTTGGCAGTTAGAGTCACTATTCTGCCACAGGAGTGACGCTCACAATTGTAAACTTATACTAGCGTCTTTTGGCAGTGACTCTATTCTGCCCCAGGAATGACGCTCACAATTGTAAACTTATACTAGCGTCTTTTGGCAGTTAGAGTCACTATTCTGCCACAGGAATGACGCTCACAATTGTAAACTTATACTAGCATCTTTTGGCAGTTAGAGTCACTATTCTGCCACAGGAATGACGCTCACAATTGTAAACTTATACTAGCGTCTTTCGGCAGTTAGAGTCACTATTCTGCCCCAGGAGTGACGCTCACAATTGTAAACTTATACTGGCGTCTTTTGGCAGTTAGAGTCACTATTCTGCCACAGGAATGACGCTCACAATTGTAAACTTATACTAGCGTCTTTTGGCAGTTAGAGTCACTATTCTGTCACAGGAGTGACGCTCACAATTGTAAACTTATACTAGCATCTTTTGGCAGTTAGAGTCACTAT
>SMGT01013362.1:339295-355833 GCA_004794575.1 Lanistes nyassanus
ATATATGTTCACGTACAAAAATTTGAAAATCCTAGTTATAAATGTTCACGTACAAAAATTTGAAAATCCTGCACAAACTTTTGAAAACGTTTCATTGAGGTGTATGATTTTCTGTGCATTTATATTTCCGGTCATCAATGATGTTTTGCAGGAAAGAGAGGAGTATGGAGCTCTTATTGAGCAGCTGGGGGGACAGGTGTTGGATCGTCAGCATTTTGACCCTGAATGCACTCACCTGGTCATAGGTATGTCCCATAACTGTGCTTAGTCCAGTTCACCTTTATCAGGCAAGGGTGTCCATTTTAGGACCGTAAGGTCACATACGTACATACATTCATCCACCAATGAATAGTTTTTCAAAAGTGGTTGCCATTTTTTATTTCGTAAATCAGCTTTCACAGAATCCCGGCTGTAAACAATGTTTCTAGGTCTGCCATCACGGAATGAGAAATTTTTGGCAGCCGTGGCCACTGGACGTTGGGTGCTGCACAAATCTTACTTCATTGCATGCCAGATGGAGCAGACCTTTGTCAGGGTGAGAAGTGTAATGTACACAGTGTGTTTTCTTTTTCTTTCTCACTCTGACAGTTTGACTTTTGGTTCCTGTTGCAGTTGAGTTTTACAGTGGGCTTTGAAGACTCAAACACCTTGTCCAACTTTTCTTCATAACAGATGCTTTTTAAAAAAAAAAAAAAACATGCTGTTATCACATGCTGTTGAAAATTGTTGATCCAAAATGAATGTTTTTATTATGTGAGTGCCATTGTAATTATTATCAGTCTCATTAAGATCTGACCTTCCTGCAGGAGGAAGACCATGAGTGGGGTGGGCCTGCCACAGACGGCCTGCTTCAGACTCTGTCATCACAGACACAGAAGTTGGCCGCAGCCGCATGCAAGTGGAGACAGAAGGTCCAGCAGATGAAGAAGGTGAGGACTAGGCCAGTGCTTGCAGGCTGCACCTGAAACCTATTTTGCTTACTGTCCTTTCAAGGGCAGCAAAGCATTGTCCAGCTAACACACTTTTTCCGCTTTTTGTTTGGGAGGGATTTTTTTAATGGTGTATAGTGGCTTCTCTCGAGCTAGACTGACATCTCTGATGCCGAGTGTGCATCTGGCCATAAGTGGTTTCCTCACCGTCCTTCAGCATGTGACTGAAATGTTTTGTCTTTGTAACTGCAGAAAAATCCAGACTGTAAGGGAGCTTACCAGGATTGGCAGGTTGTTCTGCTGACTGACAGATCAAAGGAAGATAACTTCAGACGGCTTCTGTCTGCTGGGGGAGCCACTGTGCTTAACGTGCGGTATGCAAAGCGTGTTTGTGGGGTTCACTGATATGCTGACAAAAACCTCTGCTCCCTGCTTGTCTCCCTTCCCCTGCCTTTCCGTTTCCTTTCCGTCATCTCCAGCAGAACGCCAGATGTTAGGTGGAGGCGGATTTCATGGAGTGGAGTTTGATTCATTTTCACTCAGTTAATGAGTTTAATTTCATTTCATGGAGTGGTTGGGTTGGGTTTAATTTGTGGAACGATTGAGCTCAGTTTTTTCATGGAACAACTAAGGTGCTATGTTTTTGCAGGCCACCCCTCAAAAAGGATCTCAGAGCCACGCATGCCTTTGTTGACCTTACAAAAGTGAAACTGTCTCAGGTAAGGCAGAACCTGACAATTTTATATATTTTTTTTAAACTGTTATGTTTTCCTTTATTTCCTCTCTCTCTCTCTCTCTCTCTCTGTTTTGTTCAATCTTTTTCTGTGTTTTTGTGAAATTCACTCATTTTCTTCAGAGGGTCACGAGTTCAGATCCCTTGTCTATCACGACTCTTTTCTTTGCATGTGGCACCAATTTACAGGACTGGCCCACTGGGGTATTCCCTGGGTGCATGTTTCCTCGCCCCCCCTCACCCCCACATCATCCTCTGCCTCTACTGTCCCACCCCCATCATGAGATAGCTTCCTTGGCCGGTTCAACGTTGAACGGCCAGCAGCTGACAACTCATCAGTGCTATTTCACTTAGTGGCCACTTTCTCCAACCTTGTGGCTTCCTTCATTTGGTGAGTCACCAGCTTCTACATGTGTAAGTGGGAGCCAGGTCTTAAGACAGGCAACAGTCAGCACCTACAAACTAGCAGGCTTTTCAAATAATGGACACCTAAACCAACAAACAGTTTGGTCTGGCACTAATTAATTTTAGCACAAACACGCCTTAAACAGTACAGTACCTATGTAGACAGCTAATGCTTGTTGTGGTGCCAGCCTTCTACCTGTCTATAGCAGACGGGTCATATGCACACTTCAACCTGCTCTAGACAGAGCTCACAAATCCACCACATCTTGTGAGAGAGACAAGACTGCAGCGTAGTTAGT
Organism: Lanistes nyassanus; assembly: GCA_004794575.1. NCBI lineage: Eukaryota > Metazoa > Mollusca > Gastropoda > Architaenioglossa > Ampullariidae > Lanistes > Lanistes nyassanus. The sequence goes on from SMGT01013362.1 coordinate 341,662, forward strand.
GAGCAGGGAGTGGTACTTTCAAACCACCTCGTACACATCACTGGAATGTAGTTTACATCAATGCACAAAAATCTAACACTACCAAAAAAAACATTCTTAAAAAACCTTGAGAGTGGCAAATGATTGTGTACAGTAATGGCTTCTACAGTTCTTTGGAGTGATCTGTGTGGATGATTGTCCATTTCTGAATACCTCACCTTGTCCCTGTTAATTGTGGACACCTACTAATAGTGGACACTTTTGTGTCCCGTCAGGTATTTGGTATTGGCAGGTACTTAGTGGAAATGAAAGGCTCAGCATTCAGTGAATCCTACATTGTGATAAGATTCTTTATGACTTGCCACTTGCTTTTCCTTCCTCAGGATGACCTGGACATTCTTGCCACGAGAGTTACTCATTGTCTCAAGCCAGAGTACATTGCGGCACACCTGACCGATGACCTGGAATGTAGCATAAGTGAATACAAGCTGGCTGAAGTCAGCAACACCTCTGCTGATAGGTGAGACAAGAGCCATGTGCATCAACGGGGGAATCTGACTAGTATAGTTTTATTATGGACATACACAGATGCAGATGTTTCACATCTAGGAATCTTGCACGCAATGACAGAGGGTCATGGGGTCAATAATTCCACCACCACCCCCCCCCCCCAAAAAAAAAAGCTTTCACTCATCTATTGGTGAGGTAAGAGTATTCTTTTGTGTAGGCCAGAATTTACTGAACATATTGGAGGAAGAGGCTGTGTGTGTGTGTGAGAGAGAGAGGATGGGTCATTGGTTGTTTCTGCATGTATGATGTGGTGACAAGACAGTCTGCATTTAACATTCATCTTCCAGTCTTCTTACCTCGACAGCATTCCTGACCCTGCACAAAGGAAGCGACAGCTACAGGATGATGAGGTTAGAGACAAAAGGAAGCGAACTCGACGGTGACTGAAGAGCATGGAACCTGTAATTGCTTCTTTAAAAGATTTCCTCGTAGCGTTTCTGCTGATTGGCAGAATTTGCATCACCAGAGGAGATTCCTGTCAGACCATTACTGGTGATGGTACTTTTGTTCAACAGCACACTTGGAAGCTAAAGAAAACAGTGTTGCATTGCATTACATGGTGTCAGCACGGCTGAAGGAAACAGTGTTGTAATTCATTACATGGTGTCAGCATGGCTGAAATTGGTGTTTAATGTGGTCCACGATGTCAACAAGCCTGAAGTTAACCCTGCTTTGATGTTATGTGATGTCCTTAACTTTTGGCCTTCAAATTACTGTGAATTTCGAGTGAACACACAGGGAGTGGAAATGATCCTGTGGCAAACATGGCAGCAAAAACCATTCCACTTTTACAAAGTCCTGAAGCTTATTTTTTTGTTTTTTCACAGAAGAGAATGCAGCAATAATAAGGTTAGGACTTTTTCAATGTGTCATCAGTGGGTGGAAATTTTGGCAAGTCTGGAAGGAAGGTACTGCCAGCATTGTGTTCAGACAAATGCTTTATGGCCAGTCTTGCTGAAACATTTCAGAAATGGCATTTTGTTGGGGTTTTTTTTTTTGTTTTTTGTTTTGTTTTACAATTTACCATCCAATGTGTCGTTCAAAGTCAGGGAGGGAGAAAGGCCATCTATGTGTGTATGTATATGTAAATATGTCTTTATCTCGAAAGGTACTTTTACTCCACGAACAAAGTCTCTTGTGTGAACAAGACACCCTCAGTAGAAAAATTCCTGTTGTGCCATTTGGTATCTTTATAATTTGGAAGTTCTACAAAGCAACCAAAGCATATTTTCATTAGCAGTTAATTGTTGCAGGCATTCATGCATGCTCTTATTTTTAATACCTGTTTTCACCTGGAATCCTTTCTCATCAACAGTCTTCGTACTGTCTCCTTGCGGTTTTTTTTTTCTGTTTGATCCATTAGCAGGTGGAATGTGTTGTGTCACCTGTGAAGTAAGGAAGAGTTTTTTTTTATTTCTTGGCGATTGGAGGTTATCTGAGTGGTTTTTTTTATTTCTTGAAGTAATATTATAGCGATTGGAGGTTATCTGATCGCAGAAAAAATTCACTCATTCCAACACAGCAAAATGCCTTTAGTCTCTCAAACCTATTTACAAAAACCACAGTAACTTCCCCGTTGTCTGCAGTGCTTGACAGGTAATGTAGTCTCCCATTGCCAAAGTTAGGCTGGGCGGGGGCGAGTATTATGTCTTTGATCTACTTTGCCTTACATCAAAAGCATAGTTCTAAAATTTATGAGCACATTTTGTGTAAGGCAGGATACAAAGGCTCATTGCAGCAGAACCCTGGTGTGCTTAGAAACCAGCATCCGCACTATCCTTACCTCGTAAGTAGGCCAGAAGTTGAGATGGCGAGTATATCACATGAACAGTGTGGTAAGGGTCAACGGGTAGCTGTGCCAGCCATTCCGGTGTCGCAGGAAATGTGGTCCAGCACACAGATTGCGCATGCGCGCATAAAGAGTGGCAAAAGGCTTACACTAATCCCAACCCTATACCCTAACCCAAAAGCTGAGGTCAAAATCAATTCGGATTTAAAATAACTGGATGTAAATCCTCGGACCACAGTAACCAATGACGCGTACTTTGACCTAACCGGACCTGATCTAATTCTTGGCGGACCGAGTTTCTTGTGACGCCGGGAATCTTGCACTCCCAGGCACGATCACAATCCGGGCAGACAGTAATTGAATCTTTTTCAGAGTAGATCTTAAGAAAACCGTTGATAACTATTTCCACCAAGCTCGCAAGGTCTGATGCCGCCTGTCATCTGGCCCTTGCGCAGAGCATTTCTGTATTCAGAGTTCTGGAATCTGAACTGTGCGCTTGGAAAGATGAATACCTCAGTTCCAAACAGACGAAATAGATCCTGTCCGCATTATTTTATGTCGCTAGTAAACAAATGGCCCGCGGACAATCCTGCTAGGTGCGAACCAAAGCAAACGGTCACCGCACATCAGAATCCCGTAGAGTCCGCTACAAAGAGCAATCACTGCGGTGAGATGCCGACCCGAGTCATGACATCGCATAGTTCCAGCAATCGCGGCGGAACCTGCACCGCACCTTCTCGAGACAGACACCGGAACAGGACGTGTATCGGATTCGAACGCGAGACGCCGGGCAGTCAGTCGGTACTAGACGTGGAGATCAACTCACACCATGACGTCATGCTACAGTCGCGCCACCTAAGGTTACTGCCGCTCGATGCTAGTGACAGCCTTCAAAATGGAGCGTTTTAGAACACAGGTTCGGTCCGTTCTTTGATGTGCACAGAAAACGATGGACTTGAAACATGCGCATTTCACTCTGGTACTGTTAGGGTCATTGCCACCTTATCTTCACGGGATTCTGAGTGGGAATGGTGTGAGGCATCCGTTGCGAACAGAGCAAAGCTTACAAAGTCCGGTGCAAGGAAAGTCGTGGTTGGAACATGGCCTCGGTTTAAACAGCGGCTCATTTGATCGCTAGTGGCGGAGTTAACCATTAAGTCGGTGCATTCTGGCTGCGCGGTCTCTGGCCACTGAATCCAGGGCGTCGTGTTTGATTTGAAAGACTTGGAAGTAAAAATCCCTGCGATTTAACAGGTTAAAGGGTTGAAACTAGGATATAACTAGGGCCCTCCTCCGTTTCCTGTTTGAATTTTGCGCATGCTCGCTGTGTCCGTGCCTACGTTGCATCTGGTTTCACATCACCCAGAAAGCCGATCCCGAAAAGATTGTTGTTTCCGCAGGAAGACTTAGCCGAGGGCGGGTGAACACGTCACAACGTTGCCGTGGCCATCTTGCACGCGATGTTGTATGAAAGCAGTCGTAATAAAACTAATCCGACGTCTAATTTCGCTAAAGGATGTCCCCGCGGAAAACGTTTGCTGTCCGCGAATAAGCGAAAATATGTCAGTAAAAAAAGGGGGGGGGGTCCAAGTTACTGCGGAAATTAGATAAAATTGTGGCAGGTGACTGGGCTTAGTTTCTTGGGACTGCTTTCATTTGACAAAGTCGCACCGTGTGCGGCTGGCTTTATATTCGTATCCACTTCTGCCCGTGATGTAGGCAAAGAGAGATTTCATGCCGGCATTACCTGGGGTGTTAAATTTCTGGCCTTGAATAAAGACGTTCTGATGATTTTGTTACACGTTTCACGACTGGAATGGGTCCTAGTGTAAAAGGACACTGGCCTGGCGTGTGGGGAATGTTAAATGTAAAGTAGGGAAACTTGCGCATGATGTAATATCAACTATTTGTAGATATTTTTAATATATGCACATTTTTATGTTTATTAATAAACTTTTTTGAAAATATGCGGTTGTCTGAGTATAGTAATTGGTGATGTGCAAACATCTCTGTATTTTGGATCGTGCTGAGCGGCAGTTGTGCCTCTTTTTATACACAGTCTGTTTCCTGTCTGCCTTACAGTGTGTTCGCTGTTTGCGGGAGGTGGCGGATACAGCTATCAGTCCAGTCCACTCAAACAAATAGAATTTAGAATGAATTCAGTTCTTTGAATTAAGGATTTTAATCTACCTTAAATTTGTGGTGCTGCAACTTAACTACAATACAGTTACTGCGCGCCTTTTGTTACTATGGCCATCATAATGCCGGCATCAAGTTGCTCGACAAAATCGAACGCCAATGCGTAAATTACTGTAAAGTAATCCTTTTGCAATCAAAATTTGATTAAATGTCTCATCGGCACAGATACTATGCAGATTGTGCTAGTATCGTTGGGCAAGTGAGGAGAGAAATAGATATTTGATCGAAGTCGGATGAAATAATTGGGGATTCGTAAAACTAAGTCTTGCTATTTGAAAAAAATAGCTTGGTGGAATTCTGAGAAAGCGATATTACTACAGCGAGCCTGTACGGTTTACTTTTGTTTGGTTTGTTTTTGTTTTGTTTTGTAGGGGATGGGTGCGGGAACGGGTTGTGTGGTAGATGATGGGGTCTATTAAGTACAGCACACAAAAATTTAAGCATTATACTTCCAGATTCATTAAAATGGCAATTCAGCAAAAGTTCTTTTGCAGCACTTGATGACTGCACGTTTTTAACACTTGAAGAATGGCTTTTAAAGTTTATTAAATCTTTGATTCGCATTTTTTTTCGCTGGATCGATTGGCGTTATTTTGACGTTATTTCCAATGGTTTTTTTCCCCCACACGAAGTTTCACACGCGCACATAAAGTGCGGGGCAGGTAAGGAAGATTTCTCACTGTGGGGGTTCAATTACTAAGCTATGCACTGAAAGTACCATGACTGATAGCTGCAGTAAGATGAACAATGCAGACAGGCAGTTTGATATTCGAAGAACTGGATACGAACCAGCAACATCCACACAGCAGTCCGCAGGTCTACCTGCAGAGCTATCCAGACCCCCAGATAAAGTCGGGGTGGGTGGCATCAAATATGCTAGAGCAGCTCAAATGTGAGTAGGAATACCTGCCTGTACTGGTTGGCAGTGCCCATGCGTGACGAGGACGAAGCACCTGCCCCTGATTGACCCGTACCTGTACCCTGTAAAGGTTGGGAGCACGCTTGCGCTGCGTGCACTTGCGTCAGGAAAAGGAAAACGGAATAAACAGTTTGTTGATGGCTGGGTTTTACAAGGGCGTAAGGTGGTCTTTCTATTTTGGTCCACGGGTGCGATCTAGAATTCATCCCACCCATTCCTCTACCTCTTTCGAATCTTCCTTCCTTCAATCAGATTGAGTTCTCACATAAGGGATTTCTGTAAGTTACTGGTTACCCAATCTTCCTAACATCCCAGGCAGCACTGTACCTTTACAGGTTGTCGAGTTCGTCGAGGTAGTGTGTGTCAAAATTACCTGTCATCTCTACCGGTGCAAAATGTCTGTCAGTGGAGTGCCGTTGCTTGTTTCAAACCACAACAGGCATCTCTGGTTGCTTTCGTCAAGCCTGTAGCGTAAAGCAGAGACTGTTGTTCATTCTTTTAACACGGGGTGAGCCGTTGTCATTCCGAGTTAAAGTGAAAGGGGATGTACTCTGGAGGTCTTTTGATGCCTGTGGAAAGGAGTTTTTTTTTATGGCGGTTAACAGCAGCAACTTGTTTTCCTAGATCTGCTAACTTTTAAATTTGTGGTTCAGCATGGTTGGGGGGTTGGAAATCTGTAGGTACAAGACAAATTTAATTTTTCGTTGACTCGAGCTGTGAGGAACAAAATGAGTTTACGTGTGAAATGTCACAGGTGTTCGCACTAAGACGGTAACAGGGGCTAAATGAATGTGGTATTACTACAGATACTCACATGAACACTTGGTACAGGGAGGAGTAAAACTAGCAGTACTGGATATGCTGCGTTTTATTTGTAAGGTTCCTTTTATTGACAATTTCTGTATTAACTGTTTTCTGCTTGGGATCCAGCCATATGGGATTCAAAAAATTGACCCGAGTGCACAATGTGTTTCTAAGAATTCATAAAATCCATGAAAATAGCAACACTTCTTTTGGGTGACAGAAATCTGCGGTTTCTGATCGAGAAAGGTTTTTTTTAAATGTTAGAAGAGAGATGCAAAGTCTGACGCTGTTTTAGCGCATAGACGTAGGAACCACTCAGCTCTCGTCCATGATTCTTTCACGATCGCTTGTACTTTTTTTTTGGGGGGGGGGCTCTTCACGGGTTTTTAAAGTCGCATCGCCACTAAACTCTTTATTGCGAAACCTGGATAATATTTCCGGGAGAATGCTTGACAAGTTTGTAAGATTCTGTACTCATAATTTGTGTTTTAAAAGCGATGGGAAAACACAAACTGGTAGTAACAGTGAAGCTGGTGTACCTCGCTTACTAATGTAGCAACCAATAACAGACTTAATAGGCTATTTTCACAGCAAGATTCCCTGCAATGAAGGACACAACCCACGTACAAAGAGCAGGTGAAGCTTGCCAGTGACAAGAAGCTAAGAAAATAGAGTTTCCGAAACGGGACACGTTCCAGTTGAATATAGAATATACAGGCAAGAACAAGTAAAGACGGACAGTATGAGACAAAAATAAATCCGGGTTCCACGCAAGTGAGTGCTCATTTTCCTAACTGTGTACGGTAACTAACGTGTTAACAGCTCTAAAACAGGTCTAAACTGCATTCTGTTTCCGTGGAAGCTGTTTCGAGTAGCTTGTCTTTCGTCAGACGAAAATTAGAGTGCTCTTAAAGAGTGTCAGTTTATCGTCACGTGTACGTCGCAGTCACATCCCATTTCAGTGGAATAGGACCCGGTAACTGGACTCTAATGACGAAAGTTCCTCTTCATGAACCTGGACCTAGATACTTTTGTCCCTCGTCTCCTCTTTTGTACCGACGTAGGTCATATCGGGGGGAGGGGGAGGGGCGTGGAGGGCCACATAGTGGGGTCGGGTATCAGCTTGCCGTATTCGCAGGAGACCGTGTTCGGTCAGTGATCAACAGTTTGTATGCGAGAGCTGTACTTTCGTCCCGACCTAGTTTGGTAACGACCGTCAGTGCAAAGAAGGGAACAGGCAAAAAGTACTCTTTCTCATCCCGAGGCATACCGTACTTAACTGGTCCAGTACAGAGAATTGCATGGTCTGATTATGTTTCAAGCCCACAAACTTTCTGTAAATGGGACACCTGTTTACACGGCTCTGTCGGGATTTCTCTCCATATATATCTCGTCTCATAACACCCCTCCCCTCCCACTCTTGTCATGAGACTACTTTCGCCGCTCACATGAAGTAAACAATAAACAACAAACATCTGCTTGGCCTTCTAGTACAACTTCTGAGACGAAAGTACTATTCTACTATTTCACGTTTTCTTTGGCGAACTCAAGATATCAGTACTGCGGGAACGTTTCTAGAGATTTCATGAATACGAAGTAAATATACCACAAAGCTGCCAGCTTTCCGGGGGACAATCAGAATTTCCTTTATTTCAGAATGGCCAGCTCGGGAATTCTCCGGGTTTGATTTTTCTATGCTTATGAAAATTGATATATATATATAGTTATATATAACTGCCGCACATCATTCTCTTTGACCTTAGAACCGGTCGCTTCCCGCCTCTTTTCCTGTCTTTTTATTTTTCGAAACTGGTAGCCATGTGACCAGTTGTTGAAGTGGACATGGTATCACTGTAGGTTGTAGGCCAGTTTTCACATGACAACACTCAGAATCCTGTTCAAAGCGTTGATCGAGCTGCGTATAAATCATAAACGTGGATGTGAATTTCAAGATGGAGGATAATAGACTGAACAGCTTTTAAAGGCTTAGTTACAAAAACAACATATAGGTATCATAGTTAAAACACTAAAACCTGAAAAGCCCGAAGAGGAACAATTCCAAAGGCCCACGTCAGCGGAGAAGTGCAAAATCGAAGAATGGGGAACGGGTGTGGGTGCGTGTGTGTGTGTACGTGAGTGATTTTGTGTCAGTGTCCGCTTAAATCACGCCTCTGTGCCTGGGTGGTTTTGTGCTTGTGTGTGTTTTGCAGTTTCGTGTGTGTGTTGGGAGGGGGGGGGGGCTTGCTGAAAGTTCGTCAGGCATACAATCCAGAAAATAAGGAATGGGGAGAAGTGTTTTTGAGGGTTGCATCGATTCTTCTTCATTTCCTGAATGTTTTTCTCAACCGGGAGAATGTGCGGCCTAGTTCACTGAACGTAGTTTGTCCAGGAAAGAAAGGCCTTAATGGGCTTACGTCCTTCGAATTCCTCAGTTTGTCGTCTGGGAACATCCGATCCCAACACGCATATATGCCGATTGCCATGAGATTTCAAACAGCGTGAAAAAGAAAAGATATAGACTTAAGGACTTACAGATTTTTTATTTCATTCGACTCATTTAGTCATTTCAAAGGGGAACACGACGAAAGTTAGACGACAGAGGGATGACATACGTCAGGTTACTGTCAAACGTCAAGACAAGAAAGTATACCAAAATCTCCATGACAACAGTCTGCATTTCGCGGCGTTTCCGCCACTGTTATAAAACTAGAACCAAGAGTTATTGAAAGAAGTCAACTACATAACTTTTGTGGAAATGCTTATTTTACTGTACTGGTAAAGGACTGCCCACGTGGGCAGCGTTCTGATCTACAGATCCTTTCTTATTTACTTTGTTGTTTGTGCTGTGTGTTCTGTCCTGATGGAGGGGTAGTACCTCGAAAGGTCCACTTCGCCTGTGTCAGTACTTCGCTTGGGTCAGTTTCCCTGCTGTCACCATATTTTTCAATCAAAGCTGGAATCACTTGTCTTATTATTTTTTTTATGGCATTGGTAACAGTTGTTCGAGCGCGAAGCTTAGTTAAAGAGCAACAGTTTGTGCCCCTGCAATAGCAACCCACTCAAAGTGAAGCAAACTGAATTCCCACAAAATATCCGGGGTGAAACATAAATTTTCAGCTTTACTGTCAGGAGCTTGGCGTGTGTTAAGGGCGCCTGCGCATCAGTGATCAGCCAGACCAGGGTTCAGTCGCCCCGGATGACTGAGTGGATTATGGGGGTGGTTCATTTTTTTGTTGTTGATCGAATGTCCCAGGAACGTCTATTTTGGATCCAGCGCACCAGCCAACGTTCTGGATAGACAAGCAGCTGGGACCAGTCGAGGTCATGACCTTTCAATTTCCCGAAGTAAACAGCCAAGCCGCGGGGAGCCCAGGTACTGAAGGTACTTGTGGGTACGGCAACAGCCCCCACACCCACTCCCTTTTCTTTGGATTGTATGGCTGACGAACTTTCCACATGCCCCCATATAAAACTGCTATGCAATCGCTTCCTCTAAATAAACATTACATGATGCTGCAATCAAAAGAATCAAAGAAAATTAGCTTGTTCGTTCAAACACAGAACATTATCATCATCAATATTATTATATTACATCAAGCCACAAAGATGACATCTCGCCACTGTATGCTGTGCAAGCAGCTAACAGTCTACAATGGACCTGGGGGCGAAATTTTTGTGCTTAAAGGAAGGTTCCTGAAATAGAGTGGCAGCCATCTGTGTCTCTAAGCCCTGTTGGAACACAGTCAGACAGCTGTTTGTTCTCGTTTTCTTTCCATCATGCCTTCCATCAGACACGACCTTCGCGCACAATGGTCTCCTAGCTGTTACTGCGCGATTGTACTTTTCCTACTTTACAGACCATTTATACGGGTCACGGACCCTGACGATACGGTTTTCAAAGAGCCATTCATGCGAGGCACAGACCCTGACGATGGATGCAGGGGTCAGGGGCAAATAGCTTTCCGGTCGTGTCCTCAGGTGACCGACCACTAGGTGATTTAGTTTACATTGTACATCACAACCCTTGTAGATGACCTTAAGAGGCTACTATTAAATAATAGAATGTCGACACGATGGGAAGTGTGCTACCTGTATGTGGTGAGGTTTTAGAGCGAACAACAGCTAGCGATACGAAAGTGGAAAAAATCACAACAAAGAATCTCTTTTTATTTAATTAAATATTTTACGTTGGTTACATCTTCATAACAATAGATTTAAGCCATACAATTTCTGACCTACTGCTTGCGTACCTTTTCTGTAATTGTGAATGCCCATGCTTGCTGGCCTCGGATAAGTGTGTTGCATGGCCATTTCCCTCTGATTTTCGGCATAAAAGTGGCCACAGATTTCACTCATTGAACGGATCTTAAGTACACATTTGAATGGAAAGCACGCACGAATAAATTCACGAAACGCAACCATAGGTTTCGAGACCATGCTTGTTTGCTTTCGCTGACATGAAAATGAACATACATTTGCATTGCTCGTTAAAAGTGCTTCTTAACACCACTGCAAGCCACCTTCTAATGACCCTTCTCCCCCCTCACTTGCTTACTTCTTCTGTCTCGCTATTCGTCCATCTCTTCCCGTTAGGTGGCTGTTATCATAAGATGGTATATGATATCTGTTGATTTGAGGAAACTGTTTCTCGTAACTGCCTCTGAAGTATGACGTAAATATAACCCAGTAGTGTCAAAAAACAAATTGCTGAACAACCCGAACACCCCAAAGTGCACAAAAGACAAGCCCGAGGACGCAATGCGACACTAACCCGCGCCTTCTTGGCCCGGTTATTTAATGGATCACGCAGGAACAGCGCTCACACACAACAGTGTTGAGTCAGCGCGCGCGCGAGCTTCAGTGAGCGTAAGTACCGTCTGCGGAAGTCAAGCGTTTTGCACACGTCCCAGTGTCGTCTGCTCCCGGTGAAACCAGCATGCACTCTATCATACGTTGCACGTTAACCTAAGAACTGTTGAAGAAGATGGCACAATTAGCAAGCAAGACATCTGTTCGAAAATCGTTTCTGTGTATAACCCTGTTGGTGTGTTTCGTGAATGTGTCGTCAAGCCTGGAGCGCCCTTTGGAAACCAGCAGGCCAAGGCGCCAGCTGCTGGACAAACTATCCTGGTCAGCGTCAGGACAGGTCAGAAATTTGCTGGGTTCAAGAGATATTGTTCTTGACTCAGTTTTGTTTCCACGGGTGTGGGATGCGATCGTTGACGCAGGAAGAAACGTGGGGAAGTACAACGTGAGTGACATCTGTTCATCTGGACTCAGCATCTACGCCAAATCGCTAGAAAAAATGGAACCATGGGCTATTCGCAGTAAGTTCACAAATCAAGAGTTTACCAAAGCCACTATGTGTAATTTGCATGCATTTCAGATTCTTGTAAATGCAAGAGTCATGGGCATATACCCCGTTTCATTCTATAGGCCTAGTATCAACGACGCGTGCACGCTGACTCTACCAGTTTCAACTATTTTCTGTTTCTCGTGCTTTTAATTATTGTGTCAAGATCACGGATCATCAATTCTGCAACAATTGCCATAGTTACGAAGTTTTATGTATGACTGATCGACATGTCTAGAAAAATTAAGCTCAGTTTTTCCCTTTAAGCACTATTCGAGCATTAGGACAAGTAGCAATAACTGAAATGTATTAGCTTTGCTATTCAGAAATCATTGGTGGTGTATTGCTATGTATTTCAACCACATTGTTACTTGCTTGATGTGGTTTGCTAAAAGGATCCATAACGAGTGTACCGAGTGCCTTCAGAAAATGAATTTTCATCCACGGCAAGCTAAAGGAGACTGAACGAAACCGATAAAGGCTATTTTCAGCTCCTAAAAGATCTGGGACTTGCACACAAATTGTTTTTAAAAAAATGCACTATTTGATTGTTTTTACTAGTATCATTTACTATTGGAACTCCCAAGACTTTCGATAGTAGATCACGTCCTGTCCAGACGGATAAGAGGAGAAGCGTATAAGAATAGGGCTCTGAAATAACGAACCTAGTTTGACAACATCAACAGGAGTTTCACTCCTCAGATTGGCAAACACATGTATAGTGCAGTTTTGCTACAAGTCAGATTAATCCAGATTTTTCTTTTGAGCTCATTAGTTAATGAATGCTGTTGTCTTCCATTTTAAAAATTGACCGGATGTAAACAGTTCGAATTCAACACGCATACGAATAACAGATAGAAATGTAACTATTTATAAGGCGTGGTACAGTACTATACATGATTATGGGCTCCACTGTGGAGTTTGGATAGTGTTTCATTTGACACAGTTTCGTGGGAGTTCCGTTAGTTTTAGAACACCAGGTATTGTCATCCTTACGAAACAAAGTAAGGTCACGAAAGGGGATATGTTACATTTTTTTCTTAAGTTTGTCAAATAGGTATTTAACGTGAAAGCCCGCACGAGACGTTATTCATCTTCACTACTCCCCGTACAGCACACTTTTTACTTCCCGGTTTGTCTACTATTCTCTCTCCTACTCTCTCTCTCCTACTCTCTCTCTCTCCTACTCTCTCTCCTACTCTCTTATTATCTTTGTCCTACTCTCTCCTACTCTCTCTTCTACTCTCTGCTGCTCTCTCTCCTACTCTCTCTTATCGATTTGCTGGTCGTATTCCTAGTAATCTTCATCGTCATTCTCTTTTTTCTTTTCTCCGTGCCTCAGCCTTTACGCGTAAGTATGAACACACGTGTGTCAGTGAGTGCTGTCTGTGCACGTGCCTGCTCACATCATAGAGAAACCTACTGCATAAGTAGGCTACAACATACTGTCATGTCGTGTGCAAATATAGAATACACTGTGGTCACGTCGACTTCAATTGCAAAGCTCTAATGTCCTGTACAATTGTGCGGCTGTTAATTCGTGTGCAAATAGAGAATGCATTGTTGTCATGTCGTGTTCAGTTGCACGGCTGCCATATTGTGTACAAATACAGCATGCACTACTGTGATTTCCTGTACAACTGCAACGCTGTCAGGTGTGCAAGTGTACTTTTGTTATATCCTGTACAATTGCAAGGCTGCCATGTCAAGTACAAGCATTGCATGCAATGCTGTCACGTAGTGTACAATGGCACCATGCCATGTGCATTTGAACTCACTGTCATGTCTGTACAACTGCACGGATGTCATTTCGTATACAAGCGCTGCATGCACTGCTGTCATGTCGTGTGCAAGCATATCATGCATTGGTGTCGTGTCGTCTACAACTGCACGGTTGTCATATCCTGTACAAGCATGGCATGCACTTCTGTCATATCTTTTTGTATAAGTGCGGCACGCACGGCAGTCGTGTAGTGTACAACATGCATTTTTTCGTCTGCAAGTGCAGCACGTACCAGTGTGTGCGAACACGTGTCTTCCCTACCGTTCGTATTAATAATTGTACATAATTCTTTACTGAACAACTGAAATATGAGACGTTTGCCTGCCTTGTTGCTAGTCCTGTGGTGTTGCTAAGTCGTGCAAAAAGAACTGTTGAGGGCTAGAAATTTGTTCGGGTTATTGGCACAGTCGCAATTAATGTCCCTACATTTTGGGTTTTGCCCTCTTCAACAGCATGCATTCTATAACTATATCCTAACTCTTAATTTCCATATGCCTCCCGTTTCTCCTTCTCAAATCCCTTTAGGTACCTCTCCTTCCAAATTATTTCAAAAGCAGTTTAGGAGTGTTGGAAGATAGCATAGTAGAACGCAAGGGCGTACAAGAGGTGACGTCAGGAAGATGTGGATAATTTTTATTACTTTTTTGGACACATTGTTAACATGAAGCACGAATTAATGCCAACAAAAAATTCTTCAAGGGTGTTTTAGTTTTTATGATCAGGGTCGGTGGGTATGTTAGCAGGAATCCATATCTGTATGGTGGGAGACGGATTAC
>SMGT01013362.1:355871-376472 GCA_004794575.1 Lanistes nyassanus
GGGGGGGGGGGGGGGGGGGGGGGATGATTTAGTTTTGACGTCCAGCCGCAAACTATGTGCATATCAGGACGGTGTTGCTTAGACAAAGTTTACGTGCTGCCACACGTGGGACTGATGGCGCAACACGGGCCTCAGTCCCACCCAGTCACATTATACTGACACCGGGCCAATCAGTCCTAGTACTGTTCCCTGTAGTGCCAGGCGTCTGGCAGGGCTACTAGATTGCCATTTTTTAAGTCTTAGGTATGACTCGGCCGGGATGCAAACCACCGACCTCCCACCTCGGAAGCGGACGCGTTAACCACTATACCACCGAGGCGGTACGGATTACGCGGGAAGAAAGCTAAGGCAGGTGCATAATATGGGTAATTACTCATTTTACACATTGTTATGGCCTTGAAAAGGTGTCTTTGTTGAGCTGCAGGAAGAATTAATATTTCTTGTCATAAACAAATTCGCCCGTAAAAAGCCTGAAAAGATGCCAAGGTTGTTATGATATAAGTGCTTGGTTACAGGGACCCTTGCTTTTTGCACACATATAAGCGCACAAAAAATACACGATGAATGAAAGGGTCTCACGACCGCCTTAATGAGCGGAGTAAATAGTTCTGGCTTGCACATATTTCGCCGACACGACAAGTTTGTATTTCGTAAAGATAGCATTGCTAGGATACAGAGAGTGCAGACATAGCGTCTACAAAGGCCGGCAGTGTGCTAGTAACACCAATTTCCAAGGGAGGGGCAAAACATGCCAGGTCTTTAGGACAAAGGTCAAGATAACGTAAATCTTATCAAAATTTAATACAGATGAACTCGTGATCTATCTTTTCAGTGTAATTAACAGTGAATTAGCCCTGGCATGCAGTTAAAGTCAGGATGACTTTCAACGGGCATCAACAGGGTAGTTTGTCAATCAAACTACGCTATTAGTGTAGCCAGATGAGGTCAGAAGAATCCTTGTAACCGTACCTGTAAACAACTCTTGCTTTAATAAGAAATGCTATCTTTAGAATTTAAGTTAACTCATATGCGGGCTTCATTGTGGTTGGGGAGATTTCTATCAGTTTCTAGGACAGTGACGTGGACGTAAACAAATTCCTAAAGTTAGATACGAATAGAAACACACAAACATTTACAGCGGAATATACCAGAGGACAGACAGCAAATTTAAGTGTCCTTGGCAAGGACTTTTATTTTAAACGTCTAAAAGTAAGTATGATATTGAGAATGAATTAGGCGCTACAGAACACGCATACCCACTGCAGCTCTAAAGCACAATTTTGCTCGGTCCATCAAACATTTAGTTGAAATCGACCAGCAATGTTCATCTGCCCCAATTTCCGATTGAAAATGCAAAATTTTGCGAAGACAACTTTTTACTACAAATTCAGGATTAAGAAATTCTTTTTTTAAAAGAATTTACAATGCGGCTTATGATCGAAGTCATGCGTTTATCATCAAGTAAGGGTCATAAAACAGAAAAGAAAGTTTTTTTTAATGCTTTCAAGAAACAATTTTAAAAACCAGTTAAACGCACCAACTACTAGATCCCTGGCAGCTAAATCAGCTTTAGTGCTCATTGTGAACCTCAACAGTGACTGATCAAGGCAAAATAAACAAGTACGTCTTTTACTTATAATATTTAAAATGATAAACCGGACTGTCATACTTGAGAGGAAACTGAAAAATGGAATTTCAGCCTTGCAACTAAACCATTTGTCCCGGACCACTCACATGCACGCGGAGTGCGCCTTTATCATGATGACGATTGTGCAATACCGTGTTATCTCTAACAGAGAAAGTGGCAGCGTCGCAAAGTTTGGTTCAACGGGGTTTTTTTCCTCAGGGACACTCTGGCTCAGGGACACTCGGCAGGTTTGTGTCACTATAGCAACACTCCGTGTTCTATATGCACACATGATGGTTTTACCTAAGATCTCGAATACGACAAGCTGGCCTCGCCCTCCAAGCATCTACCCACATCCAACATATAGCCAACGGGTAAGAGCTGCCCTGCCAGTTCTTTCTCAAATATGAATTAATGGCTAGATGATATTCCAGCTGGTATACTCATTTTTGGCATCATATCGACCCATATTTAGAGGCAATACTTTTTAATGTAATGCACACACATCACCAACAGGTGAGCTAATATGTAAATCTTATCAAGTAAACAAACTTCGATAATGTAACTTCTTAAAACTTTAAACATTACAAACACCTGTCATGTTACTCGGTGACTGTGCATAAATTTGGTTTTAGTTCGTGACAGAATAAAGACAAGCAAGCTAGGACTTCAGTAAATAATATTATTTAAAATGATAAACTAAACTGGATAAACAGACTGGACTTGCAAGAAGAATCGGGTTCAACACCCTCACTCTGGTATCGCGACACAAATTATTTTGAAAATGGGTCATACAGACAAAAGGGAACGGAGGAAAGGAGGGAGACAGAGAGAAAGGTGTGGGCCAAGTTGTTGGGTGGAGATAGAAGTACGAATAGTGATTCATTACATGATGTACAGTTACGAAACCGGGACGTTTCTCTTATCACTGCTGAATCCAGGGTTTTGAAGAGAGGGGTTTTAGACGTAAGATTGCGAGTCAAGTAGGATCGTGAAGTCAGAGCTTCTCCAGTGAAACAGGATTTCTGACATAAAAACTTTCTCCCTTCACCCTCACAGCCAGCCTCAGCCAGCAAGCAACAAAGCGTTGTTTCTTGTTTTCTTATGCGCTATTCATTGTTCCTTGAATCTCGGCGACACGGAGTTGTTCGTCATCTACAAGGTGCCGCCCTCTGACATAAGCACAAGACAACAGACAGGAAGAATGGGACTTTTATCACATTCTTCGTGTCACATTTTCACCTAAGGTTGTGACATAGGTGGCTTAACCGTCATAAAGTGCCCGTAAACTTTGCCCCTTGCCCCTACGTAACTTCGTGACAGTAATAACTTTCCATTTCTTAACCTAGAACCAGAGATAAGGTTATCTCTGCTAGAACTAACGGCTAGAGCGTCCCTTGTCAGAAGAATTTAAGTAGGGAGACGAGAGGAGAGATGGAACATTACCTCATATTTCTTTACAGTTTTGTCTCTGCTCCACTGAAGTACACTTGAAAAGCCAGCTGTGCTTGGCAGCGTAATACTGGTCATCTGAAAGCTGAAGTACTATGGCCAGTTAGTATGTTCAATTTTTGGTATTCGTACTTGCCTGCCACTTTCAGCAAGCAAATATTACTTTCTTTTCCACTTGCAGCTTCACTAAAAAAACCCTTTTGAATAGAATTTTTATATATCCCACTTTCTGACAAACTAATACTTTTTTAATAAAACTTTTAGTGGCCATTTTATTTTCCGCCTCCAGTACAGGACAGTCAAAAGCAGGGGTCTGAGCAACATTTACAGAAAATGATATATGCATGATATAACCACAATAAATAAGACAGCAGCAGCAGCAGCAGCAGCAGCAGCAGCAGCACCACCACCACCACCACCACCACCACCCTACCCCGACCACCAGCAGCAGCAGCAGCAACAACAACAAGATCGAGGGATGTCAAAGCATGAATCACGCGTATATCTCTTCTTATGCACTGTACATTATATGGAAAAAAATATATATATAGTAACGCGTACACGGAGGGAGGGGGTCCTGCTTTATTTTTGCTCAACAGCCCCCACCCTGATGAGCTATCCTGCTATGAACAGACTCGTTTTCTGTTTTTCAACTTCTTTCACTGACCGTTTAGTCTACACAAACCTCTGTCTTGTTGCCAAAGCCTTTTCTTTCTACGACTAAATGACCTCAAGCAGGGAGATTGGTCACTGCTGTCTTTCTTAGAGATAAGCTGAGCCGGAAAAGTCTCGCGTACTTTAACAGACGGCACAGGTAACATCTAGCCAGTAAGAGGCAGTCCGTGACAGTTCTGCGTGACTCCTACAGTCATGTAGGACATGTCCGCTAACTGTTGCATATCTTTGGGCGCGTGCGAAAGACTTTACACGAAGATGATGGTAGGGATATGTGTGTGGTTCAGTAAAGTCTGGGGCTGGGTTGAATTAGCGTTTGTATCCGCACTCCAAGTCATAACAGTGGTCGTAAAGCCCTTTCGCTCTGTGTATTTTAGGTGCACCTGTAAGTAAGAACGCTCATGAATTCAGCGTTTGAACCTCTCTCGCTGAGGATGCGACATACGATAAATAGGCCTACTGGTTATCCAATCAATAATTAACAAAGACCATTTCCTCTCCTCATTTGAACAGTGTAGACTCATCTGCTTTACCACGATTCCAAAGATACGTTTTTACATCTAAAATAATCGCCTGTGATCCAAACATGTCAACGAATTTTATGTGTTTTGCAGACAAAGAAATTTCTGGTCAAATGTTTTAATGTTAGTTTTTTTATGATGAAGATATAATGAAGGTAAGAGACGAACTGCACGCGCCTGGTTAGGTTGTGACGGCAGAGACTGTATCTGGCTGAAACAGCTTTGACATCAGTCCGATCTTTTTATCCATGAAACTTGCAGCAGAGACATGCACACGCGTGTTTCCAAAACGTGTGTCGATATTTGGTACCATACGATCATCATCAATGATGAGTGATGGGAACTTTCGATGCTGGCTGGAATAAGGAATTATAGATACAAGCTTAGGTACTAACACACCCCTACGTGAGATTATCTGTCGTTTCCACAGGACTAGTCATTTTGGTAGGTTTTTTTTTTAATGTTTGGACCTCATAAAATTATCTCCCTTTCCAAATAATTAATCGCTCGTTAAACCCGCTTGAAAATCTTGCTCACGTACTTCAAGTCCGATCAGTTTTCACAAACTAGTTTAGAAAGAAATATTTATTGGTGTGTCACCAATAGACTATGCCAGGCTGCAGGCGCGCACGTGTTTGAGATGCATGCAGAGACGGAAGCCAGTACAAGGTGGAAGGTCCACATTTACGTCGGGACCCCAATCTGTCAGCAGTCACGTAAACGCCTGCGCCTGCCGTGTCCGCGTCTCGTTAGCTACATGAAGTGCAGACCCCTGGACACGCAGACGTGTGTCTTCCATTTGCCGCTTAGAGAGGCGATCGCTAGCAGCAGTCACCCCCGCCGATCGTTAGCGCTAAGGATCTCCGGCGGACGAGTGCCTCGCTTCCTGACGCAACTTCGTGCTAACGACCTCTCCATCACGTTCGACGATTCTGACCCTTGATGCTCTGCCGAAGAATGGCATTCTCACATTGGAATGCCAGCAGTCAGCGTCCCAAATTGTTAGCGCTTTCTGCTGTCAGCGGTACAGTCCATGGTAGGACAGCTCTTGCAGACTGCTAGATGCACTGCATTTCGTATATAAACACGTCAGATACAAGCACATTCTGTTCACAGCCATGCGTTCTGTCCCGCTTCTAGTCAGTTTGGTGCATCATTGGGGAGGTCTTCTGATACACTGCATTTAGATCCTTCTATATTCGGACACAAAGCATCTCGCTGTAGGAATACTAATACCTTCTGGTATTCATGCAGAAACCTTCTGCAAAGAGTACACTTAAGACGATGACAGCGATGAGGATAGTTATAACAAGATGAAGACAATTGTAATGACACTTTAATCCAGGTACTTTCAGCACTTACTTCCAACTTCTGTGTTCGGTTTGGTTTGTACATACAAATGCCTTTCAGATCTTACTAGCAATCTGCAATATAAGGTTTCTATCCATTTCGTAAAGCAGTTTCTAACACCCTGCTGTATATTCAAAATGTCGATCATGCTCATCAAGGCATTGTTTTTGAGAACTGGTCGAGAGCTTTGCGCTGGTCAGACTCTTTCCGTCTCGTGGTCCGCCTGTCCACGGGCAAGCCTTTGTAGGTGTCCTTCCTGGCTGCCTTCAGCACCCTTTGCCTTGAACGCTCAAGCGGTAGGGGTGCGAACATATTTAGACTGATCTGTGATCAATTTCTTCCGCAAAGAATTGACAAAACTCAGAGCCTATCAGAAAAGAAAAAGAAAACTGTGGCGAATATTTAAGAATAAAATAGTAAACAATCTTTAAAATATGATGACAACAGCTAGGAGGAATAAGGCAAGCTAAATACTAACACAAAGTCTACGCGTCATGGCAATAACTCTTCTTCAGGACAAAACACATGGAGAAATCTTTTTAAAGTTAAGGCATGAGTTTGAAAAACAATCTGCATGCGTAGACCTACATGCATAACAAGTATGATCCCAGCAATTTGCGCCCTGCAGTCGTGTTAGCCCTATATTCCTGTTTTATTACTTGACCTATATTTATCTGCATCATGAAGATCAGACCCCACAGGAATGTGTAAGCTATTCCGTAGTCAATACTGGTCCAGTTATGTGTTTCATGCACTCACATGTGACCTACAATCATCCGTCGTATTAGCCTTTGCCGCTTGAAGTTCTTACATCTCTGTGACTAATTTTAATAGAGTGAAGTCCCTTACCATCGCTTGACAGCAGGTTATTCGACGGGGTTTAAGTAGTTACCTGAAAAAAATGCGTCATGATAAGTTTTACCTTAATTTGTCCGCACGCCATTCTCCTATTTGTTTGCTGGAAAGCGATATAATGAACCCCTTCTTCCGTCGATTATTTATCCACAATATGCACTGCATATACAATAATAATGAACGTTTGGGGGCACGTATCTTTCTTCATCCGCTGTTGTAGCCATCGGTTTCTCTCGGGCCGAGTACTGACCACAACAAAACTGCACGTGGCCTGAGTAGTAACCAGCGAAAACCCAAACATATGGTACAAGGCATGTTAGTTGTTGCAGGCATGGACCAATCACTTTAACACAAAATGACATCATTGCTTAGCCACCACCTTTTCTGATTTCTATCGTGTCAGGAGAGTAGCAGCGGCATTAACTTGTGCTAAAAGGGTTCGCGGGAGACCCTAATGATCACGTGCCTAATTGTAATGTTTATCACGTAGTTACAAGTCAAGTGTTCCTGTAACAAAGATATATGTCGCGAGATGATGTATATAGGCTACAGTCACGATTGATTTTCATTCAGATGTCAGCGTATCCTACAGTCGCTGAGCTCTTGTTTGTTCCAGTGTATGATGCAACCGGCAAGGAAAATTCAGGACTGCTGTTGGGCGAGCTGGTGCAGCAAGGAAACTATGATGAGTGTCTGAACTTACGTCTCTACAAGACTCTGGAACTAACTCTGGCAGCACGTTCGCACGGAGCCCAGTTCTGCTCGGCATACTTCACCACACCAACGTGGATGACAGCATTTCTGCAGAGCTTGGTGAGTTGTCAAGACAACTGTGAACGTCACTGCTAACTGGAATTTGCTGAAGTATATGGGTGAGGGGAACGTTCAGATCATGTCTTTCACTCAAGCACGCACGCACGCAACTTGCGATTGCGTGCAGGGGAGGTACTTTCGCTTTAAGCATGGAGAACTTTTTTAAACTTTCTTCTGGGTGGGTGTTAGGGAAGGGGTAGTGATAGGTGTTATGGTAGCGGTTGGAGTTAGGGGGAGGAGCGGGGGTTAGGGGACATCTTAGAGGTAGGGTAAGGGATTAAGATCAGGACGTCTTAACCTCTAATCCGGAAACACTGTCCGCCATCTTGGAACAGCGTTCGCCCTGCTAAAAGCGAAAGTACCTACCCTGCACGCAATCGCAGGTCTTAAAATTAAGCTGCACACTCTGTCGTGCAGTGATCGTTTCGGCAGTGAGCAAATGTGCTTCCATGTATCCGCGAATGCGTGCATGTGCGATCTTTTTATTTCCCCTATTTTTCTTGTGCTGATATATTTCTGTGTTAAAGGTTTCCGAGCTTTGAACAACCTTTTTTTTTTACTGCTCATTCATTTGTCGTTCCTCTTTTGTCTCTCCCGCTCCCGTTGACAATTCTCTCTCTCTTCTCTCTCGTTTTTTCTTCCTTTTTTTCACTTTTTTTCGCTTGCGTGACATACCTTGTTTACCACAACATTTTCTGCCAGTTTCTCTCCACTCTCACGTCGCCCGCACACTGGGAAACATCCACGTAAAAAATTAAGGCAAAGAGATGAGGTTGTCGCAAACTTCGCAGGAATGAGAGAGGGAGGGGGTGGGGAGGGAGCCTGCAGATTCTGTGCTCAGTAAGCCACCCCTGTCTTCAGCCTTCGAGTCGCATTAAGTCTTGGTAGGCTTATAGTACAGTTGCTTTTCATCGAACCTCATACCTACATCCAGCCCCGTTTTCTACGGTTCAAAATCCACAAAGTCGTGTTTAAAGTCTCGGGCTTTATTTCTCTTTTCCTTCAACTATTCTGTTAAGTCTGTACCTTCCATTGTTTGTATGTTGTGCTCAAGAGACGCCTCGTCCAATTTAAAACTCTTGCGCTGTGTAATAAGCGGATGTCAAAAATGATTCCGAACGACAGACATATGACTTGAGCCGTATGACCTAAACATATCTTCGATTAAAATCTCTCCCTTCCCCCACCCTCCCTCTCTCTCTTTCTCTAGTTTCTTTGTCTCTCTTTGTCTCTTTCTTCCTTCTTCTTGCTTGCTTTGGATATCTTGTTTTCTGCAGCATTTTCTTGCGGTTTATCTCCGTCCTTATGTCACCCCCACCCCGAGAAACATCCATAAATTAAGGCAAAGAGCTGAGGTTGTCGCCATCATTGCAGGACGTCCCATACCCCGTGCGATCACCGAGACCCACGGTGGACCTGTGTGTGCCACAGACCTGCTCGGAGACCGACATCTTTAACATCATTTCCCAGTGTAAGTATTGCTCCACATCTAGCACATGTAGTAAGCGTGGACAGGGCAGGGACTGAGTGCATGCGTGCGTGAGTGCGTGCCTGCGTGAGTGCGTGCGTGCGTGCGTGCGTGCGTGCGTGCGTGCGTGCGTGCGTGCGTGCGTGCGTGCGTGCGTGCGTGCGTGCGTGAGGTAGGGAGGAAGGGATCGAGCGAGCGAGCGAGCGAGCTGGCTTTTGTGTTCAGTAGGCCTATTAATCGAATTCGAGCCAGCAGTGTGAACCGTGCAACCTTTTTTGACAAGAAAACATCGGGAAACCTGCAACGTTATGAGTCAACGTTTCTATGTGAGTGGGTGCTTGCGTGTGTTTGTATTTATTCACCCATGTGCATATAGTCGTATTCTAGCCAATGCATCCGTGTGAATGTATTTTCCACAGATCTTGAGAACAGCACATACAAAGTGGTCCTAGAAGAAATCTCTTGCTTCAGGAAACCAGATGTGACAGAGAATCCAGGTGCTTTGGCTGCAATGTTAGTTCACAATATTTTCCAGGTCCTAATCGCTCAGCCCATATTCCAGTCCCACAGCCACTCATTCACTCCCAGTCTTGCTTACTCACTCATAACCCAGTCTCTTACCCATAACCCACTTACTCACCCAGCCACTCACTTGCCCTCCCCCCTTAGTGTGTGTGTGTGTTTGTGTGTGCGTGGGCGCACGTGGAAGTGTGCGTGTGTGTGATAGCGTGCGCGCCCGTGTATGTGCGCACACGTGCATGTAGTGCGAGGGACGAGACAACAAAAGAATCTTATTACTACATGAATAAGCAGTTTTAAAAGCTTCCCCCATCATCACAACTGCCACGTCTAGTGCTTGTGTTACAGAGGAGTGTTGTCCATGCTGCTGCTGCTGGGTGTGATTGGGACCTGTCTGGACATTAAACAACGTCTGGTTATGGCTGACATTCTGTCAGGAAACGTCCAGGAGATCGGCGAGATGAGTCGCCGCTTGTCCCGCTTCAGTCCCAGCATCTTGTGGCGTCGCCTCTCGGGCCAGGATGGGGAGAAAGGCGCAGAGACCGAAGGTGTTTGGCGGTGTACTGGGAAGGGGTTTCTTAGAGCTTTGCATACCATGGGAGAGCGCAAAATTAGAAACTGTGTTAATTTAAAGACAAGCTATTTTAAGATGAGTTTACTTTCTAATGTATAAAGACACTGTTTCTGTACATCCTTCCCTTTCTCTTGGCTCCCCCACCGATTCATATCTGTCTCTCCATCTTCCCTATCTCTCTTGCTCTCTATCCATTCCTCTCTCCTCGTCTGACTGCCTCGGTGGTCTAGTGGTTAAGGCATCCGCTTCCGAGACGGGAGGTCGGTGGTTCGCATATCGGCCGAGTGATACCTAAGACTTAAAAATTGGCAATCTAGTAGCTGCCCTGCCAGACGCCTGGCACTACAAGGAACAGTACTAGGACTGGTTGGCCTGGTGTCAGTATAATGTGACTGGCTGGGACTGAGGCCCGTGTTGCAACAGCAGTCCCACGTGTGGCAGAACGTAAACTTTGTCTAAACAACATCGTCCTGATATGCACATAGTTTGCGGCTGGACGTCAAGGAACACATACCCCCCTCCCCATCTGTCTTCTATGTTTTCTTCTTTCTCTTCCTTTCTTTTCTCTTCTTCCTTCTCTCTCTCTCTCGCCTTTCCTTTGCATGTTTACATGCGCAATTTCATGCAGTCGGGCTTCGCTAGTCAGTGTTATGGCCGTTTCCTTCTTCTGCCTTAGAGAGAAAAGGACACGAACTGTTCGTGTAGTATTTTATGAAGAAAGTATGTAAATATATGTGACATAATTGTTAGGCCTGTGTTGTAGACATACTAAACTACAAACACAGGCTCTGTAAGCCCAGAAGGCCCGGATGTTGCAGGCTCCAAGCCCAACCTCCTGCGACGGCTGTCGGAAAGCCTGGTGCGGCGCCGCTCCAGTCTGGCTAGCATGTATCGTCTTCAGCGGCAGATGAGCGAGGGCTGGAAGCCTCTCAGTAGCGACAACGCCACCACTCTCAGGGTCTTTCCCATTGGTCTGGAAGGAAGCAGCCACACGGACCAGGTGCGTAGGGTGTTGCGGACCTTGCATTAGACAGAAATGTGCTTCGCTTAACATTTATCGATTGATATTATTAGTACGACAAGCATCAGGGATGAAATAAAAGAGAAAAAAATATGAAGAACGAACGAATGATTGACATAAAGATGTAACAAAGAAATAAGGGAAAGCGAATGGGGACAGCATACAGGAACGTAAAGTAAATATGCCTAATGTATAGATGAAAGGAATTAGAAGGGAAAGGATAACAGGAAAGACGACAAGAAAGATCGGAAAGGTGGAATAAAACGGAACGTAGAAAAAAGACAGTAAAGAAGCAAGTGAAAGAAAATCATCCTAAGATAGGAACTCAGCCAAGACTGGGTGTGATGGGAAGTTTTATTCATGTAAAAATAAATCATTGTTTACCAATGTACGAAATATTTTCCTTGTGGTCACGTACTTAATTCAAATAGAACGCAACAAAAGTATTCCCGTAACAAATCTAAAAATGCGGATGGATATAAAGGTGCTAAAGTTATACCCGAACAACACTAGTCCAGAGATAATCGTCGTATGAAACTCTTTGAAAAAACCATGACGTTGTAAGAAAGAGCAATAAACAAAGTCTTCCTGGGTCTTGTTCTGGCATTTCTTTGATTTGCTTCAGAATGATTTGTTTTTGGTTGTCTGTGTGTTTGACAGGACCTTCAGAACAGTACTGCAATGGTCTACCCAGAATCCGAAATGAAACGTCAGGTTGCAGAAGACATAAAGTTAGAAGTGTCCCAAACTGTTGACACGGTTGCAGGTAACAGTAACGTACCCCAACGACCTACAGACACCGAGGTGTCCAACAGTGTAGGCAACGCACACCGCAGACTGTCTTCAGGCAGTTCACCTGGTGGAACAGCCAAGGACAATGCGGCTGAAGCCGGTGCATATAGCAATGCCTGTTTCACCGAGGACGACGTGCTACCAGATCAGTCTTTGGTACAATACAACGATCCGTCTCTTCCCAGCTATAGCGACGTCAGTGCAGGCAAAATTCATTTATTTACAAGACAGACTAGTGCTTCGTCATCTAAGAGTGCTGAAGGTGAAGGCCAGTCACCTAGCAGAAGCAGTGACGTTAGCAAGGGCAAAGCTGATTCCTATCAAAGACAATCCAGCGCTTCCTCATCTCAGAGTGTAGAAACAGACGCTTGTTCACGGCCACAGACTGGTTCACGAAGTCCTTCTGTAAAAGTCGCTGCAGAAAGTCCATCTGCGGAAGGAAAGCTAACCCGAACACCAAGTGGACGCGATGTCCAAGACATTAGTGGACTGGTGAACGATGATGTTTTTGATGACAAAACCTTGCAAGTGACGTCAGACGCCAAAACAGCAGAACATTCTGAGGAGGTGACGTGTGAAACTGACGCAAACCCGAGTGGTTTATCCCTGGAAGACAATGAGCACAGCTCTGCCATGCTAGACAATCACATAGGCGAGGGCACTTTGTTATACGAGAAAGAGACGGGCGATTCAGACAACAGCAAGCTAAGCGACCGCCTGGTTGAAAATCAAACACCCGTCTTTGAAGAAAGCTACCGCACGTCCCCTAGAAGGTCGTCGATGGACAGTCGTCCGCCGTCCACGGGTGGCGGGAACCCGTTGACAAGTATACCCGAGGAAGGGAGTGAGGACTCTGCCAGGGCTTCCCTGGCCAAGGAACTTACAGTAACCATCGATAATTTGTCGCTGCGTGAGCTCGATGCTGTCTGTGGGAATCTGAGGCTCAGCAAGCAAGCAGGGAAAACAGACTGGGACTCCAAGGGGCCAGAATCTAAGTGTAAGTGCATTTTTTTTTAAAATAATATTTTCACTTTGTCAAACCCCCGCTAATATAGGCAATTCCAGGATGACAGTGGGGTGCTAGAAGGCATGTTTGTAGGCAGTGAACACACCTACTTTGCTTTCATTCACCTTAGGTAAGACAATGGAAGACCCCCATATTTGTAACTTTACCTGATAAGGTATGTCTATTCTGCATGTAGTTTCATTAACCACGCATAAAGATGTCCGTTCGGCGCATGTGTATTTTACGTGCAATGTCAGATACGAAAAGACCATAAGTAGGCTTGAACAACAACAACATGTGGAACATGGTGCAAGAATGGTGACACAGAAAGCTGGGAGCTTATAACAGTGATCGACATTTGGCTGATGTAATTAACAGTATTACCGTTTGGGTTTCGTAACACATTACTGAATTATCTGTGAAGATGTGCATTGGATACAGACCTAGAACTTATTGACAAACCTTACTGGTAAGCTATACAGTGTAGCCCTGTTAATATCCTTGCAATTTGTCAGGAGCCAAATATTAAACTTCAGTGAAAGACATTGGACGGCGGTTAGCTGGTTGTTTAAGGCCATAGCGGTCCCTGTGGCCGCCTATATTGCCGGCCTGTGGCGATTGTACATCCACAAAGTCATGCCGAGTAAGTTCCTTACGATATTTTTCTGACTGTGCCACTGTAGGGACTGCTAGGAAAAATCTGCTCCTGGACGTGCTGCTGTGCTTCTCGTTTCTACGCAACCTGCGGAGGTTGATGGGTGAGGGCAACGCTGACATGCTGTTCTCGCTGAACGGTGTCAGAGTGATGAGTATATTCTGGATCGTCCTGGGCAATACCATCAGCCTGATGAACAAGACGCCAGCGGTCATGGGTAGGATTTGCTCGCTAATCAGCCAGTGTGTGCACTGATGGTGCTATAAGCAGTTTGCAATGGGCGTGTGTGTGTGTGTGAGAGAGAGAGAGAGAGAGCGTGCGTGCGTGCGTGCGTACGTGCGCATATGCTTGGATGCGAACGGACAGTCGAGGTGCAGGCGAATGAGTGTGGGAGGAGGGAGGGAGGCGCATTAAATAAAAGCGTGTTCTAATCTACAAGAAGATCGGCTGACTTCCTCGAAGTTTGGATACCGCGAAGTGAAAAATGAGGAATAGGGGAGTGGGTGAACGGGGCTCAGGTCAGCGCTTCACTGGTCTTGGCGTGTGAAGTCTGAAGCGACGTGTCTGCAGCGCGCGCTGATTGGCTGGAGTTTGGTAACTCTTTCCTGTGGAAATGGGAACTCAAAGCAATATAACTCTTCGGCGTTTACATCGCTTCGATCTCTTCTAGGACATATTCGAATGCAACAGCTCACAAAGTCCACTTCGCAAATTGAGCTGCGCATTCTCTTGGGCTGTTGCGGTAGATTGGACCACAGTTTTGGGACGGGTTTTCTGGAAGCTGACTACAGTGACTAGATATCGGAGGAAGCATTTTCTCTCAGAAAATCATCGCTTGTCGGTGTGTTGTTGGCAGACGTTTGTCTGTCTTCATTTATCCAAGGGGATCCCTGGCTGAGTACGAGTGCGTGTGAAACAAAATGTTATTCTTTCTGTATGTGTGCATGTTTTGTTTATATATATATATAGATAAGCTGACGCGAGAGCGCAAACTTTGATGTAGAGATTGTCGACTATGTGTTCTGTTTCTCTAAGCTTGACAACAGACTTTATATGAACGGGCTTCTAGTTGTTCGGCGTACGTGCACGAATAAGTGCATGAAGGTATGCATGTACTCAAATCTGTGTGTGCAGCAAACAACGTGGACACTGTAAAGATTGCACAGTCTTTCTGGGTCCAGGCGATCATTAACAGTACTTTTGCTGCCGATTCCTTCTTCGTCCTCAGGTGACAAAGCAGCCTTTCTTTCTTTCTTCTGTCTGTCTGTCTGTCCTTTTTGTCACTAAATATAATCCTTGAATATCTGATCACAGTTACAAGGAATGCAAGGAAATGATTAGAGAGATGGACAGGTAGACAGATACGAACTTTCTCGACAGACTAACAGACGGGCAGACAGCCGGTGGACAGACCTGAGTTCTGTACTGAACCTTTTCTATGTTTGAAAGTGGCTGTCTGGTAACCTACCACTTCCTGCATTCCAAAACCCACAAGAGGCAGAAGACCAACCTGAGACGCGTGTTCAGCATCCGGGGACTTTTTCTGTTCTACTTCCACCGACTGATGAGGTCAGTGGCAAGTCGTTTGCTCCCCGTAGTCACACTGGACACACCTGCGAACTTTGTGTGTTGTAAGACAGTTACTGGTAGATACGGCCGACAAGAATGGGACAGTACGCAGGAATAAAGAAAGGGAATTGTACACTGTCTTATTTTGTGTTAAAATGTCATTCTTTCTTTACGAAGATTTCATTCAAGGAAAAAGTCAAAGCAAAGACTTTGGCAGTGTCAAGGAAGACCCGAGCATAAAGAATTCATGGTACGTTGCAGGATCCTGCCCTGTTATTACGTGGTCCTCATCCTGTACACCGTGCTGTTGCCGTACATGGGCCAGGGCCCGCGCTGGAAGGGCACAGACAAAGGTCTACAGCAGTGCCAGCAGCACTGGTGGGCCAATGCCTTCTTTTTCTCCAACTTCTACAAGGCGGGCGATATGGTGAGTCTCCCGGGACTTATAACGGACTGACGTAGGAGACATCGGGACGGGCCGACAGCCAGGTGTTACGGACTTCATCTCGCCTGTGTGTGCGCGGGGGTTCTTGCGTACGTGTGTATGCGTGCGTGCATGTGTTTGTATGAGAGTGTGAAAGAGAGAGTGTGCATGTGAGAGAAAAACGACAAGTACGTGCATTGTCATTCGTTTCTTTTTTGTTTCTTTCCGTTTATTTAGTTGCTTGTGTTTCTTTTTCTTCCCTCCTACCTTCTCTGTGTGTACGTGCGAGCGCGAGCGTATGAGGGAATAAAGTACAAGTGAGCGGACACCAAACGGAATGCTAGTTTAGACTAATCTTTGAAAAAAATCATCGTTTTCTAGCGCGCAGCTGTTTTTATTCTCAGTGCATGCCATGGACGTACTACTTGGTAAACGACTTCCAGTTCTACCTGTTGTCACCACTCGTTCTCTACCCCTTACTCTTGTGAGTCTGTTCAAATTTTACATAACATCTTGTCCGTGCAGACAGCAGTAGCAGCGGCATTACTAACTGCGAAATTAATCTATAGAACAACAGCAGTGCCCTATTTGCCTTTCATTTTCTGAGCAGTAATGGCTGTATGTATATAAACGTCCTTATGTTCGTGAGGTTCATACGGAGAGAAATCCTTAGAATTGTGTTAAAGATCCACATTTGAACTGGTACAGTAGTACAAAATGTCTGTCGGCTGGTCGTCTGCCCCATTTTCTCTGTCCCTTCCTCTGTGCAGGAGTGCGCGTGTACGTGCTTGTGCGTGCGCACGTGTGCGAGTGTGATCGCCCGTATGTGTGTATGTGTGTGAGAACGAGATTGTGTGCATGTGTGTAGGCACATTTTGTAGCTATCTCTTTGATTTATAATCAAGTCTTCTTCTGCTAGGAAACCAGTATTGGGTGGATTTCTAATCGTCCTGCTGGTGGGAACGCAGATCGTCAGCACGTGTCTGCTCATGAAGGACATAAACGGAAACATGCTTAAGTACGTGCAGATGCCCTGGAGCTAAATGTCTTGAGACACTAAGATGAAGACTCAGAACAGCGTTAATATATTATTGGGCGTTTTTTATGTTCATGTCTCAAACGTGGAAACCGGCTTAAGATAGGCGATACAGAATGTACTTCTGCCAAAGACATTATTCCTATTTATAAACCGTTGGAAAGTGTTCACCTCAGTTAAGAAGCTCTTAGTGTTTATGCTGATCCAGAGGATATTAAGTTAGCCTCGGTCACTTTGATGACACTCGCCATCACTGGACTATTCACAATGTTTCGTGCAGCATGGACAATGGCTACTTTGAGGAAGTCTATGTAAAGCCCTACTGCAGAGTAGGAGCCTTCGCTGTGGGCATGGGGCTTGGCTACTTCCTGTTCTCAACGGAGCACAAAGTCTACTTCCGGAAGGTGAGGCGGGTGAGGGTAGAACGAGCGAATGCGGATCACACAATACAGGTGCATCATGATACAGGCTTAGCAAACTCTCACAGGAAGCCAATAAGAAACTGTCTTTCTTTTTCTTTTCTTTTTTTCTACTTCCCCTAAACAGTATACACTGTGAAAAACCATATTTACTGGATCAGACACCCTGGGAAACTTTGCAATACTTGCTGCTGACACGCTGCTGTTCCAACCATCGGAGAGATGAATTATTTCCTCTAGAGAGCTAATCTCATGCCCATTAATCCAGACTCCTGTGAAACGCCTTCGCGCTTTTACGATCCCTAGAAAGAGAGGCATGTAAGTGCAATCAGTACCGTTCAAATATGACCGAGTGTAAAGTTCCTGACTCCGCCAGCGGACATGAGGAATGTCGCACTTCAGTCGAGGAGTCAGCATTTTGCCACACACTGGTGGAGTGCGCTTCACACTGTGCCGTTTAGGATACCAAGATGGCGGACGATTACGGCACTAAAACCTTCCACAGCCCCTCCAGGGGAAATAATTCATTTCTATAGTTCAAAAAACGGGTTAGATGCACGACCTGGCGTTAGATTTGACGTCACTGACGCATTGACCTTTCCTGTCCTTCAGCTGCCATTGCTGTTGGGCTGGGCCCTGTCGCTGAGCACCATAGGGACAGTGGTTTACATCACCTACCAGGAGAACCAGCCAGGCGGCGTCAAGTGGACACGTGTCCAGTCGGCTGTGTACGAGGCTCTGTCCCGTCCCGCCTGGGCTATGGCTGTGTCCTGGATCATCTTCACCAGCGCCGTGGGACAAGGAGGTCAGCTGGGGCCCCAGGGCTCCTCATAATGTGGCCATTTCTTAATCGCGAAACTTTTCTCTCAGCTCATGCCGAAAGACTCATAATACGATGTCTCCTCGACCAGACTGTAGAGAAAAAAAGCTTGTTTGTCGCAGTACTGTACCATGGCCCAGAGTGCTAAATTATCAAGTTAGCAATCCCTAACCGCAACTTCCCAACAAAAAAGATTGTAAACATAACCCTGGTAAGGCCTCTACGCATGCACCTCAGATTTGGTTTGGAGAACTCGAATTTTACTGTGGCCTCCAACAGATTTAAATAAAGGAGCTATACATTTTACTACGACCCCAAATGATTTCAAGGAAAGGAACTCAAAGCTTACTTTGCTGTCCCATTGCTTGTTAAGAGCAGCTTTCATCAACATTTGAAGTCATGATTGTTTTATTGCAGGTTTCATTGCTAACTTTCTGCACTGGAACCCCTTCATACCTTTATGCCGGCTCACATACGGCGTGTACCTGCTACATCCACTCCTGATCACTGTGATACTTAACTCCAGCAGATTCCCTGTGTATATACATTTCGGTAGCTTGGTGAGTACTGCCGACATGTGCTGCCTTTTTAGTGTGCTTCAAATCCATCCGTCCCGACCTGTTTGTACTTGTTCGCTGGCTTACTTAGCATTCCTTAGTCCTGAGTACAACAGTACAACCGAAGGACGAAGCCGCTTTTGCAGTCTTTAAAATCCACTTGTTTCGAACTTTTACTTGTTTAGCGTATTTTCTTGTACTGTCGTTACATAACTTGACAAGGGTAACAGACATAATCATTGAGCCCTAATTTGTTCGCCACCAGCTGTTTGCTTTCGCTATTTCTGTCTCTCTGTACTCTTTCTCTCTCTCTCTCTCTCTCCCCTCCATTCATTAATGTACGTTCGTTTGTTTGCTTGCTTCTTTGTGCCATGCTGTGTGAATGTTGATTACTGAGAGTGGGGAAGAGAGGAGGAGACTTTAAAAACGACAACAGCAAGCTTGTAATTTCCAAAAATTGATAACGAAACGTTGTTTGTGGACAGCTCTACATGTACGTGGCCAACCTTGGGTGTTCCTATTGCCTGGGTTTTCTGCTGATCGCTCTCGTGGAATGTCCATTCACCAAACTGGACATACTGATGCGCACTCGCCTGAAGAAAAAGTCCACGTGAACGTCTCCATTCTACATGTGCAGCTACAGGATGCGGTGATCACAATACTTCGGATGTCCTTATCTACATTACAGCAATACTGAGTGATTCTGTGATTAGAATCGTATGCGACCCCACGTTGACGTCACTAAAGAATTGAATTCCCGCCTTATAAACCCTATCATATCCGACTTGCTGGAGTCACAAATCACAGCAAGGCTTTAAGTGAATCAATCGGATGGAGGAAAACTGTTCGTCAGGCTTCTTTTCTGTGCTTTGACTTCCTCAAGAAGCTGGAAAGGCAAGGGGAGGGAGGCAAGAGAGTCTTATACAGTTACAGACGTCACATGGGAGTTTACTCCTAACGCGTCGTTTCATGTGCTTGCTCCGCACGACGGTCGTTAAGAGGACCACATATGCACGTCGGTGGAAACGTTATCACTATTACCTTATAATTTATAATCGTCGCACCGCACGACATGGCCCGAGCCCCGACACACCTGCCATTACGCCACAACAAAGGATCGCAGACTGACGTATTACAGTAAAAGAAGAATATTTACAGAGAAAAGGAGAATATTTACAAATAGCGAGTATTTACAAAATAGAATATTGAGGCTCGTAAGAGGGATGACTCCCGACTTTCTGGTTCAGCTAACCACATAATTCTTTCGGTCACCCGCCCTTCTAAACATAAAATCAAGGCACCCGCACCCGATTCAACTGGACACACGCACACGCACACGCACACGCACACGCACACGCACCACACCCCAGCCACCACACCACACACACCCACCACACCACCACACCACCACACCACACTACACACAATGACCACGTGTAATATTCTGCTGCACGGTGTACCCCCCATCCCCCTGTAATTTAGGCGAGCTAGAAGGCAGATATGTGTTTGGCTGGGCGAACGACTTAACGGATTGGAAGCTGTAGCTGGAAAAGACATCCAGATGTGACGTAAATCTTCGAGTGGCAGGGACGGAGCCGAGAGGGAAGGCGTGAGCTGCAGACCATTAGCTTGGCGTAAGGCAATAATTAGTTCTGAACCCTGTCCGAGGCTGGGGGAAACCTCT
The DNA here is from genome assembly GCA_004794575.1 of Lanistes nyassanus. NCBI lineage: Eukaryota > Metazoa > Mollusca > Gastropoda > Architaenioglossa > Ampullariidae > Lanistes > Lanistes nyassanus. The sequence continues at coordinate 375,709 of SMGT01013362.1, forward strand.
CGCAGAACCTTTAGTACCGACATGGTTCAAATTAACTGCATAAGGACCTGGAGGAAACCCTCACTGAGTAGTGTATGCCAGGCCACGTGTAGGTGCCTTGGTCTCAGAAGAGACGTGTAGGAAATGGGCGGGGACAACAAATGCACCCGGCCGAGAAGATTAATGGTTCTAGCACACCAAGCTGACAGTCGGGGAGATGTCCTGTCAAATGCGTGATGAGTGATGGATTCCAGAAGGTTCTGGAATAATCTCCCTAAATAAATAGGCCACGCTTAGAGTGTGCAGCAGGACAGAACTTGAGCTAGGCTCCGAACGAACGACACCCGCTTTACTTGATGGGAGAGAACTCTTACGGGTGTCTTTTCAGCGACGATGTGGTTACATGTCATTTTGCATATGTCTTCAATACGTTTGTACATCACTAGCTGATGTGGTTCGGGTACTGGGCCACAGCAGCTAGTAAACGGAAAACGGCAATAAATACTCGAAATTTGATATTGTTTTTGCACAGGCTTCAGTCTGTAAGGGAACGAAAGAAAAGAAGAAAAAAAGAAAATAATCCAACTTGTACAATTTCACATCCCTGTCTGCAACATCGTACCTCGTGGATCTGAATATCTTACCATCTGTTTTCCTTTTCTTCACCTTTGGCTCTGTGCACTCTGCTCCCTAAAATAAACACTTCTATCAAAACCCTATTTAATATTAGTTATCAAATTATTGCTATCTCTCTCTCTCTCTCTCTCTCTCTCTCTCTCTCTCTC
>SMGT01013362.1:376509-398366 GCA_004794575.1 Lanistes nyassanus
TCTCTCTCTCTCTCTCTCTCTCTCTCTCTCTCTCTCTCTCATACACACACACACACACACAAGAGTGGGGAGGAAGAAAAACCCGTTAATTGTATCAAGTGAAACTTTTAATTCTTTTCATATCAAGGCCCTTCGTTGCTAGGATTCGTTGGGACGTGCGCACTGTATTAAGCCCAGCCTTGTCTACATGGAAGATTCTTGTTTTGTCCAAGTTGTGATCTTCTAGCACAATTTCCAATACACTACAAAAAAGGCATCCACGTTCCCCGTGTGCAACTTGCCACTATTGCCTTTTCCTTGCTAAACGTGTTATTTTCCCCCTCTTTCTTGCGGAGTCCCTCAGGGTTCGGTTTTCGGAACCTTACTTTTCATTCTCTACATAAAACCTCTCTATTCCTTGCTACAATCTTACTCAATCCAGAATCAGACGATACGCAACTTGTTTCCTGCCGTCCTAATCACACACTAAATTTATTCCCGAACAGTAGACTCTTTGTCTCTCAAAACGCTGTTTCGGCAAACTTAGAAAAAGCTATTCGCTCCTGGACGACCGAATAATTATTATCGAATAACGAGGAAAATAGACTAATCGGGTTTCGTGCACGGGAAATTTCAGGAACGTATTTCTGTCATGGGGGATATTCTCAGCACTGACATGGTCACAATGTTACAAATACCATGTCCCCCTTGTGACTGCAACAAAGTGGGGAAGCATACTACAATTAGACCAAGATTAATAAAGACATACTGATATAGCACAACTACAGGGTACAGGCAGCAAAGAGCAGCGTAGATCGGCACTAGTATTTAGAACAGTCAAAACTTTCCAAAGCGTAATTTTCCTCACAGTCTGGCCTCGATTCGGTGTAAAACATAGATTTAATAAAATAAACAGAATGACGATCAAGAGAAAAGCATGCAATGCATATCAGCAGTTTATTCAGTTTCAGCGATTCCAAGTTAACACAACTTCATTCATTTTTGTTTCATGTTTGAATCTTGTATCATGTTAAACTAAATTGCACTGGGGGTCAATCGCCTGATTTACGAAAAGGCATCCTATTATTACAAAACTTGTTTATGCTTGGATCAGCTTTCAGTCGCGATGCTCTGCATACCCCAGTGACAGGTTACGAAGGATTTTTCGATATAGTCAGATTCTGACATGTATGTTCATTCAGCAGAACTAGAAGTAAAATGTCTCAGCCGGACAAATAAGCACCTGCGGCACGTTTGAAGCTGAAAAATTAGGTTGAGTGGACTACAATTATTTACTCTAATTAACCCTGCGGTAAAAGGGTGCGTTTACAGTTTGCACATTGAAATTTTAAAGGTCATTTTGAAATGAAATTTTTAAAATTGTAATCACTTTGTTTGTATGACTCTAAAGGCATTTGTGTTGATTTGTTATATATTGTGTTAGTTTTGTTACAGACCACCTCCACCCACCTCTGTGCACCGATATTGTGATTTTATTTGCCAGGACGATTGATGGCAGATGGGAGCAAGGATGACGTAAACCACTGCTGGAAGCTCCAAGAAATGTCAAGTGTACTGCCACAGGGATTATAAAAAAGCTCCTCGCGTCACCATTTTATCACTATGGAAACATAGCGAAGCAAAGGCAATGCAAAAATGAATTGAAAGCGAAGTGAAGTAAAATCGAAGTGCAAGCAAAAGTGAAATTGAACTGGAGTGGAGTGAAGTGGGACGAAGTGGTGAAAAGCTATAAAAAATAAATAAAATAAAAAAATAAAACTTACTCAAAATCGTTCCTACTCTCAAACGATAAAAATACATTAATTTAAATCTCAGCTTAATCTGGCTTAGAGGAAATGGAAGTGCTAATTACCAGATAACGAGTATGCTTCGATTAATGCCTATGAAACAACTGCTTTCAATAAGGAGAAATAAATTGCATGCTGATATCAAAGTAAAGAAGGCAAAAAGCTAAGTATAATAAAAGAAAAGTTTACATCATTTGCGGATACGTAAAAAACGCAATAAAAGGAGGGCGAATATGCCCGCCAACAGCCAGCAATAAACTTGCAGAAGCTAAACAAGGAAAGCTAATGAACACAAAACAAGGGAGGTAAATCTATGAGATTAACACTGGTTACAGTACACTCCCCGCCTGATGTCTACCACATATCACTATACATTAAAGTCACTGCTAAAGTGTTTAAGCCAAAGTTTACAAAGGCACAAGCTCTAAAATCAGCCTCGTATATAGGTGACGGGCGTCTCGTCCTTGATCACACGGATCTCGGCTGACTGAATCAGTGAATCACTTTCACTGGGGAAAGTACACATGACCAACCCTATAGGTCAATCTCTTTGCGCTTCGGAGTCCTTAAGTCCACAATGTCTTCTTTAATGTTAGGTTCTGTAGTCTGCCACTTACGTCCTTGCTGAAATGAATACAGATAATCATCTTTCCAATGCTTCCAGAAGTCCGAAAGAACTTGGAAATGCTTCCACTGACTGTTGCAGACTTCCTTCATGTCACTGCATTCTACCTGAAGTTGATCTGAACCAGTCTTCTGAGTCAAAGGAATGGATGGTATAATTACGAAGGATGCTGGGTCATGTGAGATTGAAGCAATTGGTCTGCTTTTGACTATTGCACAGCTTTCTGCCATCAACGTACACAACATCTCATGTGTTAGCCGTTTACGTCTCATATCTGGAAGCATAGCATTCAAAATGTTTTTTCTGCTGAACGATTGATGCCACGAGATGCTTGGCATCAATGATCCAAAGACCATCCAGACGTAAGGCCCTTCAAGTGAAATACCGACCTCGATGCTTGACTTTCTGGTGCTAATGCTGGACGGAGAGCGGGGACACATGATGATTCTTATGAAGAATCACCGAGTCACTTCGTAAGCCAGCTACTTTCCTAGCTTTAGACAACCTCCCGCACGAAGCCAACCTTTCTTGTCAGAAACAGGAGAGAGAGAGAGAGAGAGATGATAAAACTTTCTTGAAAGTTGCAGATGATTCTTGATACAGCTTATTTCTGCTGTGATCTCGGCACTCTGAATAGATTTAATAATGAATGTTTCAATGGTTTTCAAGTTCTGGATACTGTGATGAGTGAAACATTGATGCCAACCCTTGCAGGATTCTGAAGGTGAACTAAATTTTTTTGCAGATATATCTGAGTAATATATCTGCTAGTGTTTTCCAACTGTTTTTCAAGTTAACATCCTCCAAAAGGCAACTGGTTGCCACATCATTAGGATTTGTTGCTGATGGCACATACTTCCATTGTTCTAGCTTAGTAGTGCGCACACAACTGGTGACGTAGGTATAGAACCTTCATGTCTCGCTGTTGATGTATCCCAAGACAACTTTTCTGTCACTTTCTTGGTATTACTAAACTACGCACTGAAAGAACCACCAGACTGATGGCTGCAGTAAGATGGTCAGTGTGGACAGGCAGTTTATTGTGCCGAATGTTTAATGCACAATGTTTAACTCCAGGAAGTAATCCTTGGCCACACCAGGATTCGAACCAGCAACCTTCCATCTGCTAGTCCGCAGCTCTACCAACTGAGCTAACCAGCCCCCCCACCCCCCACCCCCCACCCCCCCACCCCCCGCAGACTGTGTAAGAGTGGAACATACGTGTGAAACTTCAGAACCTTGTAACGCTTGCATAGACTGCTTCCAGCGTTCCAGGAGATGAATAGTAGCCACTGGCTCATCCCACGCTTTGGCACTATAGGGGAGTAGGAGAGATCTCACGCACAGGCTTCACAGGCAGATGGCACATCTCAATTAAAGGACCTTAAAAGGACCCCTCTGAAATCCAAAAGGACATTCTAAAGTGTATTGTTTGACTTTCTTTTTTCTGTGAAATACAGTGCTGCTCTTAAATACTCCAAATGCCGAAGTTATAATCTGTATTAGTTAAAATTAACATAAACATATTTTTGTTTTAAAAACACTGACAGGCAAAGAAACCTACTATCCTTTCTCTCCATAAAGGAGCTCTTAGTAGGAATCGGATGTACATAGGCCACTTGTAGCAAACTTGTGTTGATATCTGATTTCAATAAAAATATATAGCCACTCACAGTTTCACTAGTTTGGTGTCCACAGACAAGGCGTTAAAAAATTGCAGGGGGGGGGGGGGAGCTGAAAGGCAGGGCTTAGGAACCTGCAGAAGGCTTCAGTGGGGACAGAGAGGTAGCTGAAGTACTTGTAACAGTATACAGCCGAAATTCTTGCAGTTCTGTTGACTGCAACCAATCCTCACTGCTCTTCTTCCCTACCGCCCTGTGAACGTCTCAAAACACACCCCACCCCCATTTTCTCAAATTTACGTTGTGAAACTGTCCTTAGCTGTTCGTGCAACCCAGTGCTGTCACTATACAATAATATGATGGATCTAGATTCAGCTGTCAGTAAAACAGACAAGTGATAGTGGTTTGGTTAATTTTCGACTTGTGTCGATTCCAATCTGACGTATTCCTTGGGGGATGAAATGTTTTTAACCTCTAAACATGCCCCCCCGCCCCAACATTCTGTGACAAACTCGACAGATGTTTGTACCAGTTCTACCACATAACTTATTTGGTCAGTAGGTCTGAAAATGACTGTCATATCATGTCATATGCCAATATCCAGGTTTGCTGACGATACACAGCTCAGGAAGTCCGTTATTTTTAAGATTACACCATAGACGATCAGTAACCTATACCTTCGTATCGAGGTCCCTTTGCACCAAGATTAACTGCAAACATCTTAACCACAGATCTTCAGCAGTTTGATTTTTGCTTTTGGGGCTATGAGTTTAGATTACAGATCTAACAATTTACAAATCTATCGAGGTTTTCACCAAAGGCAATTTCGATCTATCCTGGTGCTAATCCTTCCTAACTCTGGTTACTCTCCTTGCTCTAGCATCCAGCCATAACGCAGAGGCCCAACGCTAGGTTCTTCTGATTTATAGTTTTGCAAATTACTTTGTTGTCGGGATCGTCTGTCTGTCAAACGGAACTTTACTCTTTTTATTTTGTCTCAATCAAATGCCAGAGTGTGCAATACGACATTTGTTTCATCTCCTATGGTCTTTCTGCTTTTAAAATAGAAAATTCATTTTCTGTTGGGCATATATTTGAAGGCTGAGGTATTTCAAAAAATCCGCAGCGTGTATCTTTTTATGGGGATCGGTGGAAGATCGTTATCAGCATAAATATTGTGCAAAGGAGAGTCAGATCGTGTGGGTGGGGGTTGGGGGGGTTGGGGGGGGTTGGGGGGGCTGGAGATCGAGGCCTCACAAGGGATATTTAACGAGCGCAAACATTATAAGCACAGAGAATATCTAGTCTGGTTCTAGCTAGGAGCGGCCAAGGGACTTTCTGACGTCAGTCTTCCAGGACAACGGGGGGGGGGGGGGCCTTAATGAGAACAGATTTCTTTACGTCGTGCGAACTGTACAAACTACCAGGTGAAAGTGTTGTGTGTTTTACACGTGGTCATGGTGTGTGTGCAGTTGAAACAGGTATGTGTGTCTTCATTGTTATGATAGTAAAGCAAGTGATGGAAGGAAACGCATGTTAGTAACCAGAAAGAAAGCCGGGGAGTCATATTCTGTCAATGAGCCTAGATTATTATTCATTCTGTAAATACTCGCTCTTTGTCAATAATATTCTCTTTTCTTCCCACTGTATTAGGGAGTCTTGTTATTCCTTGCCGTCCGCCAGGGGCAACTAAAACTCTGTCGGGCAAGTGAAAATTTCAGGACTGTGCCTATTGCATTGACTCGCGCCTTGCGCCTGTTCGTGGAACGCGTAAGTCACCAAACACAGCCAGCCTTTCATATCTATAGCTACATGGGATAAAACGATAAGTAGTAAGGTATGTATCCATTTAGATTTGACTCTGTTTCTTTTTTTTTCTTTCTTTTTCAGCCTTTTGTAAATGTAGTTGAACCTAAATTAAAACATTTTCCTTTAAGTTTTATTAACTGCATTATATACATTTTCTACAGGACGAGCTGAACGGGCACTTTATGTCTCTTATTTCGGTTTGTTTGTATGTATTGTCTTTGATTTTTTTTGATTTTAGTTTGTTCACGGACAAACATTGATTCAAGTTCTACGCTTTTGATTTTGGATTTAATTTCTGCTGCTGGCTGATGGCGTCCTCATAGCAGCCCTCTCTCACCTCTGTCACTCTGTAAGAAAGTGCGGGGGGAGGGATTGGGGGGATCCTGCATAACTCTAGAGGTAGACTTGTGGAGTAGCGTGCGGATGCTGGTTCGAATCCAGCAGTGGTCATAGATTATTTCCTGGAGTGAAAAATCGTACAAAATCCATTTAAACTTTCCCCCAAAACATTTAACTGCCTGTCCTCACTGGCTATCTTACTTCAGCTGTCAGTCTGGTGGTTCTTTCAGTGCATAGCTTAGTGATAGCGCCTTACCCCTCCCCCCCCCCCCCAAAGTGCGAAATCACCGCGAGGTGAAAGCGGTGTCCCTTTACGGCCACGAAAGCTTACCAGAGACCCTGCGCCATCACATTAGCGTGGAATTTCATTCAGCATCATGCATCGCCGTGATGGCCAACCAACCATTGACATTGAGTTTCATCAGTTGTCCGGCTGCAAAGTTTGCATGCATGGCGGTTTCTTTGCGTTTTATTAATATATATTTTGCGGGGTTGGGGTGAGTTTGGAGCCGGGGGGGGGGGGTGAGATGTGGAGTCGGGCGAGTAGAATTTGTGAGCACTTGCCCGACAGCAAAGTAAAAATTTTGACCCTGAGTTATGCCGTGTCTTGGCCCCCTCCATTTCGTTTTCGTTATTTTTGGTATGTACTGGCAACAACCAATCAGATTCTAGTACTTTTCGCGCCATCGTCCAGACACCGGAACAGGGGTTAGGGTATAGCGTCTGCTTTCGCTCTTAGCAGTAGGAGCTAATGCATACGTACAGTGTTCGTGTTCACTGAGTTTATTACTTAAATTGAATAAACGTAATAAGGGATTTTTTATCCAAAGGAATTGAAACTGATCGAACTGCTGACAATCATTCCAAACCAAATAAACAAGGCAATTTATAGTTACTTTAATAGCCCCGTTACGATGGAGGTGGAAAAGGAACTTGTATAGCATCAAAACTGAAACACGACAAATTAATCAAAGCCATGAGTTTTTAAAAATAATTGCCACGTGCTGAAGCTTTTGTGTCAAGCAGTATTGGTAACGACAGCTCGATAATATTAATACAAATTATTTATTTATCGCTCTATCTCCCAACTGAGCTAACAGCGCACGCACACACTCACTCACACACAACACACACAGTACACGGGAATCTATTATTTATAGGCACATATGGATTACTCACAGACTAACTTATAGGCGAGACGAAAGAGATGAGTTCTAAGGGCAGTACGGAAGGACTTTGAGTCAGAGTTATTGCGGATCCTGCGGGAAGAGAGTTCCGAACCGCTGGAGCAGAGAAGGAGAAAGAGCGCTATCAGAAAGACTTTGGCTTGACCTTTGGGACGAGCAGAACAGAGGCATCAGCAGAAGGGCGGAGGGTTTTAGGTGGAGTATAAGGCGGGATGAGGTCCGAGAGATAGGAAGGTCCTGTCTGACATAGGGCACTGTGGGACAGACATGCAAATATTAGAACGAAGACCTCCTACTTGGAGTGGTAAATGATAGCCAGTCTGGCGCTTCAACCCACCACCCAAACAGAACACAGTTTAAAAAAAAGGATTTTCGGCTGAGTGAATGCTTGCGTTTCACACAAGACTTTTTCTTGACAGTTCTCGACAAGTTCACCAGCAAAGTTTCAAAGGTAAAAAGTGGCAGTGTGAGAGAGTATCTATATAATGTGCCATGTACCTCCTCACGGGGAGGATCAAATTAGCGGTTGTAAGGAGCTCAGGTAAACAGCGAGAAGCGTGACGTTCGCTCGTGTGCGCGGCACGTGCGGAGTCTAAAAGTGAGCAGATAATGCTAAGCTGAACAGGCGCACGCGGACAGTGATGACACGTGTCCACTTAGCTTGCATGAGAGTGGGGGGGGGGAGGGCGCTGATGAGGACGGAATGAATAGACCACTATCACAAGAAAAGCGATCGCCATACAGTTTTGTTACAAAGACGAAAGGTTTCAGATTTTATTGCCACCATACGAGCGTACACCAGGCAGGCATGGGGAAAATGCCCAATTTTTCAGTAGCCCGACGTGCTAGTAATGTCCGAAATTCCCTATAGCTAGTCCGGTGAATTTTCTGCTAACCCATGTTCCTGTTGCTGTTAAGCCGTTCGTCAGCGAGGCGGGAGGTCGGTGGTTCGCGCACGAGTCTAACCTGAGACTTAAAAAGTGTCAATCTAGTAGCTGCCCTGCCAGACACCTGGCACTACAGGGAACAGTACTAGGACTGGTTGGCCCGGTGTCAGTATAATGTGACTGGGTGGGACTGAGGCCCGTGTTGCGACACCAGTCCCACGTATGGCAGCACGTTATCTTGTTTAACACCTCATTTGCGAGTGGACGTTAAGCACCAAACCAACCAATCTTGTTACAGTCATCATCGACGACGCCATCAATCATCATCAAACACAAGCAAGATGGCTATGGATGGGTCACACCTAGCGTCTACGGGGTAAACTCTTTGACCCACCAAACCTCGAAATGTGACATCTGCTTACTAACTAGAGTCTGTCAGGTGTCTCGATGCTGAGCCAGTGTCTCTAGCTGTCCCCAGGGGCGGCCCATCCTCTTAGTATCTGCGTCAGAGTCGTTGACGATCTCTTTTCCCTCTTCTACAGTGATGGTTGTCCTGGTGGAAAGGATGGCAGTTGGCAGAGCAGCTTCCAGATGGATCTGGCTTTCACTGCTGAGCTTCACAGGTTCTTCAACCGGAAGTACGTCTTCTTTCAGGGGTGAGGTGTTCTGAGTCTCTGACCTGTGTACAAATAGCTTAGGGGGGTTTTACAGGGAGGGGTAACTGACCTTTCGCCCAGCCCTTTTCCTGTCTACTCCAGGGCGGAGTTAAGTTTTGTAACGCAGTCGGGCAAACACGATTCCAGACTGGCCAAGTATCGTCACAGACTTCATTATTAAATTCTCTTGTATGGGAAATGACAGTTACGATATCTTCTCTAGTGAAAACAGTGAGTTTGTGTCCGTTTTCATGGCGGTGTCTTTAAGGTGTGTCGATGGCTGTTATACCAACTGGAGCAGGTTTTTTTCTTTAATTTTTTTATAGCGATGAAATGTACCTGACATTATGAAATCTACAATAGAGAGATTTTTCTCTTAGTAATATGGCTGTTTCTCAGTTAGGATGACACTTACTTTTCACGATTTTAATTAACAGCAGTGAGAAAACTTTCAGTGGAAAACGTTTAAGTTTCTCTTAGATTGATCTAATAAAACGTTGAAAGTGAAATTAAAAACACTGGATAATTTTTGGTATTTTTATTAGACTGTATTTTGGGACATGCCGTGCCAGTCAGTGGTAGTCATTAGTCTGTGTTTATCCAGGCCTGACAGGTCCCACACTTGCCTAGACTATAATAAAATGGATATTCATGTCAGCAGACACGTGAAATCGCTACAGGATTGTACTGGGCACGCAACGCGACTGCGTGTAGCATCTAGATCGGATTTAACACAATCAGCTTATACAAGCATTACAGGACAGCGGGCGTCCAGGGACGAAGGAAAACCTTGCACGCGAGGGGGTTTTCTCTATCAAGTACGTGTCATGACCCCAAGTCTCGTGTGAACTCGTGTCGAGAATCAAAGTTCCATCTATCTTCTACTGTCTCTTTGTCTGCATTCGCTGGCTGGCTGACTGGCTGGCTTACACTTTTCTAATAGCAGCTCACGCTGAAATATCGAGGATGGCGAACTCGGATAAACTACTTGAAATGTTAAACGGCTCCTTTCAAACTTTGTGGGATCTCTCAAAAGGGTTTTATGTTCATTCGAGCCACACTTAATCTTCCTTTGTCACTTCCTTTTCCACCCGCAGTATATATGCTCACTACACCCGCAGTGCGTATGTTCACTATAACTTCTTTCGCTGCCATCTGACCAGTCAGGCACGCTATAAAGGAAGTGCGCGCATGTTTCCACATGCATGCTGTGTTTGTCTACATCCTTTCGGCTGCATGTTACTTTGAAGTTTTTGTTTTAACGTGACAACCACCCGGACATACTTTCTTTCGTACCAGTTACCTCCTGAAGCGTGTCACACGAATCCCAAAGTAATGGGGTTTCGAGGCAACCGACCTTGGCTGTAACCTCATTGCCAACGTCCGTCACTCCTAAAATGGGAACTCCGGGTTACTAAGTTCTCTCCCCTCGTGAAAGGGGGCATTCTGCCTGCTAGCTGCACCAAGGCACTCCTTATCGAACAGTACCAGACTCCTGCGCGAGACCCCATGTGCCGACATGACTGTTTAGCCTTATAATGTGTATAGAACTGACTTAAAGGCCCTGTTACATGGGTTTTTTTCTCCTCTGTCTTCCGAATCGAATCACGAACCCACTTACCATAGCTGTTATCGCCAAAAAAAAAGTAGATGTTCCTGTGTGCTTGCTGTGTGTTCATAATGTCCTGAAAAGTTCACGTTTTGTCTTCATTCTAGAGTGGGTGCAAGTCCCGACACTCATCAGGATTAGGGTGGGAGGGGGGCAATAGGGGAGCAAGAAAACCCCGCCTTGACCTCTAAGTGAGCAATTAGCTGTCAACCAACAGGCAATAAGATTATAAAACTAAACTGGATTTTTAGTTTTAAAAAGCCACAGTACAATAATTAGGATTTTTCAAAGTGATTCGAATCGAATCGAACCTCAGAGCTTTGTAGGGTTGTTATTGGCCTATATTTTGTTGTGGCCACTGTTAATAGTGAGATTTAAAAATAAAACTCATTGTCTTTCTCTCTTTTAATTTTAGTTTTAACGCGACCCACATCATATGTAACGGTTTTCCCCCTGTCAGTTTCCTGCTGTTGCTTGTCATCTTGCTGTCATGCTTCTAGCGAAACCCATGCCCCAGGACGCTGCAGTGGCTCCCCGCCTTTCCTGTTTGATGTTCTGTTCTGAGTAATCTGGAAAATAAATGTCGGCAAACTGTCACGATGACACGGACCAGTCCATCTCTCCTCAAGGCTGTAAGCAGTTTTGCCACAAAATTTTATTTTCAATTCGCTCTTCCTGTAGAAACTACTTTCTTTGAAGCTCACTTTTCGGCGCTTCCCTTTTTATTTTCTCGATAAAGCGGACGTAGCTGGCGACGACGGATGAAAAGGATGAGGAAAAGAATGAGGAAGAAGGATGAGGAAGAAGAAGAACCAAAAAATTAAACCGCTGTCAGCAGCTGGCACAGGCAGAAGCATGATTTTAAAAAAAAAACGACAAAAATGAGTTGGTGAAAATGTACTAGTTATGGGAATCGCCATCTGAAGTGTGGCTGTGAGGCAGAAGCACGATCAAAAACATCAGCATCCCCAGCGTGTAAAACGATGTCGGCCGTTAGTCTAAAATTATCTCCCCGATATCGGCCGAAGTCGCCGTGCATACTCCAAATATACTGCCCTACGTTACAAGTGTCCTTTGTATTTAGAGGAAACAATTCTTGAGAAATAAATTTGGAAGTTTCTTAACACTCCAACAGGATTTGCTTAAGTTTACAATGTCATCCCCACACTCATCGCGTCAATGTATATATATATATATTCTTTTTTCCTCTGTGTGTGTGCGCGTGATGGTATGTTAATCGGTCGAATAGGGTGACCAGTATATATATAGTTTTATTTTCTTGTATTGTGATGTAACCAAACTGGTTACTCACCGCTGACTACTTGCTTGTTTACTGCTGACAAATAACTCAAGCTACGGAGGGGTAGCTGAAATACATTACGGTGGTTAAAAGTGTTTTTTTCCCTTGTCCCTCTGTTTCTTTGTTTCCTTTTGTTCTTCAATTAGCGTGAATATTCCCTCTGTCTGTTCCAGTTCGTGTGGTGTGCCGTGTCTGTCCTCAACAAGGAGCACTGCTTCGAAATTTCGACTTCTTTGTGTTTCGTTTTATAGTTTGCCTCAGTGTCCTTGTTTTTATCACGCCGAAGTCTACAGGTCTGAAGTATTACGAAAATAAAAATTATCGCCACTTTCAAGAGGTTTCTTATCTGCATGATACAACCATTCAGCACTGATATCGCACAAATGTTCTCTTCGGTGCATAGTAGTCACTCTTAAAATAGTCGTCTGTTGCTAAATACAGAAAACTATTTCAAGAGCTGTATAGTGTCGGATAGCGCCACCTCGGACATAGCTATCTCCCCTATCTTCGCTCATCTCAAGCGCTTTCTACGTCACCTGATCCTGGAGTGAACTTGGCGCACTCAGGTTACGCCATCCGCTGTTTCATGTTCATGCTAGGTGTGATGGGGCCTCAGAACTAACACGAAGACTATTATTTTATTAGTGTAATGTTTTCTGTGTATTGTTGTGTGTTGCGTTGTGTCTGTTCTAAAGAAAAGATAATGCCCTGAAACGTTAACTTTTTGTCTTTCGTCTCACAGCCTGGGTTGGTGTCCTTGTTCTTATCACAAGGATGTTATTACTTTGTACATCTTTATAACAGTCATATTTCTTACAATACATTGGGCAATACATTACACAGTGTGTAATGCTTAGACATTCTATGTCACACACCCCTCCCACACACACATACACGTGCCTGTTAGACACTCGTGAATCCCACAACCATCTATGCGCCTGTCACTGCCCTCTCCGGTCCCCAGTTTTGAATAGAAAATGACTACAATCTTTACATTTATCAAACCCAGAGGGATTTAAGGGTAAGTGTCCCCCCATGGTCATTAGTCGGCGGACAGGGCTGTAGGTTGATCCTATCATGCTGGAATGAATCAGCGTGATGAATGACATGCCTGACCGAGTCTTAACGGGGTCAGGAAACCGATGTGAATAAGGAACCTTGACATTAACAGTCTATTCCAGAACCGCTGATTGTCAGGCATAAACAAAAGTCCGTCCTGTTCTGGAAATTTTGCCACTGTATTTAATCTTCTCCCTCGATGACAACCACTAACGCAAAAGACCACAGGCGCGCGGCCCACGCACTCTGACACGAACATACACATCAAAATACTGTCTACCATAACAATACAGTTTTAGTACATCGCCTTGTGTAAACCATTCAGAGAAAGCCCTTCTCCCAATGTAGTCTGTTGCAGGCAGGAAAATTCAAACCCAATATAGGGCAACGCGCTAACGACCTTGGACCTTGCGTTGTGCAGTGGCAAGACTTAAACACATGTTAACGCACCTTTGATTGCGTATCTGAACATCCCACATGTAGCGTGCATCACAAGATTAATCGCCAGTCGGGTTTTGGCTTGAAACCTTGCCTAGTGTTATACCAAGACCTAATACCGGCCACGTGTTAAACACTAAATATTGTTGCGTGACCTTAAGGTCGAAGGGGAGTGGGTGTTTTTGTGTGAGCCAGCATCACGAGGTCGATGCCCATCTCCCTGGCCTCGCTGCCTGACCTTTCCTGACCCGTGGGTCAGGTACATATTTTCAGCTGGGTAGTCTGGGGAAGGTGGCGCGGAGCAAGGCCATCGAACCAGCACGTTCGGGTTCTGTAGTCCGTGATCTGACCACTCGGCCACGCGCTTCTACACTGACGCATTGCTGGCAGTCTGACTTAACTGTACGCGGCGTACTGACAGTCTGACTCAACTGTACGCGGCGTACTGACAGTCTGACTCAACTGTACGCGGCGTACTGGCAGTCTGACTCAACTGTACGCGGCGTACTGGCAGTCTGACTCAACTGTACGCGGCGTACTGACAGTCTGACTCAACTGTACGCGGCGTACTGGCAGTCTGACTCAACTGTACGCGGCGTACTGGCAGTCTGACTCATCTGTACGCGGCGTACTGACAGTCTCCTGTCAAACTGCAAAACAGTGAGCTCAGCGCATCCAGGTGCAGTATATTATCACTACGATAATTTAAATTATCATCCTCATCACCTGTAGAAGAAAAGAGGCAATCAGCTCAGCATATTAACGCAGTTGTGGTCATTCCAATAGCAGGCCCATTCATTTGCTTCTCATTGTAAGAGTCGTGAATAGAGAAAAACGCCATCAGTGCACTTTAATCGTTCGCCATTTTCCTCTTCATTTACTGTTACAGGCGATGGCAGCGCCAGTCTGATCTGTTCACGTGTCTACACACGTGCGTTTCTGTTTTTTAGTCTACAGGATATTTTCTTTGATAATCACTCCAGTCTTGTACATTGGTCGGACACTTAATGGTGTGAGAAACGGTAAACTTCCAGACTGCATGTTGTTTTCCTGGCGAGAGCTATGCTTGCAGCAGACCACGCAATTCGATGGAGTCACAGAAAGCAGCCATGAGAACTATTCACACTGTCAGCGATACAGATTTTTATCAAATATTATTTGACCAACGACTTTCCTTAAATTTACATTCTTCTTTATCCCTCTAATACGTTGTCTTTTTTTTTCCCAGTGTCGTATGTCGGAAATTATCAGCTGGCTAATTTCCACAATATACTTATCAGGGATGGAGAAAATTCAAAATCTTTGCTATAGCCCAACGGGCTAGTAATGCTTCATATCTAATAACCCAATGTTTCTTAATGGTTTTTTCCCCGTTGTTTTCATATTTGTTTCGGTATGACAGTAGTCTTTATCGGTAACACATTTTAAGACACTTGTCTAAACTGTAAACTGCGCCTGTCAAAGTAATCTTTGTCCAGCCGAGCTAGTTAAGACACAAAACAATTTGGAAACACTTTGCGAAGCTATCGCATACGAAGGTGTGACGTCATGCCTGTGTCTCTGTGGCAGTGTGTCCTGTAGCTCTCTGGCAGATTCAGACGGCCCTTAAAGACCTTTATTACCTGGACGAACCCATTACAAGGAAACCAGATCGATCAGAAGATTCTGCATCCGTTTCTAACTCAAAGGTAGAGATCACCCGGCACGAGGCTGATGTTAGTAGGGCAGTTGACTCGCTTGCTAGGGCCAGTCAACAAACAGACACTAAGTACGCACAAACGCACAAGCATACATGCAGGCGAGCACTCTCTACAGAGAAAAACCCCTGCACTTGCAGACGGATTCAGGGTTTGCACTCGCTGAACCGCACGCACTTATCTATTACACGCATATGTCGCACCCTGAGCTACTGCTTATCAGGTGACAAATCGACCAGCAAATAACGAAGCAAGTTCGAAAAGTAAATGTATGTCTGCACACCTGGGTCTGACGGAATTTGTTTAAAGGTGAGCTCTGCTTACCAGTTCCCTATGATTCAGAGCATGCCAAGAACAAATCCATATCTCAGTTTGCACACGCTATTCTCCAGAATAGCAGTAATGAACAAAAAACAACAACAACAAACAAGTGACTGCGGCTTGGGGCATATAAGTTAACAACAAAGAAAACTTGGCCAAGCGAGACTTAGGAGGTCAACATTGGCTTCGTGTCTAAGTCACGTTTGGCCAAGTTCTCTTTGTTGTTACCTATGAAGTTTGTGTGTAGACTTCTCTGGCCCTTTGTACACTGTATACATATTTATAGGGATCAACAGTGGAAAAGTATTTTCTGATTTTTTTCTGTGAGATTTACGACCATACGCTCACATGCGTACGCACTCAAAAGTACAAACCGCCGCGCTGAAAGTTCACCCAAAACGCACGCCACATAACAGCAAGCTTAATTGTACACAACTTTATCTGTTCTCACACCGCCTGAGTGAATACATCTACACAATTTATCGACGATAACTGACTTCCGTTTACATTTTCCAGTACAGCACTCCCCTAGCGGTGATTTGTTTATTATATTGCGATGCTGCAGTTTCCGTTCAGCTGGGTTAGAATGGTCAGACTACAAGTCGAAGTAAGGGGGATTGGAGGGGTGAGGTGGCAAAGGCGGGGGTAAAGAATTCAAATAAGCGTTTGCAGCGACAGAGGAAAGATTCGTAGACGGAAGATGAATTGAGGGGAAAGTCACTCGATTAAAGCGTGCGTGCGTGCGTGCGTGCGTGCGTGCGTGCGGGCGTGCGTGCGTGCGTGCAGGTCAGTTTCTGTGCTGCCTGTTCGCACTTCCCTGGAGCGTGCGAAGCAGAGCAGAATTGTCCCTGCAGGTATATCTGACGAAATGTTCGGGTGGGTGCCTCCAAAAGGGATTTTGTGGAATTTTGTGATCTGACAGAGCGTTTCATTCTTCAATAGTTTTTTTATAGTTATTTTAAACTTAATTTCAAGGCGACATGAGCGTTTCAGGGTTTTTGTGCCGTTTGCACACTAGAAATATTTTCCTTCGGCTTTCATCTTACAACATTTTGCTGTGGGATCTTTCGTGTCAGTGCAGAGTACAATTTCTTAACTGAAGATTTGACTTGGCTATGACACTTTCTCTTCTTGTCTGTCGTTTTAATACTACGTAGTACTCTGCAACCACCATCTTTTTGATATTATCTTTTGATCGGTAATTGTATATGATTTTTTAAAGGTTCTATTTTACTTGCATTAGCATTCGAATGAGTGACGTTTCCATACAATCAATAAGTTATTTTGCCACGACACTGGAGTCTATATTACACTAAGAAACAAAGTAAAACAATTCAAAATGTTTTCATTTCTTATGCAACCAAAATACAAGTCACTGAGACTTTGCAAGGCAGGGCCAGACAACAAGCCAGTTTATATAAGCCTAGCCCTGGCTAAACAGAAATCAGAGTTCAAATACAAAGGCAGTCATAGCGATAATGAGGAGTTAGAAGGTCAAGTGGGTGTTAGGCGGACAGAGAGTTACACTGACTATGAAAATCAACCTGCAGATATTCTCTTAACCCTTGCCTCTCTGTCTCTCTCTCTCTCTCTCTTGCTGAAAAGTCTTTACTGCGTATAATGGTTGAGCTTCATACACTCTGCATTTTTTATACCTAGGACATTCCTTTCCTCCCGTCCCATCACCCCCACTCCAATTTCTTTTATGAGTCCGTTTCTCTTCGTCTTCTCTCTCTCTGTTTCTCTGATCTCTCCATTCTTCAGATCCCCTCTGCCCCAGCAACGTAAGATATCAAAGCCGTACACAGGTAGGTATACAGTACAATAGGTAAGGTGAACACCGATAAGGTGTAGCCGGCTGCTTGACGCGTCAACCAGGCACAGTGACACTTGTCACACCCGCTCACCCGTGCTGCTGTCGGCGCGCCCCATGCGCCACCTGCGTGCATGCTGGCAGCACACGCCTCTCGCTGCGCGGATATCGCTGTGCAGGTAACAGCCACTAAGCTGGAGAGTAATCGCCCTTTGGACAACATGCAGGCTTTTTATAGAGCCCATACTGGAAATGCTCTGATAACCAGTTCAGCTGAACACTGTGCGAGCTGAATGATAGCAGCTTGCTTACAGCCTGGAGACTGGCTGGAGACCAGAGGATATTTATTGTGTCTGGGCTTCTGTTTCTGTACGCGTGTTCTTCTATTGCTGAAAAAGTCCATGCATTGAATTGGAGGTGTCTGAACTCTCGAATATACAAAGAGCAACGGATGATGCAGAGACTGTTCCCCAGAAATGAATGAAAAACTGTGGCATAAAGACAGGCAGGCGTACATAACCACACTAGCCAGACTGTGCAATGCTCAACAGTGTTTCCAGAAGGACAGATGGTTTGGCATTGTCAATAATTCTTGATCGGCCTTTAGACTTGTTTTCACCTGTCCCCGTAGACCAGCATATTATTACGGTAAGTACACTACAGGTGTTTTTTGCTGCTGTTAAAATGTATTGGAAATATTTTTTACAGAACACATTCCAGTTTGAATGTATGTCTTCTAGAATGAATGTTTAGGTGAAAGTTGTGTGCAGGAATTTGTTTTCCTTGTCACATAAAAGAATCTGCTGTAGTAACGCAACACACGTGCAATCACAGAGCTAAATCAGACATTGCTATAAAGGGATTCAAAGAAATAGGTACTGGACACGACTGTTCTACCTAAAGAAATATATATGTCAACTCCTTATCAATGCATTTTTATTGAGCACTACCTACTGAGCTCCGAATAAACCGGAGATTATCTAAAGGCAACAAACATCTCCAGTGTATGACATTTTTAATGACATATCTATCGAATCAAATAGAGAGAGAGGGGAGAATTCACAAAAAGACATTAAGACACATTAAAGACATATGCAGAGAAACACAGAAAATGGATGTAGGTATAGTGTTCATGTAGTTTACCATATTAATTGAAAATCGTTTCAAACGAATGGATGCATTTTCTCCTGCTGCCACTGATACGTTTGTATTGCTGCTCGTCCGTTATCTGCTATCTCTAAGCTGTTTTATCAGTCATTTATCTGCTGCTACTGCAAAATAATGATTATATCACACAGAGACGACAGACAGAAAACGGACGAACAGACATGCAGAAGGACGTTCAGTGGAGAAGGGGGGCGGGACAAGAAGCTCGAGAAGGGGGAGTCAAGAGTGAGGGAGTAAGATAAATGGAGGGAGGACTTTTTCGTACTGATAGGTCGTTTGCGGAGGCGTGTTACTATTTCAATTTTCACGTGCGTGCATAGACGCATTCACCAGCATATTTTCGTACTTGCGCGCTCAAGGACTTGCCACCTGACTGATTAAAATGAGAGAGAGACTATTGACACTACCGATTGGTATAATTACCAATCTTCTACAACCCGCTACTGATTTCATGAAGAATATTTTCAATAGTCAAAATGTCAGTCCGTCATAGGATTTAAAGGGATATTACTTTATACTTTATTGTTTAACGTTTTGGAAACATTTAGTTTTCGAATGTGGCTTTTGGTCCAGCGTTGCCAAGGTCCTCTCAGGTGAAGAGCATTTCTAGACAGTTGAACAGAGTTCCTTTCCTTCTAAAGCATAATTTTCTAAAACATTTTACTAAGTAATAAAGTCTCATATGAACAGGTAGCTTCGCAGTGATAGTCTTTGTAAGAGTGATGTGAACATGCAGCATAAACCCTATTTTGAAACAGAAAGTTGAGATATTTGTTTGAACGTGGGTGGTCACTTGCGCAATGGTTAAGCGCCTGTTACTACGACAACGAGACGCGTGGGCTAGGGATGCCAGCCCGATCTCAGGCACATGCGTTTCCTCTGCACGTGACTCTTTACATAGGCTTCTGTCTGACATTGTAAGGGTCAAGTGCAGGACAGCGAAAACGTGGAAGGAAAAAATCTGATCTCTTTACAGATGTAACTCTTTTGATAACACACGTGAAAATTTGAGGAAGGTATGTGTTCTATGCTTGTATGCTTGTCTTCGACACAATCACATACAAGTTAAAGAAAAGTGGTTGATTTTATTCTAAAAGGGCATTTAAATGAACATCCTTGAGCTCATACGCGGTATTTAAAGGTGTGCCCGTGAGACGTTGAAAAGTCTACATCTGTCGCGTTTTTAACCTTTGGGAAAGACGTGGAAAAAACCAACCAGCTGGTGCAGGCAGCACTAGGCAAGTCTCTCTTGTACCGAGACCATGGGGGCACCAAGTGCAGGCAAATTCCTAGGCGCTGTGTTGTTTGCGATAGTCACTAGAGGGGCAGGAGAAATTTATAATCAAAGGCCATCAAAACATCCTCTAGACAAGACTGTTTACAATGGGGCTGATGATTTTGTTCGGCGGGGTCCGCTTAGCAAGCACACTCCCTGGCTTTCTCTTTCCTTCCGCCCCTCCCCCTCTGTCTCTTCTCTCTCTCTCTCTCTCTTGCATTCCCTCCCACCCCGTTCTCTTCTGGCTGTCCGCGTGATGGGGGGGGGGGTTTGCAGGTGGTGGGGTTTTGTTGTTTATCTGCTACCCTGAAACTGATTAGAACTGAGAAGAGAAGAAACTAAATGCTTAAAAACTCAGGTGATAGTGAAGTGGTTCAGGTGTGTTTAGACAATGTTGGTGCTCGGAGACAGGCACATTTTCAAACTGGTTTTGGTGCGACGTATCACCTGTCAGATATCGTGCTTTTCTCTTTGTCTCTCTCTCTCTCCCTCTCTCTCTCTCTCCTTCCTGACCTCCCTTGTATCCAGCAACGCTCTATTTTTCTCCGTTTCTCCTCTTTACTTTCTGCTCGCTCCTCCCCTTCCTTTCCTCGCGCACGCACACACACAGACACACACACACACAAACACTGTGTGCAATACCGATTGCTATATTTATCTATTGAATGTCTTTGGCAGAAATAGGAAAGTAAATGGCAGAGAGCTCATCTCGAAAATAGATCACGGAAGGTCTTTTGGGACCAAACCACAACTTCTTCAAATTCTTCAAATATCGAACAGGCTGAGCTAATATCGGCAGCTACTAATTCATCACCAACGTTGTGTTCAACCTCGCAGCAAGCATTTTCCTCTCCAGATATATCCAGGAGCCTTGAGCACAGCTTGCTTGAAAAGGCAGCTTTTGCCCTCGACTTACCTTCGTCAGAAGCCTTCACTCCAGCCCCACGATGCATGAACAGTTTATTTCCTGTTTCGGAAGCTGCGTCGAGGCTGGAGGCGTTAGCCGTTACTATGACAACCCTGAGGTCGCCAAACAAGCTCGTCTTCGCGACAAACAGCTGTCCAAGCTTCTCCACAAGTACCACAAGGAGGACCTCAAGCGCCTTAAACTGTTACTGCTTGGTCAGTGAGCTGTGTGCAACTTCAAGATAATTTTGTTTGCTTTTCTTTTGTTTCCTTTGTTTCTTTCCTTTTGTTTTCTGCTCTTTTCTATAGCTTGGCTCGGTACCTTTTTGTTATTTTCTTTTCTGTAGTTTGGCTCGGTACCTTTTTGTTAACTTATGTTCTTTTCTGTAGCTTGGCTCAAAATGTTTTTATCTTCTGAAATTTTGTATTTTAATGCATATTTCCTTATTTGTATGATGTTAAAAATGGATGATCTTTAGTCGCTGGTAAAAGAGGTATCTTTTCATGTATCTTCTAGGTAGTATCAAAAATTATTTTCTTTAAAATCTCATTTTTTCCTTCTTTCTTTCTGATTCATTCATTCCTTCATTTTAAAAGCAAGAGTTGTGATTTTAAAGTATTAATTAAGTTATTCAATTGAATTATTTAAAACCCGCTCCTTTGATTAAATATCTTTAAGTGTCTTTGCATCTGTTCAGAAGTCTTAAAAAGCTTACATGGCGTTCAAATTGCACTCGACCACACTCGCGATAGCCACCATCTCCGCCTGCACTCCTTGTCTTCAAGCCACTCCCAGTAAACACTAAAAGAAGAGCTTTGTTCATCGGATAGGCATCTTGGATCATGGCCAGTACTAGGATGTCAACACTTTATCAAAGATTATTGTTTATTTGTTTTACATGAAGACAGCGTCACAGACGTCTTCCCGCGGACAGTCTGTCGTCTGCTGTTTGGACCCTCGCTATATTTATATCGCTCGATTCATTATTTTCTGCGGATTACCGAGTCTAAGCGACCCCTACAAGCGCCCGGGTGTGTTACGAGATTTTTTCCAGCCGATACAGTTGTCGATGAGTTTCGAATTCAGGCATATACACGTGCGCCCCCACTTTGAAATTACGTCTGTTGAGCGGAATGTTTTATCAGTCATTAAGTCACGACCGGCACCGACCGTTTTTTAGCTTCCAAAGCTATTTTTTACACGCAACGCTTGCAGACACATTAGTCCCTTTCCACCCCCAAAACAAAAAGTCGGAAAATCCGTTCCCTCTGCTCTTATCCTTCTCTCTCTCTCTCTCTCTCTCTTGTGTTCCATTCGGTCGCCCGGCCACGTACCCACCCACCCACCCACCCACCCAC
>SMGT01013362.1:413109-434526 GCA_004794575.1 Lanistes nyassanus
GGGGGGAGGAACAGGTATTTTCTATTCCGAGGCTCAAAAGAGGCATTAATATTTACTGATGTCGTCTGGTTTCTCCCCATTCTCACGTGCAGGCAAAAACTGGGAACGCGCAGCGCGTTCGTCTGCTTTGATTACAGAAAAGTTGATTGTATCGTTGACTAATCTGGTTTCATTAATATTACCAAGAATAGCATCGCTTGACAGGGACAGGTGTTTTCTAACGCGCCCATCTCCCCCTCCAAGAGAAAAATCAATCGTATCTTTAAGATATCAACAATTTGTTCTGCTGCCCGACTATAGCTTGATGAAACACTTGATGGGTGCTGGGTGTGGCGGTTAGGTAAGGGGGTGAGGTGTTTGTTTGGGGATACACATAGCTTGACTTCCAGTTCTGCGCGATTTTGTTTTCCTGGTGTGGTTTTGTTTCTTGTCCGCCTGCAGAGCCTGTAGGTCGTGACGTCAAACATTTTGCAGTAGAATGAAGAGTCTATGACGTGACGACCTATCGGTTCTCTTGCGCCCCTCGAGTCTGCTTTCCTCCGATTATGAAACTGAAAGGTTTTCTTTCTGTTCAGAAAATCGTTCGAGGGGAGATAACCCTGAAGAAAATGCTGACGCCGCACGATAAAGACTGGCACCAACATCACGCTTGCGAGTATTTCTACACATGCGCAGTGGACACCAAAAATGTGACGAAGGTTCTGGAAGGCTGTCGAACTCTGATTATCCGGAAGCATCTGGAAAGGTTTGGCATCATCTGAGTGTCGAGCGCCAAACCCGACAGATTCAACGGAGCATATTTAAGACGGAAGCTGCCAGAACTGCCTGACATCACCTGGAAACCAGCCTGAGAGCCAGAATCCAAGCGTGCTTTATCTAGAAACATCTGGACAGATTGACCAGTGACAAAACCCACGGAGTGTTTTTGGTTATCGATGGCCGCAGGGGACAAAGGCGCGTCCTTGGGACCAATTCAAAATATGCAGGGAATGTTGAAAATGTTGCAAAATATTTTTTCCGAATGTGACAGAAATGACTGTTAGTTCTGCCGGCGTGCAAGCTGCTCTGAAAGACTTTGGTTTTCTTTGAATTTGACCCAAACGGATTTTTATGCCACGCTTTGTTCCCAGTTTGATGTCAGGAGGTGGCTGTTCTCCAAAATTGAAAAGTGTCCAGTGACAAGAGAGGATTTCGCTCCGTCCTGTGTCTGTGGTGGCGCGAGAAGACTCCCAGCTTGCATGTGACCACAATCCAGATTCACTTTTTCTCCACATTTGACGTTTGTTATCTTCAACCTGCCAAACCGTTCAGTGGAAATACTTGAAGATACTGATGACTACGACGTGCATTTACTGCACGCACTTCCACGCGCGATAGACAATAATCTGAAGGTGCTGAGTGAGGGATACTGACGCTGGTTGGGTGGGGGGAGATTCATCCATGCATTAATTCAGTTATTCATGCTTGACATGAGACAAATGAATCTATTCTCCTTGCATTTTGTTTTGGCGGAACTGCAGGTTAGCATCACGTGTCGGTTTTATTTTGTGATACCTCCCGAGTGAGTACTGCGCTTACTTACCATCTGTACTTTGCGCGGAGCGTTCGTGTTAACCTGTCTGCTTGTGCCACCACCTGTGTCCTGTCGGCCTTTAAAAAAACTAGTTTAATCTTCCAAGAATTCCACAGTGGAAGCCACCCTGTGTATTTCCAAAGACAATATAAAGCTCTGACGTCACTGATGTTTACGCACACGCAGAGCGGATTACGACAAGGAGAGTTTCTTGTAGATATATGTATGACCTTTGCTTTTGTTACGAAATAAAATTTGTTTCTCAGTGTAGTCTAAGGGGTTTCTGATTGGTTCTTGAGTAGAAAAAATCTCTTTCTTTCTTTCATTCTTTATTTCTTTCTTTCTTTCATTCTTTCTTTCTGTCATTCTGTCATTCTTTCTTTCTTTCTTTCTTTCTTTCTTTCTTTCTTTCTTTCTTTCTGTCTTTCTGTCTTTCTGTCTGTCTTTCTTTCTTTCTTTCTCCAGCCGCACTGCTTAAGGTATTTTGTTTTCGTTGTTATGTAACAGTTCAAGACGAGGTCCTCAAACGGACGCTCTTTATCGTTGACATCCAAGGAGTGGAGTGTTTGCATTAGTTCGCCAAATGATTCGCACCAGTTACCCTCTACACACGGAGTTTCTGAACGTCTCCCGAACACGTCTGGCGACAAATTTACTCTGCGTTCTCTTTGTCCACTCAGGCAGAGGGAACCGAAGGAGGGAAGTGGAGGTGTGAACACCCTGGCTGCTGGAAGCCCGTTTCTGAAAGACGAATCTAAACTTTACCGACGTTTCTTCATGCGAGATTAACGTTTATAAATTATCCGAAAATATCCCAGTGTGAATAGACGGTCACTAACCCTCGTTTAGGCAAGGAAATAATAGACGTGAGTCGTTCGCTACTCTGCCTGAAGTGCGGCCATTTACCCCACAACTGGTGTAGCTCGACTCAAGAGTCAAAGCTTGTGGCCATTTTACAGCCAACGTGAGTACAATTTAGAGTCGAGGTAAATATGCGTGGGCTAAGGGCCTTCCCTGCGGTTACAGCTATACCAACTGCAGTTCGCTACACAAAGCATTCCATAAACATACACAGAATTATACAGAAAAAGCGAATTTCGTTCAAGACCTATGGCAGACTAAAGTTCTAGACTAATAAGAAACAGAACGCTGAAGAATAGTAATGAAATTTATTTTCTCGAACACGGTACAGTTTAATACACGTACTTGATAACACAGAAGAGCATAGAACATCGAAAGCATATAAGTTTATAAAGACCATCGTAGAGTTTAATAGCATCGGGACCAAAAAGAGAAATAAATAGAAAATAAACTAGTCTTTGAGCCATGCATTATGTGTCCGATTCCATTACCTTCCATTTAGCGGGGCTGTCAGATCTAAACTCTTAGTTATACGTATCATCGAACACGCACAGTGAATGCTCTTGGTCTTAAAAGTTTCTTTCAAAAATAAAGATGTGAACTATTTAAAGCACAAGAAAACTTTTCGATTTTGAAAGAAAGAGTTATGAGACACTATAGGCCATGCAAAAAGCAGAAACTTATTTTTGTACGAGTGGGTGGATGGATGGACTGATTGAATGAGTGAACGCACACTTATTTATGTTATTAATTGTATTCTGTTTCACTTGTTTACGGAAATGCTTAGATCTGATGCTGTATTATTAAATACATTCCGATTAGAAATCATGCCTGATAATATTTTTTTAAGAAATCATACCATTCCGATCTGCGCAAATTACGATTAATTTCGTATTTTAAAACATAACTTTTCTTTCTTCCTTCTATCTTTTCGTATATAAAGGCTAACCCAGGATCTCAGTACTAACATTCCTTTAACAGGAAAGAAATTAATTTATCGGGGGGGGGGGGTATTCAAAGAGAGGATAGTGTCCCAAAGGGGTTTATTACAAAACAACTAAATTGAATTGTGACTTTTTATATACACGCCGTTATCATTTGCCGATCAAGGGAGATAAATTTTCGCTCCCTGGAAAATCTTTGCACTGCCTATAGTAAAAGCCCAATGGAAATTGTATTATTTAATAACAATGTTCAAGGTGTTGTACACTAAAGACACAATAAGAGCGAACAGAGAGAGAGAGAGAGAGCAGGGTAATAGTTGGGAGAGGGGAGTGAAGAGAAGCCATCACGTTTTACATCTCACAGGTCTTAGGACAACGAAGCCTTAGATTTAAAGAAACCTGAGTTAGTTTAAAACGCGTAATAGCGTAAAACACATTTTCAACTGAATTATACGTGTTGGCAAATCAGCTGGTTTATCAATACATTTTTGCTTAACCTGAGAGAAAGTAAACGTCACAACCAGAAGTTAGCCTGCAGGACAGACGGCCGATAAGTAATGTAACTCTACACAGTCTGTCCTTTTTCCCTCGTGTTCACATTACTAAAGATGAACATTTTAAAATGTATCTCCTAACTCCTGTTTACGTAAAAATATCACAAGCCATTCGACAATAAAATGGCGGAAGAAGAGATTCAATCTCAAAGGTAGGTGTTCAGAAAATATTTTATATGAAAATAAATACGATTATTTAAGCGTAATAACTTGTATATATGCGATACGTCTGTACGGCAGAAACTCACAGGTTGAACCTTTACTGTTAGCGTTAGAGATCGGCTTGTATCACCAATGTGAAAAAAGCGATTGCTCTTCACAACGCCGTCGGAGCAAGCCAAGTCCATGCGACAGTACGTTTTCAAATCTCAGCTTGCCTGTCATGCAGTGAGTGTGCCCAGCGATACCCTCTACTTTCATTCTCGTCTTGGAGGTTTATTCCCAGACACGTAGAACCAAATATCAGCATAAGGAAAGAGCCAAGTGGCTATGTGTACAAGGGTAAAAAAATCACTCTTGCAAGATGCGCGGAGTAGCCAGAGAAAACGTTTTTCTTCTGTCATCTTTTAACAGATATATGGCAACATGTAAGTCAGTAAAGCTGAAATAAATTTATTCCGACGCGGACAGAAAGAAAACCACTAGTTATTGCTTTAATCTATAATTTTCTTCAGTTATTGCTCCTGTTCGAGATAACCATGTATAACTTAAAGCTTTGCAGGTAGCCATCGCTCCCTGCTGCTCTGTGAGGAAAATGATTCATGCTACATTACCCCCATTTTACATAAACACAATCACTTTTTTTAATATTCATTCTTCATACTTAGTGAATAAACTCAATAGTTTATAAGGAAATTTAAAAGCTTAGGGCCGATCAGTAATCCATACTTTTATAAAACAGCGTGGTGCTATAACTGTTTTGTAAATCAGTATGATGGGTGGGGAGAATCTTTTAAGGGAATCTGATACACGAAAAGAATTTTTCTGCTTTTCTAACCTTTTAAGCAAGCGTTCTTCCATCATGAGACACATTTTGTCGTCTCAAGAAATCTGGGCGCGAACCAACGACCTCCCGCAGCGGAAGTGGACGCCTTAACCACTAGACCGCCGAGGCGGTCACGAAGATGATAAGTAACCCTGTAAGTTATTTCAGTCTTGATATTTAAAAAAATAATAAGCTTTTCGTGTCAGTGCAATGTTCTTTGTTCTGCCAAACCAACCAACCACTTCCAACACTAAACAAACCGAGGTGCACATTTCTCTTTCGATATAACAAAATATCACGTACAATTTTACAAGCTCTGAACATAACTGTATTTGAGTATCACTTTAGTAAATTATTAGTTTCTACCAGGCTGTATAAAAAGTACTGTTGTTGGAAGCATTTATTATCTTATGGCATTTTATCTGTCTCCTGATAAAAACCTCCTGGACGGAACACAAAACAAAAATGTATGTCCCCAGCAAAGCAGAGATACTGGTTGGTCCCCAGAAACTTCTCCTCTCCACTATCAAGGAAAGGAACCTGGCATGGTTTGGCCACAGAACCCATCGCAAACCACTTGCTAAGACCATTTTGCAAAGCACTGGAAGGCAGAATGAGGAGAGGAAGGCAAAGGAAACGCTGGCTTGACATCAAGGAATGGACAGCACTTGGCGTCCTGGCTCTGCTACAGATACCAAAAGACAGACTAGGATTGTCGGAAGCTGCATCCCGCATCCCCCTCCCCCTACTTCTTGCGACCTTGTGGGTCACGGGACTGAGATGAGACGAGACGAGACGAGAAAAAACGAGAATGTACCCTGCCTTAAACACGAATAGTTTCTTGAAGTTTGACTACATGTTGCAACAATTATTCAGGGTAAAATAAAGGGCGTGGGTAAGGGTATCAGTAGTGTGTCTATTTAGAAGGTTGTCGGCCAATCAGTATAAGATGCGGTGACTCCGACCAGCTACGGGTGAGTCCGAAACACTTGTCAAGAAGATTCGACTTTTGGCGCCTGGAGTCAAAAACTGTCAGGACAATTAACTATAGGTTGACGCGCTACGCCAAGTCGGCAGATGAAAGTTCGTAACATGGCCAGCGGCCTTACAGACAGGTGTCCCATCCAGAGAGAATACAATGCCATAAACAGGATCTAAGATACACGACTTCCACTTTTCTGGCGACAAATTTGTTTAAGTTTTACAGAAGATAATCTCAAAATGACTTTAATGCAGAAGACTAAATTTTCTCTTCTTTCATGGTTTTCCTTAAAGTCACTGACATTCAAACTGTGTACGTCTACAGTCAAGGGTCCTTTTAGCTAAAACGGCACGTCTTCAGGTTAGATTACCTTTCCCACATGTTCAGCGATGTCTGATGACTGGTGCATTCCACAGAATAGAATGTCTTTTAATACAAACCATTCCCGAGGCTAAATTGTCCCAAATCTCTTAGCACTCTAGGCATACTATGTTTGTCTTCGTCACATGTCTCTTGATCTTAGCCACAGACATGTAACCCAGTTGACCAGTACGTCACAGCTACCCTCCACAAGAAAAATGCGTGCTATCATTACGATCCTTTAGACAAGATTTGAACACATCTGCAAACACTACTTGTCAGTTCGCATGTTATGGCTCTCGCAGGTTTGCCTGAGACTACGCATTGTATCTATCATTCAAAATCTGCTGCATTAATTCTATTTGTTACAATATAAACTGCGTCTGTCTGCACTTAGGAATAAATTCATTATTAATTGTTGCTTCTAGCATTTTCTAAGCACCATAGTTATTAGATGTAGACAGTTCCAGTTGGTGCTCATCTTCCTTGAGTTTCGAAAAATTGAAACAGATGCTCACTTCAATCGCTTTTCCTCATGTCTGAGTGGTCCAAAGCTTTACTTTAGTAGTTTTAGGAATGTTTTGCAGGAGTGGTGTGTCAATGGATCAACCAGAAACAAAGTCTCTTAAATTAGTTAAAACATCTCTGGAATCTGTTCGTCTCACATGAATGGATACACTATTCACTATACACTATCCACTATCAACTATACACTATACACTATGGAATACACTTCCAGTGTACAAACAAAGACACCCACTTACCTTTTTTCCCCTTATTTCCTTGTCACGCCGTAATTAATTAACCCATTACCTCATATTAACTGTCAAGTACTTAATAACAATAAATAAATATCCTGGCCTGTAGGAGCAAAGCTGGTTTCTATTACAGCGATCCAGCAAAAAGTCCGTGATATTATATCCAAGGTTTAATAATTTTCGCGAAATTTTCCTGTCTTTGAGTGTTATTTTATTTAGGTACTGTTTATCTTGCAGTTGCTTTAGGTATGTTACTTATATTTGTTACGCAGAAATATTTTCTTGAACTCCATCCGAAACCTACTTCCAGTCAGACAGTAGAGATAAAAATTCCCCGCACTGTTAGAATACCACAGCATGTTGATGGAAGCAATAAGTATTTCCAGAATGGCACGCTCGCGTATATTTCTAAAATAATTTTTCAAAATATATGGTTTAATGAGAAGGTAGATACAAAACGGGCAGGTGAGTAGGAGAAAAGCGCATGAGATAGTGATGAGGGTCAAGGTCATGGAGGAGGCTCTCTTCTCCCGGTCAGCGACCTGCTTTGAGTCACTGACTGTCAGCGGGCGGCGGGAGAATCTTGCTGAAGCCAACACGGTCTTCACCAAGACAGTGTTGGAGACGATCAAAATGGCGAATGGCGTCAGGGAGAAGATGAGCAGGTCGACCCAGGACCAGATCTTGGTGAAAAAGTTCAGGTAGCTGTTGTCGGAGATGTAGCACTGATAATATGTGACGTTGCCATTTTCGTCTGCAACGACTTCCATTCCGTAGAGAACGTGCAGATGAACAACCATTAGGAAGGCTGCAATGCCTGCCACCATCACCCGTGACGTGGTCGGCGTGCAGACGGCGTTCATGCGGTGCGGCCACACCACGGACACGGTTCGCTGGAGAGTGACAGCCACCAACAACCACGCGGACGTGGCCCCGCTGACGTACACAATCCACTTGCAGACTTTGCATGCTAACCTATTTACTGACATAAAGTCAAAGTCCAGTAAATAATACAACCAAAGTCGTAGGAGCCCAAAGTACAGCAGAAGTAGGTCTGACCCCGCCAAAGCTAGCAGAAATGTGGTCACGGTAGACTGACCTTGGGTATTCATTTTGCTTAGAATGACTAGAGACATCCCGTTCCCGAATGTGCCCAGAATAATAATCAAGGGAGAAACGTACAGCCAGATCACATCAGACGCTTTGATAACGTTCACATATGTGCTGTAGGCTTCGGTGTCGAAAGAATTCTCCAAAGACTCATTCATGATGAAGGTGAACGCTGGAAAACAAGAATGTATAAATTTTTTATATATCTTTCGCTCCTCCCTCTTTCACCTTCCTTCACCATCCCTTCCCCACCTCACCCCATCGGGGCACTGTAACTTATGACGGAAGCTAATGCAAAGGTAAAGAAACATCTTTACCCTAAATTACCCACAAGAAAGCTCTCTCTCTCACACACACACACACTCTCTCTCTCTCTCTCTCTCTCTCTTCCCGCACAAAATAAATACTTGCACAAATCTGCCCGGCTCCAGCTAGCTTCCCACCCTTTCTTTACTTACTCTGAGTGTACGATAGAATTCAGTACTTTCCCGTTGTACTAAGCCGAATGGATACTTACGGAATTGAGTGTACGACTGAGTTCAAAACTCGTCCCACTGTACGAAGGCGGACCGGATACTTACCCCCAGGCTTTACGTCCAGACTGTTTGCGTACGTTTGGCAGGAGACGCCCCATCGATACCCCTACCACATTCTTTAATGTGCCTTAAATAGGGGCCCCGACAACCTTTCAGTCCAAACTGCTGCTCATACAGTTTGTAATGCAGGATTCTTCTACTAAACAGCGCACTCTGTGTGAGATTTTGTAAGCAACAGGGTGTCATGTCCTGAAAAAAACTGTTAATTTTGAACCTTCAGCTCCTCAAACGCTTCTTCTTTTGGGTCATATAATAACGTAAAAATAACTGAAGACAGAGGTCACAATAAAGTGAAATTATTAAAGACACCTGTGTGGAATATGTGAGTGGCATTTAAATTGCCTACTGTGGACGCTATATTTACTTGTCATTTCTACAATGTTCTTACCTCTATAACATCTGTCAACCTATGCGACAACTGTAATTTTTTTAAGCATCTAGAAGCAAACTCTTTTGTTTTCAACCCGCATCTTTTATAGCTAAATGCGAAGATAAAATTGTCTACCTGTGGCCACACACAAATGCAGTCGAATAAGCCTATAATTTGCATGCACTTTTCGTCTTGTGTATGTAGGTTTGCGGGCGTGTGTGAGACAGAAAAAGAATGGAAGAACGAAAGAGAGAGTTGAGAATCTGTGTTTCTGTGGGTTTTTTGTGTACTTGTACAGGGTGAAATGCGACCACATTACCATAACATTGCGTACAAGCAACGAGTGCCGGGGCGGGCATGCCCGCATTCGAGCATCCATATGTGTGCGCGTGTGTAAATATGTGTGTAAGAGATTGAGAAGGAAATACGTTTTAAATAAGTTCTTTTGGTTTATTTCGATATTCCACGATATTCCATTTTTAAAGAATATTTTTAAAATATCTAATGATGGACTTGAAGTATTTATGTCAAATATTCAAATATTCATTGATGATTTAGTTGTTAATGTCAGTGTTTACATATAGTCTTACAAATTGTATGGTTGAAGGTTGGTCCGGATAATAGACAAATATCGTCCCAAAACACAAAATACCAGTTCTGTGAGTGCAAACTAAAGACAACCAACAACAAGCATGATCACATGTTAGTAAAATTTATTTTGCTAAGAGAAGCTTTTCAATTATCGACTAGATACAAGGAAGTAGCTATTATTAAAACAACAATACGCGTTCAAATAAAGCTAGCGCCAGATGATAAGTAAGTTCGTATAGATCCCAGACCAATGAGCTGTAGATTTTATAAACATTTCAATACAACAGAGCGGATGTTAAATGCTGGATGTGCACAAAAACAAACATCGTCAGTCTCCCACACCCTCACTCTCCTGCTGGATGAATGAAGCCATTCTTTCAAACCAGGCAGAACGAAACAGGTTCCTAAAAATATTTCGCTCATTCATTGTAAGTTACCTGTTTGCAGTGTTTTCTTCTTTTTTTCGGGTACGGGTCGTTGTGAGGAGTACATGAGAGAGCGAGTGGTTCGTCGGTATGTGTTAGTAGTTGTATAGGAGAGCATTTTTCCTTGTATAGTGGAACATCATTTGTATGTAGTGAAACATTCTATGTTGTAACTGTAAAATACATAGTGTAGTATTTTGTCGCTGCCCTCTTTCATTGAGTTGTGCATGTGGCAAGTAAGGGGGTGGGGGCTTGAGCCGAAACATTTGGAGATTGACACGAAATCAGGCAGCGATCACATTATTAGTTTCCCTTTCTTGACACTTATTTGTGTTGTTGTAGTTCTGTTTAACGACCGGACTATTGAAAGTACATAAAAGTGATACCCCTAGACACAAGACAGAGTAATACCACAACAGAATATATGTTCAACTTCAAAAGTATCTCCATACAGTATCCAGTAATACGGTTACTCAGCCACTCACAAGGTTTACAAAGGTATTTCTTGCGCCACCAAATGTGGGAGATTTTTTATAAGTAGCCAAACTAAGGAGCCCGTTATAAATCTCTACTCCTTTCTAGACATATGCGAACACAGACGACTTTAAAAGCAGTGTTAGAATTGTGACTGAAAGAGCCTTTCGGTGCATCAGTCAGCCTGGTGCAGCTCTTGTAACAGAACGTGTTTTTAACAGAACGTTACAGGCATCTCTCGCTCTCTGCGTCCAGCCTCCCAGCGGCTGCCCCACTCCTGTCCCCGAAGGAAGGCCACCTATAATATACCCTGCGCTGATTTTAATAAAGACGAGATCCGTTAAAAAGCTGAAGGTGAGACTTTTGCACTTGCGCAGTAGGTGTCTCGGGTGTCTCGGGAAGTCTGTCGTATGTTACAGGATGAGGAACGTGCTGCACGCTCTGATGCTGTTGTTGAGGTTTCGGATCAAACTGCTGCGGTAGCTGCATCTGTTGTACCTGTGTCTGGAGTCCGTGTGGCGGAAGAACAAGAGGAGGATCAGGGGGAGGCGGGTGGTTGTTCTGTTGTGTCGATGACGGGTGCTGTTCCGGGTGTGGCGAGCTGGACACGATGATGTCGTAAACCCCGAACTGCCGCAGTTGGCGCTCGGCGATGCTGGCCCAGCCCTTGTTGGCCGACGGGTTAGCGGGGCTTGGGTGCATCATGCAATGCAGGGTCACGTGACAGAGCTTGTCGCCCGGCAGAGCAAGCTGCGCGAACGTGTATGCGTACTTGCCAACGGCAATGACGTGGTCGGTCTGGAAAAGGGAGACCACTTCCAGGAAGCTCAGACCACACAGAAATGACAGCTGACGCGAGACTTTGACGGGCATGTCAGACGGCCCCAAGTTCCTACCGGTTCCAGTCATAAAGGTCAGAGGGCAGAGGTTGTGAATGGCGCAGTTGCTGAAAAAACTCACGGGAGTAGGACAGAGTCTGCAAAATAGTTGCCAGAACCTAGCTGCCGATATCTGGAACAAACGTCAAGTGAGTCCTCTGATATATTGTCGTCCTATGCACTGATTCTCATCAGCTGCAACAATAAGTGCCAGGGCTGCGTTGCGTAAACCCATGATCTGTTTTCCTAATAAACGTTGTCCGTTTAAGGCACGTTCATTGTGTATTTTGTGTATACTTCTATTGCTTGTGAGGTTTACCTTACAGACAGTAAGTACGCCCCCACATCCAACCCACCCCTGTTCTTCAGTCTGTCTACAGAACAACTTGACCTTCACTATTAGTCTCGCAATACATCGTTAGAGTGTATGGAAGATAAACGATATTGTAAAGAAATGTTAATTCTACAGGCAACAACTGCCTGTTAGAAATTTCGACTGGTGCATGAATGGAGTGGTCTCTCAAGCAGTCTCAAGCAGCTTACTGGAAGCCAAAGTAAAAGCAAAAGCTTTCTCGCCACATAAACTTTCTCATCACAGAAAATTTTGCTTCGCTCGTGAATATGGTGCTGCTGCATAACGTCCCTTGTAGCACCTCAACTTCCTGCAAACTACTTAAGATTTTTTTTTCGGTACTTGAGCTTGACGCAAAGAACACCAAATACAGAACCGCAGAAGATACTACTGGGCCAGGCCCGGGACGCGACTTTTTTTCGTACCGAGTTGGTGTACCATCGTGCCCTGCGCATGCGCATACTGTCGTGCATATTCCTAACAGCAGCCATTTTGCTCAGTGACCGTCTCTGGTCACCTCTGACCGATCGAGCTTGCTGAATTCGCATTGCAGCTTCCCGTGACCTGTATGTTTAGTTTAAATAATCATAAAAGAAAAGTTGTTTCTACATCCCATAAATATTCTACTAAGAAACAGCTTATTGTTACTAAATACCAGTGCAGTTCCCTCCGAAATCTGTAAGGTCCTGACATGGGGTGAACTATATCGGCTGCTGTGGTTAGCAACTGGTATACCAACTCAGTACGAAAAAAAAGTCGCGCCCGGGACAAGCATAGCAGACTTCAAACACTATAAGGACTTTGTGAACACACTTTTATCTGGATCACAAATACGTCAATAGGGTGCCGCTGTGTCGTTTTACCACCGCACCAATAGCTGACTCATAACCCGATGACTGTTACAATTTTTGGTTTTTCCCTGTACTATATGCGTTTCCAGCAGAGACAGTATTCCATCTGAAACGCCTGTGCACTTTTATACAGTGACAGAAGTTACCAACATTCCTGCTGGGCCATTAGCTAGGTACCCAGCAAAAGCCCATTATTGATATGATTTCCTCCAGTCGAGAAGTATAGTTCCAGCTACGTAAAACTATAGTCTCTTTAGCACGGTAGTCACCATGCGGGCTGTAGCTAAGTACCGGATGCAAGCCAAGAACCTCTGGGGTATCTACCGACCTCCTAGATCTCCCGCTAATATCCCTTGTAGATCCTTGTTTTCCTCCTGTCCATATAAGGCTGTTCTACTTTTACTCCTGCTGTTGTTGTCACTTACCTCAGACCTTCCGCAGCCCATGCCCTTGATTGGCCGCTTGGGATGCTCCACTGTGGGTTTCTGTACCTTGCCTTCGATCTGCATCCAGTCTCTCACGATGCTGCACTCCCCAAACGGCACCTGGTGATGACAGGTCAAGCCTAGCATAGACAAGTTATACGCGTACAGCTTAAAATGCTTTTTTCGTTCTGCAGAGGCCAGGTAATGGTCTGCGTGACACTAACGTAAATGTATGTACAATTGAGGTTTCCGCGTTGACCCATGAAACCAGAATCAAAGCATAAATGCTTAATCGATTTCCCTTGGTAACTTAGATTGCAGGGCTTAATTTGTATTTTTATTTTTGATTTCGCAATTGTTTTTTTAGCAGAAATTTACAAGATTTCCTTATCTGATCAGTCCTTTTCGATCTTCCTTTGTCTACCTGTGGCCACTTTTTTGTGTTTTGTTGTTGTTGTTTTACATATGTGGTTTATTTCTTGAGAAACCCTGAACCGAATAACATCGAAAGAGAGAATGAAGGAAAACATTATTCCCTGTATCGTCTCACAATACCCTGTTGTGCGTGGATGGGCACGCTCACGAGCGTGTTTGTGGTGTAAGAAGCTCGCCTGTGTATGTGATGTTGCTGACGACCATGTACGTACAGTATGTTATTATGAACATTTTTTTTAAGCTTTGTGTATCCATGTTTCGTGGAGTGCTTGTTGTATTATTAGGTACATACACGTTTACACCAGCATACAATAGTCAGAGTTCTACCAGCATCGTCACAACTCACCCCATTCTGCGACATTCCAAAGGGCCCTGGGTTCATGGCCAGGAAGAGAACTCTCTTGTTAGAGTTGTAGAACTTTTTGACAAATTTATAATGTGTCTCAAAAGCGTACTCCAGCGGGTTGTATACACAACTCACTTTAGTAGGTAAATCTATTTCCGCCAATCTTTGGCACAAAACTTTCTGACACAAAATGTATCTGTCTGCTATGCTGATCGTGTGCATACCCGGATAGGGACCACATGACTGTGGAGGAAGAAACATAAAAATACCCCGGTTAGAAAAGTACTTAGATGGTTTATTTGGCATAGGGGATGTGTCGGAAGCGCTCCCATTCTTTCTGGTTATGGAGTGTTGATTTTTCGTTTTCCTGGTCATCTTTTTTCTGGCCTCGGCTCTCATCTGCCGCAGAGAGATGCCCTTTGTTGCTTCCTGAGCCCAAGCCGAATAGCTGTCCGGTGACACTTGGCTGAAGTGGGGCGGCATTGCTCGCAAGTCTTGGGCCTCTGGGAGGTACTGAGGGCTGGTTGGTAGACATGGCGGCAAGGGGCTCCCAAACGCATCTGTTGGAGGCGTGAATCCCGAAGCAAAGTAGAAAAATCCCCCTTTGCTGTCGTCTGCAGATTTCCATTGATATGCACCATGCCTCGAAATGCTGTAGTTGTAGAGGTCAGAGGTCAGAGACTGCTCAGCTGCGGCCATCGTCTTAGACCCTGATAAGGGATCTTCCCAGGTCAAGGGCCGTTGTCCTGCGGGAAGACTGTAGCAGGTTTCAAAGTCTGGTGGTTGACAAAGAAGTGTCCCTTGCAGGCCGGGGTGAGGGGGAACTTGAGGGCCACTCCCGTTGTCAGGGTAAGTCAGAGACTGAAACATATCACACTTTGGGGCCGGTGCTTTACCGGGGTAGCCAATAGAAGGGTCCGCACATATTTCCCTGCTGCCAGTCAGCGGAAGTGGTGGACACACAGAATACTGGTACTGGAATGAGCTTCCTGAGCACAACGACGGAAAACAGGCCATCTGGCTACCGTTAGACATGACAGAATTTTTTTTAAATACCCTGGCAGAGTCGGATCACCTTCTGAAAAAGAAAGAATCTGCGATTTTAAAAACGTCTAGAAGAACGGGACAGAGTTAGGTTAGTTGGTTTAGACAGATGGTGTTTCCAATTTGAGATGATTTGTGCACTGTTGGAGCATGGGTTCCTATAACTAAGGTATACACTGAAACAACCACCAAGCCGATAGCCGCAGTGCGTACGGACAGTTATAATCATGTGGAGGGGGCGGGAGAAGAGACTGGCATGGAGACTGAAACATGCTTTCCTCCAGCATATATTAGCTTTGTTTCCAGCAAGCAACCATGTATTCACTATCCACCTGTGAATAGAGTGTTTGTTTTCTCATTGGTATATCCTCCATTTAGTAGTATCAAAAACATCACAGCCTCCGCTGTACACAAATGTCTTCCAAAATTTTGAATAATATGGGATTGATGATAGATGATCATTTTTTGTCATGCTGAATGTGACCAAAAGCATTTTCATCGTACATCATGGCTGCTGTCATTATACGTATGTTGTTGCAACAACTTCTTTGTTACGCTGGTTAGATTAATGGCTACGGCGTTAAGCGTGTGGGTTCGTGCTGTGTGTGTGTGTGTGTGCGAGTGGCCTGCTGCGAGTTAATGAGCGGCAACATATCAGCATGTATCGTCTCCTGAGCAGAAAGTGCAACTCCAAGAAAGCCTTTCTTAACCGGACAAATGTGCGTTCTTCTTGGTAAGTGTATTCATGACCAGCTTCGGAGAAGCACGACAAACATTTGTACAGTTAAGAAAGGCTATGAACGAACATAGAGCATGTGAGAAATTTGAGAAAGCTTCTGTTGACTGAATTGTACACATTTTTTGAAGATTTTAAATATTCCTGAAAGAAAGAAACTTGCTGATTCAGGACTTCTGGCATCGGTAAGAGGGCAAGTTTCTTCCGTATTTCGCCGTGTAAACACATACAGCACACTACTTGACACACAGCATGTACCCACCCACCCGCGGACACATATGCACTCATCTTTCGTACAGAAAAACAAAGTCTCTTTACTGAAGAAGAAACTATTTCAAGGAAACATGGGCAAATTATTCGTGTATTTTTTATTTTATCGACTTCCCTTCCGAATCTATAACGTGCGGAATATTGTTTCTAGTACTCTGAATTGATTAATTTCATATGCCGGTATATCTTCAGTGTCATGACAGTGAGTACTTTATTTTTATTAGTTGCAAACTTCTTTTCGTAAGCTGTTATGTGTGATCACTATAACAAAGAAAAAACTGTTTTCTAAGAACGCTGGCCTACTTAATAGCGCATATCGTTATATCTGTAGTATGATCGCTATTAAAAACTGCATTTTTGCTGTACTGCCCATCTTATTAGTGCCAGATGTTACACCTTATCTGAATACCTGCACATTCAGTGCTTCCTCCGTACTTAAATACCTATACACTAAAAGCTTCCACCATACTTTAAACTGCAGTTCCTTGCTCGGGTGAGGAATTAATTACTGCGTGTGTTGTAATATGCAACACCAGAGCCAAGTTTGGCTGTAATTGTTCAAAGCTTTTAAAACTGCGTGGGTAACAGGGCTGGGGGCGAAAACTTGTTCCATCATCAGTCACTTCCATCTTGTCTGGCATTTGTTTTTCGGAAGTAGCTGGACTCCCTTCTCCATTCTTGGAGGCGCACCTTACCACTAGCTGGAGGCTGCCAGTAGGTTAGCGGCAGCGCTTGCTTGTCATAAATGCCGAGGGTCTTCAGATCGGGTGCCGTGTGCGACACGCACTTTCTCTGAACGTGACACCTATTTATAGAACTGGCTGTCGGGGATTTTTCTCCTGGTGCTACGGTTTCCTCCCTTTCCTCCTCCCCACCTGCCTGTATCTAACCTCTCACCCCCCTTCATGATTTGAACTGTTGCTGACGATGTTAAACGATAAACAACTAACACTGACTGCTGACCTTTCTACTTGGAAGGGCAGAGACAGTTAAGGCAGGATTCACGAGCATGCTAAACAGATGACAAACAAGGAACTAATGTATAAAAAATACAATTATTTAAACAGTTTCTGAAGAAAGGATACAGTTTTAGACGATAAAGAAGAAGATAAAGCAAAAGAGTAAGGAAGGACATGAATTGGTGCCAATATTATTCCCGAGGTAAACAAGACCTTAACATGCAGTACGAATGGTAGAGACCGCTGGGTCTCGCGTCTTGCAGTAACGGAGCTCGTGTCCAGAAACAAGTGAACTCCGACTGCTGTTCGCAAGAAAACGTTCTCTATCAGTTTTCCTCCCTGTGGCCAGGCGTGTTCCGCATTCAGCTGAATGATGGGGCAGTTCACACAAAATACATACGGGTGTGTAGCCAGTTCTTATCAACATGAATTTTTGATATATCCTGAAGAATCCCCTAGAGTGTTGCTTGTAATCTTCTTAAGTAATGTTGGACATAATAAAGATACATTAAGTTATACAACTGTTTTTCTAACACCAAGAAATAGATTTAAAGAGTAATTTTCTGATATAATTGATTTACAGAGTAGTTTTGTGTTTATGTTTTGATCTGGGGTTTTTTCTGTGGAAGCTGGGGGCTAAAAACACAACAGTAAGGTCAGTGTATTCTGATAACATCACATATTTCATAGTTTACAGACTGCGTAGTATCACAGAGTCTCTAACATGAAATGTACATTTGCAGCAAGGTGCTCAAGAGACTAAGAGTTTTTTAAGTGTATACATCACTGTATAACATTTCATCAAACGACAGTTCGAGAAAGCTATAGACAGTTGTTTGTAAAAGCACTTTAAAAAATTACATTTCTACAATATTTTCGCACATGCCGAATCGTAATAGCTGCACCCCACTCGTAAACCGATCACAACATGAAATGCAACATATATTAACATCTTCTGATGTACAAATTATTCTGACCGAGAGCTTACTGGCTTTTTGTGATACAAGAAATTACTCTTGTTTTACTGACTGAAACATTTGCATGGAAGCGTCCAGAGATTATTTAGAGATATGTCGTAGCCGAACTGATCACTTCTGCCATGTAACATCGATCA
Source organism: Lanistes nyassanus (assembly GCA_004794575.1). NCBI lineage: Eukaryota > Metazoa > Mollusca > Gastropoda > Architaenioglossa > Ampullariidae > Lanistes > Lanistes nyassanus. Next base: position 431,103 of record SMGT01013362.1, read on the forward strand.
GGCTGTCCAAAACACAAATGTGGTAGTGGTGCTAGTGTTGGTAATAATAATTATTAATCAATAATTAATAATAAAAACAGCAAGTACTGGATGGCGCATATTAAAAACTTTACCAGGTACTAAACCAGATTTGTTTAGCTATCTTGTTCTGCTCACAGTCCGAAGCATTTATTTCGCTTAGCCGTTACCTGAATAAATTCGGAAACATTTGGATAGTAACTTTGATGTGTAGTTTCTCTCGTACAGTCGAAAGCATTCGAAGGCAGGGACTGTATGGCACACGTCTGCATCTTGATTTGTCTTGCTATTTGCATTAATGTTCTGTACTGTCATTTATTGGATGTCTCTTGAAATAAGTGGCACATTCTTTGAAGGTTCGGCAATTAAAAGGCTTCGACATGCATATCCGTAAATCATCATAGTTGGGTTTTTGAAAACCGTTTTTATGTGGGCATTTTCCTGAAAATTAGTGAATTAGAAAAAGAACAATCGAGGACCCACAAGTGACCATTTGAAACCACCTGTCCTCCCCCCACCCACCACCAAACAAAAACCAAGCAGTATAAAGCCACAAAGTTTCATCCATTTGTTTCATTTTTTCTTATAAGAGCTGAAATAGGAATTTAAGTAATTCTCTCGGTTATGTTCGTCTGCTCTTTGTCCCAGTTTTCCACGGAAAAGCTCAGCGGAGGTCTATTCCCATACAGTTTCTGAACTTGTTCCGTTGTAGTTCTCCTGACTGATTACGTACCACGAACAAAATTAATTCAAAATCTGTTTTATGTCACCGAGGGCACGTTTTGCGGATGTTATGTGAAGATAAAAGGGAGAAATATTTTCTTTATGCTTGCTTGGTGTGACTAAATTTGAACAAGTTAGACATAAGCACTGCTTGACAAACAATGACTCTCAAACATTCCTTATTCAGAAAATTTAAAACTAAGAGTACTTGCTTAACTGATAAGGTATCATCCGAATGTATGTTATTTGTATTTATGCATTTGGGTTTCGCTTCTGGTTGATCTTCCTTTTTTAAAATAATGAGCCTGTTCATATATATATATATATGATATGGATAGATCGTAAACTGCTTATGGCCTACGAAAGCTTTCGGCTACGGAAGAACGATAACAGTTTAGCCGACTCTCGGCATCAGCCGATGAGATTCTGCTCCTTATCGCACTCTCTTTTTTTTTGTTGGACAATTTTAATTCATAAAAACGACATAAAAATGTAATAATTTATGGTATAAAACAAGTCATACTCATCTTCATACTGTTATGATTGACAGGTTTCAACCAAAGAATTTTATTACTGTTGTGCGAGATGCTGTGGTATCTCAAGGTATTTAAATAGATTGTGACCGTTCTAAAACGGTCGATTTCCGTATTAAAAAAAATTCGAGGCAGATCGAAAGATCTGTAACAGGCATACATCTTGCCTAACTGCACACTATGCTAGAATAATCATAAAACAGTTTTTGCTTCAAAATTTGGTGTTAATGAGTAATTAAACTAAACTAAATTAAACTAAAAATCTTTGTAAAATCTAAAAATTCAATAAATCAACCGATGCTTGTTAGTCGTCGATTTTCGTTGCTGTTCTGTCGCTATAGACGTCAGTCGGTAAAGTACAGAAATGAAGTGCATGAAAGAAAAGTTTAGGTCCAACATATAAGTCCTTCCACCGCTGAGACTTTTATTGTTACTGGATTCATTATAATAACCTGTTCCAAAGTCGACACAGTGGAGTTTCGCAGCAAGAAGGGAACGCGGACGTACGCATGGACCGACATGCGCGCGCATTCATAACCAAACATCGACCAAGAGTGACGTAGTTTCCGTTTTATCTCATATATTTCCATGCCCTATCTGGCTTTATGGCATATAAAAACTTTCTTGAATTCTAACCTAAATCTGCTGCCAGTGAGACAATAGAGATAAAAATTGACTGAACTGTTGAAATACCACAGCATGTTGATGGAAGCAAGCACAATTTCCAAAATCCCTTTCTCGCATAAGCTACTGTGGGTATTTTGCAAGATATACGGTTTTATAAGAAGATAGATACAAAATGGACCTGTCAAGAGAAAGAACGTGAACGAGATTGTGATGAGTGTCAAGGTCATAGATGAGGCCTTCTTATCCCGATCACCGATCTGCTTGGTGTCCTGCGCTGTCAACAGTTGTCGGGCACGTCGGGCTGACGTCACTACAGTCTTCAGCAAGACTGCGTTGGAGAGGAGCAAAATGGCGAACGGTGTCAGCGAAAATATAAGCAGGTCGACCCAAGACCAGACCTTCGTGAAGAAGATCAGGTAACTCTGGTCGCGGATGTGACACTCGTCATATGTCACATTGCCATCGCGCTCCTGCATGACCTCCATGCCGTACAGGATGTGCAGATGAGCGATCATGAGAAAAGTGGCGATGCCAGCCAACACAGCTCGTGACGTGTTCGGCGTGCAGACGGCGTTCATGCGGTGCGGCCACACCACGGACACGGTTCGCTGGAGCGTGACGGCCACCAGAAACCAAGCGGACATGGCCCCACTCGTGTACACGATCCACTTGCAGAGTTTGCAGACAAAGCTGCTCGCAGACATGAAGTCAAAACCAAACTGGAAAAACAGCCAGAGGCGAAGGAGCCCCGAGTACAGCAGCAGGAGATCAGACACCGCTAAGGCAATCAGGTAGGTCGTCACAGTCGAGTTGGATTTTCTGCTCATTTTACTTAAAATAGCAATGGACATCCCGTTCCCAAAAGTACCCAGAATTAGAATCAACGGCGGAACGTAAAGCCAAATCAGATTGGCTGCTTTGATCATCTCCGTGTATTCGCTGTAGGACTCAGAGTCGAATGAGTCATTCATGATGGCGCTGTTTATTTCCCCTTGAACTAGTCCCTGTCTAATTATAATCTCTTGTGTTATTTTTTTCCATTATCTTTTTGACCAAAGCTTTCGATAGCCCAATTTCTTTTTTAGTACTACGGCGAAGTAAAACACAAAAGGACTTGAACCAGTGCCGTGGTACGCCCGCAACAACAAAGAATTCAAGTCTCTAATGGAAGGGCAGAGGCTGCTAATTTTCAGCTAGAAAGGTTTCCGCTTTTTCCGTAAGTCGTTGTCAGTATCTCACATGCTGGTACATTGTCCTCTAGAACACGTGCTTCTGCCCTGCAAAGAAAGTCTTTTGTGAGCGGAGCTGCATTAAGAGCTCTACAAATGAGTAGACATTTGAAGGATGCCCCTTAGAACACCGAGAAAAGTATACTACAAACAACATTGAAAAGTAAGTTTTTCCCTCCCTTGAATCACGACAAAACCTACGAACAAACGAACACAAAGACTGTTTTCCCAACATTCTCTAAAGTTGCTCTGTTTAGTATGCTTCTTTCTTTCTTTCTTTCTTTCTTTCTTTCT
>SMGT01013362.1:434807-464253 GCA_004794575.1 Lanistes nyassanus
ATAATAATGAAGCTCCTGTGTTGTACGTAGCTGCTACACGCACTCACGCACGCACGCAAGAGCTGAAAACGTCTGTTTTTGTATTAGACTGTCCGATAAATGTAGCTGCTTCCACTAGCCTGATATATTTACGCGTTTTAATTCACCAAACAACAAAAAATTCTTTCGGAATTGAAAGGTGTAGTTACAAAAAAAAACCTTACCCTCGAGTAGGATAACACAACAGTTATGATCTTTAAGTGAAAGGTAGTTAACGTCTTACCTGTGTTTTCGTACGTGCGCTGCAACGCTTGAAAAGAATTTATGTACATGTAACGGAGAATAATATATTAAAAAAAAGACTTTGAAAAATTACGATTCCCACGCAAGTCAAACTGCAACCGAAACATTTAACGTCTGGTGAACATTCGGTAAGAGATGGTGGGGATCCAAACAGCTAAAGTTATGAAGTTATCATGTACATGTTCCTTGAATGTTATATGTTGTAAACAAAGATCTTTGGTCTACAACAGCAAGACAGCACATTGGACATACTGTGGTCACAGATAAGCTATACAGCATCCGAGTCAGATTCTCAGTGAGAGCGATTCCTTTTATCCACAGTAGGCGTAACATTATGATCTCTTAGCATCCCGCGTAATTCTGGGAGAGGAGTGGGTGGGAATAAAATTTCCAGACGGAGAAAAATGTGCCATCTGAGTAAACTGTCATATGTCTACTTATATGTTAATAGGTAATAAACAAACTATTTAAGGAAAGGTTACTTTGTCACTAGCGTTGCTGAAACTTTAAAGAGATGTTAACACGTTACCGCTGGTAGCGCTGTGCGATAGACGGTGAAATACAACGTTTCCATACGCCGAGAGATTTTAAACCAGTTTGTTCCGCTATTATTTGTACCTCATCCCTTTGAGCACGTCTGTTCACCATTTTCCGCCCTTTAGCTTCACTGCACATGATTTTTCTTTTCTCCTGATGGCTCCTTGTAATATTTTTCCTAGGTTTAAGAATCTTGCCTTAAAGGCTTTGTTTCCACTAGATTAATGCATTTTTATCCCCTTTTCTTTAAATTCTAGCCCAGGAAATCTTTCACTTCTGCGCAAAGTCTTTTCAAACTATTTTGGGATAAATGTTCTTTCAACGAGACGGTTTTTTCCTTCTTTTTTGTCTTTTTTTTTTTTTTTTTTTTTTTTGCTTAGTGCCATACGTAGGACTGAATGCAAGTAGAAACGGCGCTACTCCTCACAAAGGATCCTGGCTTTTACAATGACGTTCCGAAAATATCGTTGGGAGTTTTAACATTTTTCTTTAAAAAAAAGGTATTTGCAAATGTCTTTGTTTTTTTCCTTTTATTTTTTTTATTTTTATTTTTTAATTTTGAGGAAGCACCATCGGCATATGCCATGTGTACAATTGCGTTCTCAGAGATAAGCGACGGAAATATAGACAAAAATATCATTAAGTTGGGACTATGTTGCTGTAGGCCTGGTAAATCTGAGATTTATAGTTTCCAACATAATTACTCGCAAATGCACATGCATCAGCACCTACAAACACACGGACATCTACAAAGCGCATGCTAACACTCTTGCACACGGGCACTGATAAAAGCGAAATGAGACGTGTATCTACACACGCACCTGCTTATCGGCAGTGTCCGGGCATGGCAGTTATTGAGACACAGCAGGGGCTGTAATACTGTGTAATGCTATTACAGTGGGCTTTTTTTTTTTTTGCATTATCACTAAAGGCCAAACTCCTCACGTGCAGATATAAAATACAGCCAGCTTTGCATGTCTTCTATCCTCTTACTCGTACGGACGTTAATAAATACAAGCAAGAGCCTTTCGTGTGCAATTGCAAAGAAATGCTCCACTCAGATTTCAAGCGCTGTATCGACAAGCTGTGTGAACATAGCTAAACACAATGTACTTTATTTGGATCGTTGCTAAAAAATTATATATATGTATATGTTCTAACCATGGATTCTACACATAGGGTTGTGACTGCGTACGCTTAACACCGCTATCGCCGACAGCATAGTTTTGTAGCAAAAGTACACATTTACTAGGCTCGGCTGATGTTAATGGGGCGATCGATCTTTCCATGGACAAACTGGCCGATAGTAGCTCTGGGTTTCATAACACCTTCTACAGCCAAGGGTGCTGTAAGACTTTCCTCATGGCAATTGCAAGTTTTCTAATCAGTTCGAGGCGCTAGAATAGCTATAGAAGAAATATCGCAAGAAATATCACACACACTGTTGTGGAAACCAAACGGGGTTCTTCGACCCTCCGAGATTTACAGGATGGTTTTCGCAGCAAGAGATCCTCCACAGACCAGATCCCAACCCTATGTATTATTCCGGAGCAGTCACTGGAGGGAACTCACCACCATTGATTACGAGAAGACATTTGACATCTTGGACAGGAATTCACTCTAGATGCTGATGAGACACTAAGGAGTGCACGGAAGATCGCTAAAAACATCCCGAACTTATGCGGGGAAACGCCTTGTAAGGTGTCCATGGCAATCGGCTTACTGATGCCATCCAAGTGCGGACCTTTTTTGGGGGGTGGGAGTGGGGGGAAATGAAGGCTGTTTACTGTCACTTTTCCTGTTCCTCCAGGCCATAGACTAGATTATGAAAACATCTACACCACAAAAGCGGAAGGGTATCCAGAGATCACTTTGGACACAGATGACCTGGACTTCGCTGACCACCTGGCCATCCTCTCCCTGTTACGTTGTGAAGGGTTTTTCCCCAGCGCTATTGTTGTGAATTTTATCGTTGTATGTTCACTCGTTATTGTGATTTTTTTCATGCAAGAAAGTTGACATCACAAGTACCAACGGGTTTAGTTACGCAGAGAGAGAGATAGAGTACGTAAATATAGAAGGCGGACACGTCATTTTTAACATCAAAATACGTAGGATTCGGATTTATTCAGCCAATGGGAAGACGGGAAAGTTTATGTCACGTGGGAAGTAAAGGGATTTGGGGGAGGAATTAACGCCTAATCGGGAGTCTAGTGGAACGCAGCGAGGAGATAGGACGCGTACTTAGAGAAGCTTTGTAACGGTTGTTGGTTGCTATATTTTCCTCGCTGTAGGCTAGGCTCATTATAGCAACACAGGAGACGGTTAGTAGTGTAAACCACATCCTCTTTTTCTCGTCGTGCGTAGTTATTGAGAACTTCCACGACGAGTTTTATCAGCTTTCTTATCTTCTGAAAGTGTCAGAAGTGTTAGTTAGGCCAACAGTATGAAGATGACCTAACCGTCAAAGCGAAAGCGAAGTTCCTTCAAGGTCCTGCTACTCGATGCTGGAGTCACCCTCTAGTAAACTGGGAGTGAGCGGCCCTGAAAAATCGTTCCCACTAGACGTGCTTAGGTCTTCCTCTAGATCAAGGGTCTACGAGAGAGCAACGCATGTGTTCCGTGGTCAGTCGTTCCAAGGACATTACAAGGTGGCTGTACCAATCCCATTCTACGTTGCCGAACCCTCCAGGAAGTCTATACGAGAACCAGATGTCATGAACTAGTTCAAATCAGAGTCGAAGGCGTCGCTGGGTCTACAGACTATCTAGGACTTTCCCATCTTTATAGTTTATTTCCCCGAATCTACGCTGCGCAGATTGGACTTACCTTCTGTAAACTCACTTTCTTCATGAGAACTGTAACCGTGAACAGTATTTGTGTGGTGTAATCCCATTCAATTGACGGTTCTGTTCCCGGTTGGATTATGTATATTACCGCAAGTAATCTTCCGTGTTGTATTAAGTTGTTTTAGTAGATGTCTGATTGGCGGGAGTATATCTTGCCGTGTACAGCGACGGTGCCGTTCAGCATTCAACTACCCCGTTCATTCATTGCACACACTTAATAAGTTCTGTTCATTACCCTTTTATGTTCATAGTTCAATAAATGTGTTCAGTTATCTGGACGTGTCCTTTTGGCTGCAAAGAGGGGTGTTAGCTAGATACTTTGTGCCCTCGTTACTTCCCACTGCACCCTTGACCCTAGCACACCCAGTAAAACGTTACACTGACACTCCCACACTCAGCAACAGATGAAGGAAAGGATTAACATCTTGCAGTCAACTCTCCTCGTTGGGGCCTCGATCACTGTCCCCATAGGGAAACCAAGGTCCTCGACCTCAACATCACCATCCCAGTCAACATCATGCTGGGAGGTAATGCGCTAGTGGACGTGGAAACCTTCCCCTAGCCCGGGAACATCGCCAAGAGAAAGGGCGGGGCAAATGCCGATGTTAAAGTCAGGACTGCCAAACCAAGAACAGCTTTTCTCCAACTGAAGAACATATAAAGATCCAGAAACATCCCCATCAACACCAAGATCAGATTTTTCAAACACCAACTTTAAAAATCAGTTCTGTTTTATAGAGACGAGACATGGAGGACTATTGTCAACACCACCAAGAAGATCCAGACTTTTATCAACACCTGTCTGAGAAGGATACTGCAGATCCACTAGCCTGACACCATCAGCAGCCGAGAACTGCGGTGGTGAACAAGAGAGCAGCCTGCAGGATGTTGGAGATGAATCGGGCACACCCTCCGCAAACCAGCTTCCAACACAAGACAAGCCTCACATGGAACTCCCACGGAAAGAGGAATTAAAAGAGGTCGCTCATAAAGTACCTGCAGCGGCGCCGTGACCGTGAGGAAAATACCAAGAGGATGCACCACACCTGGTGACAGGTAGAGAGACTGGATCAGGACGATCGTACTAGACGCCTGGAGGACTCTCGTAGGCATGCGGTTCGCTTAGTTCGAATAACAATTACATCCGACTTAATTGTCGAGCCTTGTGAACCCCACATAACTGCTTCCACCATTAGCGACTGAATTTGGACTGTCCTGCAAAATTTCCTTCCCTATGCACATGACTTCAGAAAAAGAACTAAACGAGCACAAAAGTGCGTGCGTCTCACCTATTGACCTCTTAGACATGAGTCTAAAAAAGAACATCGTCTGCTCGAGCTGTCGAATGGAAAAGTCGCATGACTAACGGAGACCAATCAAAAGGTCCGTCGCAAAATCCTCTTGTTCGTCTAAGACCGTCTGCTTTTTGTGCTCGATCAGCTGAGGCATCGATATGACGATGTCACGGATGTGTTAAAGAACTGCTGTTTATATAAACCATCACAGTAGTCGGTTGACCAGCATCTGGCGAAGATTTTCATTATACTAAGAGATGGAAAATGTAACAAACACCGATTTTGCGGCTACTGATTTATTTCAGTATGTACCAGAAATCCGAGCTGCATTCAAGAATGCCTGGATTTACATGACCGATAATTACACAAAATTTCAAATTGCAACCTATGGCTCGATAATCGTGCACGAGGTTAGTAATTGATTTATTATTCTCCTAGTTCTTTGTTTATTATGTTCAAATGGCGGTTAGTGATTCATTGTAGTGCTATTTTGACATGCCGGCGTACATGCTGCAGACGGCATCATCATCTTTCAATCTCTGTCGGCTTGACGCTATAGCAACTGCAGTGGGCGCTATATAGCCTTCAGCCCTTTGTGTTGTTTGTCCACAGATACTGTCCCTGATTAACCTATTTTTGTTTGTTTCTTTACTTGGCTTCCCCCTTTGTAAGCAATGAATCTGAGAAGTAGAAAATTTTCAAAGCATAATTTTAAGTTCTGTTATTAACTTATTATAATGAAAAGGCTATCAGGCTTAAGAAATGTGCACCAGAACAGTCTCGCCTACCTCTCATATACGTTTTTACGTTCAGTTTTATAATAAACGATTTAATTATAATTTATTTAGTTTGGTTTATTAAAAGGATGTAATTAAATTTTATTCTGTTTGACTTGCTTTTGCAGTTGGTGTATTTTGCAGCATGTTTACCAGGCTTCCTCTTCCAGTTTATTCCTTTTATGAGAAGGTTCAAGATACAAAAGGTAATGTCAAAAATACGGGACCTAGACACCATTAAAGAGTTCTAGAATACAAACATGTAATTTTAGTTTTAGATGATTTTTTTGCATCTAGTTCTTGTAAAATATTTTCCGTTGACGTGTACCACTATCAGGGGTAAAAAAAATATAGTGGTTTAATTACACCTCAGGTTATCAATAGATGTTAACAAATTTATTAGCTGTCTGAATTAAGTTTGGTGTATAAAATTTTTTTATATAAACAATCACTGGTTGTAATAAAATATAAACATGGTAGATGTCATAGAAGACATTAATGAGTGTAGGGGGCTTCAAAGTTAATGCCCTGCACCTCTAAATTAGAGCCTAATTCATATTTTCCTATGCCCAAATCTAGAGCAAAAGTTACTCGTATAAATTTCAGCAACAGTTGGGGAGGGTAACATTGATTCTGTTAAAAAAAGACATATTGTGATCTGTGATTACATTATACGCATCTGCAGCAGTACATTTTTTCCCACATTACCATTGCAATCTGTTCTGCAGAATAAGCCAGAGACAGCAAAAGACCAGTGGCAGTGTTTCAAGCTTCTCATGTTTAACCACTTCTGTATTCAGGTCAGTGTCACCAGCATGGAAAAAGACAAAAATTATCATTGCAACAGTGTTTCTGGATTTTTTTTAAACTAAGAGTCAAAATGACCCATTAATCTGAAATCTGAGTATAATTGTATTAAATAATAATTTTTTTAAAAAAACAAGAAAAGCAGGAGCCTGCCTGCAGATTTCTGCGTCATTCTTAAAGTTTTGTTCATAAATTATCTCCAATTACGCGTTGTCAGGAGATCTGTTGCAGTGGTAGTGGTTGTGGTGGCAATGGTAACTATGGTCCTAAAGAGGAACTAGTTGCCAAGTTACACTATTTTTATATCTCTATTGCCTTAAACGATGATTAAAGGAAGCTCCTGCTACCCAGTTCCGATCATTTTAAACTTTTGCTTTATGTAGGAAAGCAGCATTTATTGATATTGTGTACATCCCTCCTGCTGTCACTCCTTCTCTCATGCTGTTTCTGTCGTTGGTGTCTTTATTGGTCACTTAAAATAAGTAGATGACTGATTTCATAGTTCTTTGTTATCAGACACCTCTCATTGCTGGGACCTATGTCTTCACAGAGATGTTTAACATTCCCTATGACTGGGATCGTATGCCTCCATGGTAAGACTTCTGGCTATAACACTTAAAAGCGTTTGCATACACACATGCTCTTGCCCATACACACATGCTCGTGCCCATACACAAACAAGAAATGAACACAAGCTGTTGGTGTGATAATGACGTCTGAAGAGTTTAAATAATCTGTATCACAAAATAAGTTTGATAGATTTAACAATACCTTTTGTTTCTGGATAAAGTCACTGAAATGAGTTTTTACATATCTTCATATACAGCATAACTGCAGTCATGTTAACTCATCTTCTTGCAGCTGTTTAATATGTGATAATCTAAAACAGGTTGTCATACTGTTAATATTATCGTGGGTCTTTTCCCCTTCGTCTTATGTTCAGGTGGGACCTTGCACTGCGTGTCTTTGGCTGTGCTGTAGTGGAAGATGCCTGGCATTATTACCTGCACTATGCACTTCATGATACTAGAATCTACAAGTACATCCACAAGGTTCACCACAGCTTTCCAGTATGTGTGAAATATACACCTTTTTATGTTTCCCACATTTATTTGACTAAGCAGCACATAAATACAAACCTCAGTCAACAGGGACCTTGAATTTGTTTCGGGGGTTGTTTTTTTTGTTTGGTTATTGTTTGATTTTTATTATATAAAATATATATTCCCTTCTGAATAAATAAATGCACAGAGCCATAAGTAATATGAGAAACATGTACCTTTTAAAGTTTATTCAGACTGGACTTCAGAGCTCTGTCACTGAGGAGAGGGAACTGGTAGGGGGTATCTTTGGAGTTTTTCCTTTTGTTTTTGTCTAGTTTTGATATGGATTTTTTGTTTGGTTTTCCAATATCTTAGCATATGGTGGTTGTTTGCATACAACATTTTTGTCAAAGTTGTAGGTAGTACTAGGCTTGTACTTGTGTGTGCATTTTACTGAGATGGATTTATGCTGGAATTTGGAGCTCACTTACTAGGGACATGGATTTTTTTTCTGTTCTTGCATTCATTATCATGCTGCTAGCATACCTGATGCATAAATCAGTAACTTCAAAAACATGAGCAGACATATAGGCCTATGACAATGATATAGTGAATACATGCTTCTTTGGAATTATATCTGCACAGCTTTGCAAATCCAGAACATTTTTGTATTTTCAGGCACCTTTTGGAATGACAGCAGAGTATGCTCATCCAGCAGAAACCCTCAGTGAGTTATGCTAGCATTTTTTTGCAAATGTCTTGGTTTGAAAATTTATTACATATAGCACATTATGGATTTTTAATTGCCATGGGTTAAGAGATGGTTCAGAATGTGTATAGATCTTTCGTTTCTTTTTAGCTGAATCAAACATGGTAAATTCTTTGAACAACTGTGTTTTCGCTCTTTGACAGTTCTTGGACTTGGCTTTTTCATTGGTATTATGCTGTTCACCAACCACGTGATACTGCTGTGGGTGTGGGTAACAGTGCGGTTGTTTGAAACAATTGATGTGCACAGTGGTTACTACCTTCCATTTTTGAACGTCTTTCATCTTTTCCCCTTTTATGCTGGTGAGTGGCACAGGTGTTAAATTAGCTATAAATTTGTCATTGGGAAGAAGAGAAAATGATGCTTAAGAGGTTTTTTAAATGTTAATTTTACCACACATCAGCCTTACTTTCACCAAAATACTTATACTTTGTGTGAAAAAAACGCTTAAACTGCAATGGAAGATATCAAAATATTGTGTAACCTGATGTCTTCTTAAGATGATAATTTTTGTCTGGTTTCCTAATAGTAGCAAATGTATTTCATAAAACAATGCTAAATCAACAGGTGCAAAATTCCATGACTTCCACCACCAGAACTTTCATGGAAACTATGCCTCCACCTTCACGTGGTGGGACAAAATATGGGGCACCGACCGTCAATTCAAGGAGTACTATGCCAGACAGATTCTCCAACAGTCAGAGAAGGCCAAGACAAAATAAACATGATCCCCCAGAACTGACATGTACAGCTTAGCTGGGTGTAGAAATAGTAATCAAAATGACTCGGTGTTTAACATGCAGGAAAACTCTAAGATTGTGTGTGTGTGTGTTTGTTACTATAGGTGATCTCGTACAGTTTCATCATACAATTAAATGCATGGGATGGTAGGAGATGTGTGGTGGGGTGTCAGTACTTGTTTTGTGTTAATCTAAAAACTGAAGTGTGTAATGTGGTTGTGTGTTACTGGGACGTAGCAGTTCATTACTACTAGGTTCTAGGAGACACCACACTTATTTTTAAAACTTTATTCATGTGATTTTTCTGTTCTTTTCCACTACTGTCTTAACATTATTTCATCAGCCTCTTGTGTACCGGTGTATTTAGAATGTTTCCAGTCTTTTGTATATACTTCAATAAAATAAAACTATTTTTTTCAATAAATTTATTTATTGCTTACATCAATCGTGTGTTCATCAATATTTCCCCAGGACATTTTGTGGCCCTCGTTTCAGGGGTAGTTATATAGTCCAGGACATTTTGTGGCCCTCATTTCAGGGGTAGTTATATAGTTCTTCCGCCCTTATTCTGTCGCTGTTGTCTCCCTTCTCCTAAGGCATGTCCCTACCGCTCATGGTAACATCTTCAGTGTGTGTCTATTTCCATGGTGGTGTAGAAGGCGGCAGCAGGAGAAACCTGGGATAGAAAATTCCATCTTTCCCCCAAGCCACTTTCATTCATTTTCTGATTTACTTTCCATATTTGACCAAACTGTTGGCCCCATCTGTATTGGTTTTCACAGCAAAGGGATTATGTGCACATGAGGGCACAGGTCTCACTCCAAACCCCTTTATCAATAGTGAACTGCAGAGATGCTGTTATTGGACATTGTGTGTGTACGTGATTTTTGTAAAGTGTAATAATGAATGTAGATTTAGCTGATTTGTGGTTAAATGAGCTTTTCGAAAGTATTCCAATAAGAAACCTGGACCAAAAGCCTAGGAGTCAAAATTCTGCAGTCACCTGCAGAACTCCTTTTTTCTTTTTTTAACAAGAGTTGTTTGTAGCGATTTTCACGATAAATCACAGAAAGTCTGACTAATGCCAAGGATGCAGGATTGAAGGTTAGAGTCTGAACTGCACCATAAACAGGGATGGAAAGTTCCAACACTTTCACCAACCCAACAGGCTAGTAACTTGTGAAATTCTCTAGCTACTGAAATTCTCATTAGTAGTAGGGCACTCCCTTAATGTATTTGTTCGTAGGTGTGCTTGTTTTAGTATGAAAGTCTTTGTAAAACAAGACAAATACAGTGGAACCTTTCAGTTATAACCTTCAAAATGATGAAAAACTTGGTTTTATTTGGGAGAGATTTTAATGAAGAATGCATATAAAAGAAAAACAAGTGACTGCCGCTTGGAGGATAAACCCAAATTAAATGTAAAACAAGGGAACTGTACCAAGCTAGAAAGGGACAAAGACGAAGACAATCTACATGTTTCGGGGCACTACCCCTTCATCGGGACGACACACAAACGACGCAAAAACGAAAAGGAAAAAGACTTATCTGCAGTAGAAGTGGCGCGTAGGTTGCATGGCAGGAGAAAGACCAGGGGACAGTGAGTAAGAAAGGTTAAAAAGAGGGGCAGCCAAAAATGCATCTTTCAGTAATCCATATGGTGCAGTGTATAGAGTGTTTTGGTTGTCTGGTAAATACCAACACCTGCAGCATTTGGTCAAAAGGAAAGTGATTGTGCAATTTGTTAATGATTTATGACTCTAATAGCCATGGGCTTACGAACCAGCCTTTTGATATCTTTCCTTCTGTTAACATCAGTGCTCTTTTGTCCAACTTTAAAATGTTTCTGTAAGGAGCTATGACCTGCATTTTCATTGTGGAGCTTGGAATGACTTTTTGATAGCCTTTTAGTTTAACTTCATTGCTTTCTGCTTTCCTCTTATCTTGCTCATATCTCCTTGCCTTCCTCTGTTTCATTGCTAGATTCCTCAGAATTTTTGAATGTTAATGTCAACTAAGTTTTGAATGCTTTCAAGTGCTTCACTGTTGTCATTACAATCATCATTAGCACCGTGGGAAAGGAAACATGCACTGTGCTGGTAATAATTTGTGCAGGTCACTGTACAAGGTATGACTGCTTCACAACTAATATCATGGCTCAAATTTACATCAGTATGAAAGTGATGTGCTTGATTGTCAGGCTTTCATCAACAGCAGGGATTTGAATTGACAGGACTGCTTGTCCCCAAATTTTGTTTCAGAAACGTCTAACTTTTCAGGAATACTTAAGATTTGTCGCAACATGCAAGGGTACTGTAAAAGTCACAGCATGTTCTAAATATTAATTCTAAAAATTTATCTTTTTAAAAATTGTAGCATGCTTCGTGATTATGCATACAGTGCTGATGGGAGTTTTTTGTGAGACAAAAGAATTTTACTTATAAAATTATCTTTTCCCATTGTACATGTCCAATGTCAAGTGCTGCAACATAAAAGTGTGCAGGGTTTTTTTTGGTTTTTTTTTTTAGTTTACATGTTACATGTTGTGGTGTCTTTTCAGCTGTTATTGCCTGATTACTGGCATGTCTGCCTGGCTGACTGTTCTCTCAGAAACTGCTCTTAAGTATTCTCTTCTGCTTACAGTTTTATTAAAACTCCAGATCCTAGCAATTTTTTCTCACATACACCAACTGCCATATCATCCACAGAGTACATATGAATACATAAAACCCCAGTTGTTTACTGCTTTGCACATGCAATCATTTTGGATGTTTATTTATGGTAGAGATGCACAAAGTGGACAAATGTTCAACAAATTTGATACAAGTAATAACTCAGCAGATCATACATCTGTATGATGCAACCAATAATCTTTCAGCATGAAACAATGACACAGTGACATTGTAGCATTATATGACACTTAAATTCTCGTTTCTTATTCTTGCTTGCTGTCGTTGCTCACATGACAAATTATAATGTAACATATCAGTAACGCATCCTCTCATCAATAATGACAAGTATTATATAACAAAGCCTACGCAATTATTCAAAAGTTTTAAGTTTCTGAGCATGTGTGTGTTTTGAGTGACCAATATGCATCAATTTTCTTCGGATTAAAAAAACAACTTAAACTGAAACAATTGCAATAAAATGATAATTTGAAAAGAATATGATTAGAAATTTTGCAAAGTTCTTTGTACATTGTGACTACAGTGACAATAACTAAAGAGTCTGTCCATGGGAATATGAAATACAATGCTTTCGCCATCTGACATAGGAAACAGCATCAACTGCTTTATGCTTTCTATCACAAAAGCAACCAGCAAAGCCAAATGCAGTTTGAAGAGTGATGCAACCATATTTTGAATGGATTTCATCCATCGTGGATTATGATTCCTCAGACACCTCGCAGAATATTTCTTTCAAATACTGCACCAGTAATAAGCCAGCATAAACCATCTTATTGCTCCACTATAGATGTACAGCATTCTATACATCTAAAAGTGTTACAGTTAGCTTCATTATAGCTATCAGGTGGGTGTACCCTGTTTTTGAAATGGAATTCAATGTCCTGCTAGAAATTATGGAGCTGTCTCCGGCAAACACACCAGTTTTATTTTCCCATCATTTGAAGCCATCATGAAATGTTGGTTCCCTTCTTTCCCTTGCTGGACATGCCTGCACATGCAGGTTTTTACAATGTGCCCACACACATGTGCATTCTAACAATTTAAAAGCAAGCAAACTATGTATGCTATCCATACAAAACTGAATCTGTTTACACATGGGTTCCTCGCCACTCCCATCCTGCACCAAAGCACCGAGCCCTTCGCTTAAAGAACATGTACTGGGAGTTATAACTATTTTGATGGTGTAGTTCCCTACTTGGAGTCATTCTGCACACAGTGCTTGCTTCTGACTCAAGTAAATATTAAAGAAAAGTGTTATTACATATAAACATTCAATTAACATGGTGTGCTTCTTTATAAAATTCCTTGACAGAAAAGTAACACAGCGTTCCAGTGTTAAGGCACTTGTGACTTGCAATGTCATTTATAAAAGTGAAAAAGTATCATGCAACAGTTAACATAAGGCAGCCTTCAGTGCTTCTATCATTTACAAATAATATTTCTCCCTCCATGAGTTTTATCATATCTGAGAAAATGGTAAGAAAGATTTGCATATAAAAATATGCAAAAGGCACCTTCCTTGTAACAACCAGAGTATGACCACTTCTTAAAGCACAAAGACAAAATTTAAACAAAATCTCTAACAAAGATTAAAAAATGTTATCAGTGTAAAAAAGACTTCACTATGTTTAAATCCACAGCAGCATTCTTGAATAGAAAGACATTGAATCACAAGCTTCTTATAACAAGGGACTGAACAAAATTAGAATTTTCAAAGCTTGCTTAAGTACCACTTGGCCTAGACTTTGACATATTTTAATACACTGCTTCAGCAGATTTCTATTTTCTATAAACAATTTTTCTGTAAACATCTGGCCCAAACCTGCAAAAGTAACTGATTCCTAGGTAAATGTTAAAGTTACCTGTGACCTGTTTTAGGTTGCTGCGAGCAGGGGTATGACTTATTACAAGACCCCACTCTTCTGTAGGACAGGATGTGAGGTGTTGCCCATCACCTATCCCTTGCTGTCTAACCTTCCCTGACCTATGGGTGACATACCCATTCACAGCTGGGTGAGCTGAGAGAATGGTGCTGTTGAATGCTGGCATGGAATCAACAGCCCTTCTGGTTCTGAGGCCAGTGATTTTTAACCATGCAACCACCTGCTTCCCCTTACTCCTAGAAACTCTGAGAAAATTATTTCCACATTTTCTTCAGTCCCAGAGTATACATTTTATCATAAAAGTAGAATATCTATAATGCATAATGAATTTTCATTACTCTGCTTTCATCTTGGTACATGTACAAGAAGTGACCTTTGGATCTTAAAGACAGTAGATGCAAGAACTTGCACATAAGCTGGAATACTATAACAAGCAGCCTATTTGCACATACACAGGACACATACAAATTTACAACAGTTACCAATACATGGTAGAAATGAAATTATTAACAATATTTAACTGTCTCTTTTTTTAAAAAATAAATGCGCTATTTTTTCTTTCCGGAGCAATAAAAATTCAAACTGCCATAAAGATCTGAACGGCAGGCAGTGAAATGAATTATTATTTTATGTTACAAAAAAGTTTTAAATGCATAGAAATATCACAAAACCCAAGCATGGAATTGGAAGACCAGCCTTCTGCAGACAGTTCAACTAAATAACATGTCCAAGTGTGGAGAGAAGGAAAAGGACAGATAAGATGGGACAAAAACCTCGACCCTAACAATGATCCTTGAAATTTAATCACAGCACATTTTATCCTATTTAAAAGTCCTGCTACATTCTTAGTTGATCTTATTCCTATGTTACATCAGTAAGAAAAGTAACCTGGCTAGTCAGTTCTGTATCACTTGATGTGTGATGAGATGACAGAAACACAGAATAAAGCAGGGAACCGCAAAAGAGGAATTGCAATACTTGTACCAATCACACGAGTATTCTTGTGTTTGTGCTGTCATAAACACTTGAAAGCATCATCTCATCAAAACTCATGTTTACATTTAGACTGCATAGGAGAACCCCGTCTACTGTTTTCCTTCCAAAAGAACACTTCAATAAAAATCACACAAAAAAGAACATAATGGACATGTTACAAACATGTAATATCTAAACATCTAAATGTTGTGACATAAAGCTAGGCACTAGGGTAGCAATTACAGCCACAATTCAATATCAGAAAGATAAGATGAACAAGTAAATTATGCATAGGTGTATTGAGTATTGAGTATCTGTTATGCTTCATGTAAACTATGACAACTATAAATGTTTCGTACAAAAAAACATGAAAATATGTACTTTAAAAATAAGAGTTATAGAACGTGGTATATGTGGGTGTTGTCTAAGAGACCTTTCAAAGGCTTCCAAAAGACCACACTGACTTTCAAAAATAGTACAGGCTATGGATGATAATGAATGAAAGCAATAAACTGCTTTTCACAAGAAAAACATCTTGTACACAGGCAAATAGCTCTTCATTCATTTCTCACTAAGGCACATTCGGCATGCTGCATACAGAGAGGTAGTATCAGCAAGCTACCAGTTTCTCACACACATTCCCTTTTTGCATATAAAACACCAGAAAATCCCACATTCCTGCACATAGGAGTATGGTAGAATTTTTTAGAAGGCAGTTTGAATCGGTATTTCCTACAAGCAGGCGAGTCAAGTCAAATACATTATGATGGAGCAGCATCATGTAAAAACACACCATCGCTAACATGCAGGTATAAAAAGCATTTTCTTTAATCAGCAAACGTTTTTTCCACCAACCTCATACAGACTCAATCTCAACAATAACCATAATGCAGACTCGTAACACTATTGTACGTGTTCTGCTATTACACTTCTCATCAGTTTTTCAAATGGCAACCAGTATTATAATTGTTCCATTTATCAAACTGTCATTTTAAAATGTCTGCCAAATTGTCTGTTGTCTGGTGGGGAGTGGATAGAGAAACTGAGGGGGAGATGGGCCATTTCTTCCCAGCTCTTTCCGTGATGTGTATTTTATGACTCTCAAAAGTTCAATGGCAGATTCAATCGGTCCTGGGTGTCAGACAGTGAATGGGTGATTCTTCCAGTCCCAGATAATGAGCGAGATATGGGTGAAGGCAAAGGCGACTAGACAATGCACCGAGTATGGTACTTGATAGTTCTGTATCAAAAATCAGATAACAAGCAGAAGCTGTTCTAAAACAATCACATTTACAACAACTATTCTAAGGACTTAATCATGGTTCCTATTAATGGGTGCAGCTTTTTCCAATCCATAACTGAAAGATCTGAACCAATCTGAAAAGGCAAGGGGCAGAAATAATACAGGCATAGCAAAGCAATACTTTCTCTTCATTATGTATTGTCCAGAGCCTAGTTTGTGATGAAAATAGAACTGTTTTGATAAAATGCCTTCTCAACCAATTTGCAGAGACCAGACCCACAATAACAACTCCAAGATTTATCAGCTTCTTGACATTGCGAATCATGTTATATAATGATACAGAATATGCAGCTCTGCTGAGACATCTTTCATGGCAAAAGCAGCACAGATCATAGATAAGCTGTTCGCATTTATTTTTTAAAAATTAAAAATTAACCTGATGGAGAAACAGCTTAAGACTAAACAGATGGCCCCATGTAGCATCCTAAATCCAAATGATTCCTCTACATGCAACAGCTGGATTTTTTTAGTTCATGTTTTTGTTGCCTCCTTAACTCCTTACTCAGCCCTCCCCTCCCCAATCCACAGACCCTTTTCTCCTTGCTATCCTCAGGGGCCACAGTTTGTACTTAACTTACCATCATTACTTTCTCAGAGCCAAAAATGTGGGTAATGAATCACCTCACTTTTCACTTGCTCATGAAGCACTGCATCCATTCCACTACTAATTAACACATCTTGCACCTGTTCTCCGGGCATGATATCATCCTTGAATTACACACTTGGCACCTGCATCCCATCAGAATTACCTCCTCTCTGCCTGCATGATAGGCCTCTCAACCTCCCCACACAAATCATTAGGATTGCTGGCTCCTACATCCACCCTAGACTGGTGCAACATATTTTATCCAAGCAGCTGACAACATCCTGGGTCACTTTTCTGACTTTCGTTCTGACTTCTGAAGACTAACATGCAGTACCTTCTCCACAACCTTGTCACCATTTTTATTATCATTTGTTGTGTCACCCGCAGTCACCACTCTCTCCCATCTGCAAGCTGGTTCTCTGTATCCACTGCTGCTCAGCCACTGTTCATAATTTTCTCTACATGTGATAATCGGAAAAGCATGATTCTTTCCATACAACATGTGGAAAGACATTTGCAGTCACTTCTTGCAACTCTACACTCCAAGGTCACAGGTGACCAACAGCAAGTTTTAGTCACTGCAATCACTTTCTGGCATCTATCATTTTTTTCCCTGAAGGCCACAAAACAGGACTTTTAATCCTGCATCAGATTGCTACACAGGCAGACACCTGACAAACACACAAGTTTTAAGCCTGTGAACAAAAATACTGGTTGACTTGTCATCCACAAATGTCTCATCTCTCAAGAAACTATACCAGTAGACACTGTAATAGATCAGAAAAATACTGACTTGCATGTCAATTTATCTGGAGAGGAAATTGTGTATCCCATGAAAAAAAGGGCTCTCATTCTCTCTCTTAAAAAAAAGAGAGATACAATATGTACTAGCTAAGTCTTCCTTCCCAACCCCACTATTCTATACCACCCAAAAAATGCATGATGACCTAGGTTTTTGAGTTATTTCCAGTCACTGCACTAAACATCATGGCCTCATGCTTAAATATTTATTTTCCTCTGCAAGTTGTGTCAGCATGGAGCTCATATCATTCACTGCCATGTTCGATGTATTCAGGAGGGGGTTGTAACGATTCGAGTTCTGAGAGGCAGAGCGTGCGGACAATGCAGTCACAGAGCCGAACACATTGTCGCTGGATATGTTTTCTATGAGATTCTCTGTTGACAGTGAGGTGATATTGTCCATAAAGTCCTCGATAGGCGGCGCTGTAGTCTCTTTGCAGTCTGTTGAACTTGTGACCTGATTGCACCCAGGAGACATTTCCATGGGGTAAGAATAGGGAGGGTGGGGTGACAGGTGGGGAGTGTACCCTGGATGCTGTGCTGAAGGTGGATGGGGGTGGCAGAACATGCGAGTGGGTGTGCCTGAACCACTGGGTGGGACCAGTCCCCCCCTATTGGGTTGGGAAGCAGAGGGTGCGTGTGGGTGGTGGTAGCGTTGGTTAAAGGCATTTGCATTCCCTCCACCCATGTTTTCCATCACAGAGTTGGGTACCTGCCCACCACCGCTGTTCATAAAACTCTGCTGGAAGGGCACCTTGTTGACCTGAGACTGATAGCCACTGTCAACATACATCGCTGGCTGCTGTGGTTGTAGTTGCTGCTGGTGTTGGTGTTGGTGCTGGTGCATGGCTTGTGCTTGTGGTGGTGGTGGCATGGGCTGAGCTGGGTGGTGCAATGGTGGCAGGGGCACCTGCCTCTGTAGCTGCATGTGCTGTGACATCATGCCTTGCTGCGGTTGCTGCTGCTGTCGCATCATGTTGCGCTTGGCATTAGGCGGGATCTGGGACTGGCTGATGTGTGGCACTTGAACTTGAGGGCTGGTGCGGTGCGGTTTGCTCATGTCTGCCATTCCAGGCATGGAGCCCACCATCATGTTCTTGTTGATGGACGGAGGTACGGGGCTGAAGGCGCCTGTGGGCAGCTCCCCATTCATCAAACCAGTTTGAACCATCTGCTGTGGTTGTAGATGCTGTTTATGGTGATGATACTGGGTGAAACTGTTGTTCCCAGGAGTGTTTGGCACAGGGGCCTGCCACTGTCCCATGGAGTTCTGCATGTTAGCCACACCCATGTGCCCAACTCCTCCCGACTTCATGGAATTCATGCCATCACTGCTGTGCATACCCATGCCAACACAAGTCTGACTGCTCATCATACTCATGGTGCCCACATTGCAACCTGTAGAACCATTCACAATATTGTTTGAACAGTTGGTCTGAACCAAATTGTTCGGGCAATGACCGCCCTGGGACGTCATTTGCATACCCCTGGATGGAATCTGGTTGTGGTTGTGGTTGTGGTTGTGATGGTGGTGCTGGTGATTCTGCACTGGTGGGGGTGGCATCGAATGTTGGGCTGTCTGGCAGTGGTGGCCAACCATGGAGCCCTGCTGCGTCTGCGGCCAGGGAGACATTGGCATCGAGCCAGCTGAGCCTGGCTGGCTGCCGTACGGACTACTCAGGCTCGGCATGGGGGAGCTGATGTTGCTGTCAAATCCTGTCTGCACCTGCAGGTTGGGTGAGAACTGCCCCTGACATCTCGTATGATGCATAGACTGGCCAGACATATGTGGTGACAGCTGAGTGTGGTCTGGCAGGTAACTGCTCGCGCTGTTGCTCCCATCCTGTGACATGCGGCTGGGGCACAATGAATCCATGGCCCCGGAGTCTGCAAAGGACAGCTGGGATGAATGCTGCTGGTTGTCGCTACCATTAATGCTGCTGCTCAAATTGCTGCTGTAACGGTCATTCAAGAACCTCTGCATGTCATCCGACATAGGCTGGTTGTTGTGAAAGCGTTCATTCAAAAACCGTTGCATGTCATCAGGAATGATCATATCTTCATTGTCTTCTAGCATTCTCTCATCCAAAGCTGCCTCAGTGTCCAAGTCCCCAGGGAAACTGTATTCAGGGGAGTCATGCTCACTGTTGCAATTCTCTGGCAAGGAATAATCCGTAGCAATGCTGCTCCGAGAAGAATGGAAAGTCTGGTTGGAGTTTGCTTTGTTCTGCAAGCTCCGCATTGAGGGTGGGATGGGTAAAGGTTTCACCATGTTTAGACTGTGGAACCTCTGTAACCGCCGGAGTGACTCAAAATTTGGGTCCTGTGCTCTACAAGGGTCGCTAGCTCGACGCACCTCTCTGCCTGGCACCTCATGAGGCAGTGGTGTGCGGCTGGAAGTGCAGTTTCTTGCATTGCAGGCATCAGTATAATCCTTTCTGGCAGCAAAATACCTGCAAGTTCAAAAGAAGAAAAACAACAGATGTACTTAAGATTAACACAGACTTTCTCGCTTATTTTGCAATAATTATGCATGACAAAATTACCTTTTCTTTAAACTTTCACAGGAGGTTTTAGAAATGGATGTGCGAAAGAATCTCAAATGTAAAACAAAAAAAAACTCTTGTCACAAAGCCTCATAATGTGGTGACCCAACATTCACATCTAACCTCTCCTCAATAACCTTTAAAGAACATAAATCTATCAAGTCAGCAAGACCTGGATAATCTAAAAACTATTAGTATTTCAAACAGACAATCTTAAATAATTATAGTACTGTCCTTTGCAATTTGCATACAAATATAGCACCGTACCTAGCAAGTCTCTCATTGGAGTATTTATTGGCTGGACTCTGTAGCACATTGCCTTGTGACTGGACACCCAGGTTTGGATGAGACCCTAGATTGGCTTTCTGCATCATGGCCGACATGGTTCCAACATTACAATTGCTGCTCTCACTGGACCGCCGCGAGCAGCTGGTGGAGCCACTTGCTGAATTCTGCGGCCGATTGCCAGTGATGTCATACTCATATGGGGAATTGTTGATGCTGAGACGGTTGTTGGACACCTAGGAGATAATTAAATGCTTTTAATAAAGACTGTGGACAAAAGTTTTATTTCAGGAACTAAGTGTAGATTGACTCCATTTCTATAAAGCAAATGAAATCTTCCATGCATCGGACAAATATAATGCAAATGTCTTTGTAAGAAAATGTAACAACAAGCTCCCTGCCTATAACAAAAGTATCATTTCAACTTGATGCAAGAACAGCATATCTCCCCCCAGACAAGTGCTATAATTATTATACAAGGTCCATGTAATTCCAATATCTTTTATGCCAGCATAATTGTCCGTTTTGCTAAAGCATGACCTTCCTCTAAGCGAATGACAGCTTAAGCAGTGTCATGTGTACCTGTGATGCTTCGGATGAGCGGCGTGATGACAGTTTGCTGCTGTTGGGAGGGAAGGGGCTGGCATCAGACCGCATGCTGCTCATATAAGAGCTTAGAGTGCTGGTGCTGCTGTTGCGTCGGCTGTTGGGTAAGAGAAGGCTTGTCTGCTCCCGTGCTGCACACACAAAGTAATGAGCTTATGAATGAGCACCAAACTGAAGGCAGGAGGATGCAGGAATGAAGAAGATAAATGAAGACAAATGAGACGAAAAAAACAAGTAACATGAGCTGAAGAGAAATATAATTACAGGCAGAATTCACATGTAACCGACAACGATAAAATGAATAACAGAAACAAAGAAACTATTGATAGAAGCTAAGAAATTGATTTGCAGAGATATAGTGCCATCTGGCTAACATGAGTCTTCATTACACCAGAAATTGGTTAACGTGGCTTCATTCCAAGTTCCTATTTGGTCTGATTTAAGATGGGAATCAGCTAGCAAACTAGTATTTCTTGCCCCCTAAAGTTCATGTTAAGCAGAGTGCATTGTAAATTACACTTTGTACAAGTTTTTTATCACATAAATTACCAGAAGTCTTATTTTGTGGACATGAGGATATAGAAAAGTACTCACATGACAAATCAGAGGTGCGTTTGTGAAGAGGACTGCCGACTTTGTGCTGGGATGACTTCCCACCAAGTTCGGTCAGTATGGCCTGGCTGCATCGCACAATGCCTGCACATGCACAGAGCTTTACCTGCTAGCCATGCTCAGCACAAACACTTTGGCCATTCCACTTAAAATCTCCTTAATCAAATGTTTCTGTCGGCCATAAATGTACCCAGCAAAAGGCACGTAAATGCACACACAATTTCCGCTTTGCTGTTTTGTAATTGGGCTGTTGTTTGGCTTTTTTCTTAGGAAGGGTCTGTTTTTGTTGTTTTTTTTTAAATCATTAAGGACTCTATGTTATTTGAAAGTTTAACAAATCTGCTGCAACAAACGGTGTCAGTGGGAGTGGTCACTACACTTATTCACTTACATATGCAGTGTTTTCGCTATGCTGCCTACTTCTATATACCATTGAGAGAAAGAGGAAGGAGGAGTCTCTCTCTCACCAAGAGAGACACAAGAGAGCGAGGGAGAAATAAAGCAGCCAGAAAAGGAAAATAGCAAAAGGCAGGTGGGGGGAGGGGTGATATCTATGGATTATCTGTTTACCAAAACTTACCTGGGCTATGCAGTGATGGAATCTGAGGAAGGCCAGGTGGTGATGAGGTCTTGGCACTAAGACGCCCTTTCATTCTATTCTGTAACACCTGACCTGTGCTGATATCTCGCCGTCGTGTCAGCAAGGCATTCGATCCAGGCACCTGAACAATATCCAAAGACTTATGCACATGCTACTGGGGGTGCCAAATGTACAGTTTGGGTATGAAAGCCAGCACACAATTATTACTATGATTGTACATCTAACAGCACAACCTCGACAGGAAAATCAAGTTCAAATCACAACTGAATGAATAAAAATGATATCATTTTTATAATTTTTATGTCACTGCAGAATTCTTGCTCTCTGCACATTTTAATTCCCAAGTTCAGAAACCCACCCTGCATAAGAATACATTTGAGCAAAAACTGGCTTATTCTGTATTATGGCTGGAAATTTCAACTAACATTAAATGGCTTGAATGTTTAAGAAGTGTGAAGATGCTGGTATGTCCAGCTGCCAAAGTTAGTTGAAACCAAAAGTCACTCAAACCACAGAAACTGGACGGCAGTTTCTGGTAGAACAGACAAAATGCTGGCTCGTGAGGAAAAACACAGCTTGCTCCATAGAATCTCATCAGACCAAACACAAAGTGTCAAACAATGTGCAAAAGGCAGCAAGCAAAGCCTTTTACAGACTCCACATTACAGAAAGCTACAACCAGTACTTGCATCTACATCCATGACTTGTTTTTCTCCTCACACTCATGAGCAAAAGCTTCAGAAAAAGGCGAGAGCTCTCAACAGGTTTTGCACTCACATCAGCTTCATCAGGTTCTGGGATATCAACTTCCTCCTCCACAGAGTTAGACAACAGTGCAGCAGAACTGCCAATGTGCTCGTCAATCAGATCTGCCTGCACGCTGCACGTCACGTTCACCTCTGGGCTGCTCTGGGGTGATGGCTGAGACTGTGGACCGGTCTCTACAGTGTCCTGGTGGCCACAAAATATTGTGCTCAGTGTAGGAGAAAAAAAACTAGACTCAAAGTGTCATTCAAAGAAACAGCATGGTAAATTAAGTTCTGTCCAAACGGGTCCCTTTTTTTAAAGCAAGGAAAAGCAATCCAAGAACAAACTAAAAGGAGATGTGAAACTAAATTCTCACCATTTTCATTTGCTGTATTATTACTATTACAGACTTTGAACAATATGGACAGGAATACGAGTCATTAAACTTTATACATGAGTGGGACTAAAAAAAAACCCAACAAAACTTGTGAATCCTGAAAGTGGCATAAAATTAAATACTTTCCATTATGTTCATCTGCATGGATGCAAAATTGTATGATACTACAGATGCATGTCACAAAAGTAATTAAGACACTTTTCATGTTTTCGATGCTTAATGGTCTTGTGGGGGGAGGGGGGGGGAAGAAGGACATAAGCACCCCTGTACTTGTTTTACATGAACCTTGATTTCCAGCTGGATTGGGAAAAGTAGCTACATATTCATCCTAAAAACTGAGAAAAAATATGTAATGGGTTTTAATTTTTAAAAATTAAATGAAAACCCCAAAGTGAAAATGAACAAACCTGCAGTCTGGGCCTGTCACCAGCTGGCGCCCCCTGCAGAGAAATGACAGCAGGACAATCTTCTAGTTGTCTGTTGCTGTCATCTTCCTTACCATCCAGATCCTGAGGGCAGAAACACATGAGGTCATCCTAGGATCACTCATCACTTGGTCTTTTTTTCTCCCTTTCTTCATTTTCTGCACTTTAATCATTTCCACAATACCAGCTTCTGCTGCTAAAAGCTACAAATATTAAATGGCAGTACATTAAACATTGACTTTAAAAACCAAAAGTGGTTCACTGGCAAGGGATATCACTGGTGTTTTCCTATGCTAAAATCATTTTTTAAATAGAGTTTCTTCCCTTAGACCACAAACTAGATGGGTTTTCCGAGTTCTGCTCTCTTGAAGGCGCTACCTTGTTACTGGGCAAAAATGGCAGGCCTCCATATTGGAATGTCTGCTCACAAACCACTTGAAATGTTCGAAAATTTATCTTCAGAAGACGAAAATGGTGTCCTCACTAACCTTAGTGAGGAGGGAGAAGACGAAGAATTCGTATGTTTTCAATCGTATGGATTACAAGTGCTGTAAACGGGTGTAATATGCGATCAAGTGTTTGGTGTAAATGGAATTTTTTTTAAAGACTGTTCACATTCACTTTGGTTAGGGGATTTCTTTAATACAATTTTTCAAAAATCAGTAAAATTCATCCCAAATGCTGTGATTTCAGTGATGTCACACATTGTAGGATGCACGATGTGATTGAGTCAATACAATTCACTGTGCCTGCAAGTAGCTGCAGCGTATCAGCTACAACCCCACTGTACTGAATGTTGGTGTACACTCATCTTCACAATGCCTACCATACACATTTTTTTTCCCTTACAGCTTTCTGTATTGTCAGACCAATGATACCAAAAAAAGGACACCAGCTTTTACAAGATAAAAGTGACAGAATGCTGATGGTAGAATTTATTCCTTAATTTTCCTGTCACCTGGTCGGGGTCTTCTTTCTTGCAACCATCCCCTTTGTGCTTCTTGTTGGCATAAAACTCTGGTCCATGGACTGTCTTCACATGCTTTCTCAACGAGCTGGGGTCGGTGTACCTCTTTGAACACCCTGCTGCTTTGCACGCATATGGTTTCTGAAACAAGATTCACCTAAACTGTGAATCACACACAACAGTATGCCATTTTCAGATTTGTTTAAACCTTTTGCTGGAACAGTTTTTTTTGTGATACAACTTTCAACAAGTGATCTCAACTTCCACGCATGTAAATGCACACACACATGCACACAAACTCAAGGAAAAAAAGCACTTGAAAAGAACATGAAAAAGCTTAGTACACTGTACTCACTGCATTGGAGTGTGTACGATTCTGATGCTTGGCACGATCGGATGCATTGCTAAAGGCTTTGGTGCAACCTGGAAATTCACACAGATAAGGTTTCTCCCCTGTGTGAGACCTCAAGTGTGTCTTCAGATTCTCAAGACGGGAATATGCCTTTGAACAGCCTTCAAACTGCAAAAACAACCAAAAAAAGCCTTTCTTGTCCTATTCCTGCCTTTTAAAAAAATTTATCAAAAAGTTCATCTATTGTTGTCTTCCTTGCCATAATCCCTCATTATATTGTTTTCAAAAACGTTCACTGACAGATTATGCCAAGGCTACAAAGGATAAAACCACCAAAAAAATCCACTAAGAATGAGAAGTCCACAAGCAAGCCAGAATTTTCAAAAAATACCTCGGCAAAAAGATACCTACTGTGCAACGATGCGGTTTTTCTCCCGTGTGCCTCCGCATGTGAACCACCAGCATGTACTGAGCTTTGAACGGCTTCTCCTCCCGACTGCAGTCTTTCCAGCGGCAGACGAATGACTTCTTATTGGCCTGTATATGATCTTGGTTAATATGCTGTTGAGTAAAAAAGCCCTTATGATCACCGAGATTCTGACACAGTACATCTGCATCTCTACAAACCTCTGGTCAGCTGACGTCAACTTGGCACATAAGCTTTACATCAAAGTAACGAGATTCTCATTAAGCTTCACAATGACCACAGCCTCAACAAAATTGTTTGATCTACATTAGCTTTGCATGTTTTTACCAAAGTAGGAACTTAACATGTTTTTCATGGAACTTCACTGTGACATAGGAATTTCACAAGTAGATATTACACAGAAACAACTTTTTCACAAATTCTTAGAGATTTTGAGTCCTTGACACCCTTACTGTTGCGAAATTCTGTAAGCACTATGCTGTTTTCTTGTTGTTAGTCCCACAAAACTCTCTATTTTCTTACCTTGACTAGTTCATCCTGTGTTTCGAATTCCCGTGCACAGTCAATCCAGTGGCAGTTGGTTTCAATGAAATCTGGCTCGCCCTCCTGGGGGATGTGGCCTGGCCCGTACCCCTCTCCCCCTTCGTCCTCGTCCTCCCCCTCCTCTCTCTCTGCAAAAAGCCAGATTTTTTTCAGTCGGCCAGCCAGGTGTGGCGCCATGCAAAGCTGTGTGAAGCAGGGGACTGGATTGTGAAGATGTGGAGAACAGCAAGGGAACAGATGAAAATAGCACAGAAGAAAAGAATGCAAAGAAACTGAAGACAAGGTTCTCAATGGTGGAGACAGAACTGTGAAGCAGTGGGGAAACAGCATGTGATACAGTGCCCCGCAAGGAATGCAATGACGGTAAGGCATGCACATGTGGAAAATCTGTACTAAGCTATTGTAAACAGGTTGTAAACAGGTTGAGGATCCTTGAACCCAAATGTGTATGTGCTGCAAAAGGCCAAATGCTTTTAATCAAAGTGGGCTTTTTGCTATTGCTGTTGTTTGTTTTTGATATTTGGGTTTCAGATTAATATAAACAGATGCTATTGGTCACAGGGGTGAAACCCTGCTCTGACTCTACCACTTCAGGGATGAGTTTGGCAGATGCCATGACTCAAAACCTACCTATGTTCTCTGCCTCCTTTTTGATCTTTGACTTTTTGTTTTCACTGTTGTCCATGGTGCTACTGACCACACTGCTGCCCGACTCTTTCATTGTTGTTGACATCTACAGGTGAGAAACACATCTTTTCATTCAATCATAATATACTTGGCATCTAAAAATGCATCTCTCATGCAATATTAAAACCAGGTAAATTAAGACAATAGTGCTTTACTCCTTAAAATTAATTGAAGTAAACAAGCTGACCATGAAAGCACTGTTAAAACAACAGCTTTTTGGTTTTCATTTGATTTCTGAACACTCTCAAACCTCTTTTTAAAAAAAAGTACCCTGAGGTGATCCACTGTAAATTAGTAAATAGTCTGCACAGTATCTAACACTTTTCTACACATGAGACAACTGTTATGGATAGCCCAGTCTAGATGGGACACAATCTCTTGCCTGATGGTCAAACTTGGCTGGCAGGGGCTGAGGTAGAAGAGGATGGGCGCCTGGTGGAAGCAGAGTTACCCCTGGAGGTTGTCTGCCCATTATTGCAGGAGGTATAATTGGTGGATAGAAAAAAGGCGGACCTGGCGGCATGGGTCCATGTCGGAAGTAAGGGTTTGCAGGCAGTGGGGGATGCGGGCTGACAGTGCCCAAAGATGCTAGAAGTTGCACCAAACAATAAATTGTTCAATAACTAAATGAAAACAAGTTAAGAAAGATGTAATTAATAAACAACAAATGAGGTCCAAGCACTTAAATTATCGAAAGCTAACTCCAACAAAGGTACTGGCAGCGCTCAAATGACAGTCCTATTTTGCTGATAAGTTGCACTAAGTTTCTGGCTAATTTTAGGAAGCTGGATAAACACATCTATACTATTTTAAGGATAACCTAATACAACATATGCTCCAGTTTTACTAACAGCATGTATTCAAAATGTCCATTCTTCTTTTTTTAAAAATCTGTAGCATATATTCTCAATTTGTCTATTCCATGCTTTATGTCTATTCCAAGAAATATGTCTTTTAAACCTTCTAAAAACTATCCATTATGTTTGACATTTACACCCAATAAATACAAACATTTACCATTTCCTAAAAAGGAAAGACAGCAAGAGACACCACCATATTCTGTATATATGATACACAGAGCTCCCATGGTATGCATATGCATGTAATACATGCCATAAAACTATGAAATTTGCAACAAAATTTAACAGAAGGGGTATCATATGCATACACAGTAAAACTTTGGAGTGGAGATATGTCTGCCATGTAGCAAGAAAATAATGGTTTTGTAAATGTTTCACGTGTTTTCGACAGTGAAGTGCTATTGGTGAAGCTTATTTGTTACCCACTTGAAATTCAAATATAAAAACTTCATAGTGGGGTTAAGCCTCTCTTTGAAATCATAAGGTAGGAGTACAACACTCTTTAGATAAAAACTGACAGGAAGCCCTGACGCAAATCCTTAGCAATGTTCTGAGAGACCAACAGCAATGCTATGAAATGTATTGGGCTAGGTGAAACAATTCAGCAGATCACTATCTTTGAGGTGGTTGATATAGCAGAGCACATTTCCTGAACACACACCATGAGCTGCGGGCAGCATATTCCATGCCTCGACCCTGACGATCATACCTGCAGACAGGTGGCCATAGGATCCACTAGCAGCGCTGGAGCTGCGGGAGTTGTGTTGCAGGAAGGAGGTCAGCTGTAGTGAGCCTTCCGAGCTCCTCGTCAGACTCTGGATGTCCAGGTAGTCGGAGATGGGAGAGTGGGATAGTGCACGCTTGCGGCTTTTGCCCACAATGCTAGGTCGAGGGCTGGTGAGACGAGATCCTGGAATAGGTAAAAAGTTTATTTAGTAAATCACATCTCTCTTTTCCCCCTGTCCCTGCTCTTGAACATCCATGCACATCTGCATACACACCTGCCCACAAAAACATGTGCACATGTATATCTACATGTGCATACACACAAACACAAAATGTCCAGCCAGAGTTCTGTTCACAGGTATTAAAGCGCCACAAGGACAACAGACCTTCCAAAGAGCCAGGTAGAGTAATACTGCCACTTCCAGGCGTGGGGGGTACATCCGACCCAGATGCATAGCCACGGATTTCAGACCCTGAGATGTAGCCCCGTGCATCAGAACCGGAGACATACCCACTTGCTGTTCCCCCACGATGACTGAGTGAAGGATGAAGCAGATCTCCTGCAAGAGATCCCCCCAGAGGCAACCCTGTAGGACACACACATGCATAAGCATGCACACACACACACACCAAGACAAGCAATACTTGAATGACCTGCTTTCATAATAAGCAAGACGTAACTGTCTCTATCTTTCAAATCTCTGTAAACAACTATTCATGACCCAATCTACCAAGTCCTGAGGCAAAACATTTCTTAAAAGATGGGGACTAAACTGCAACTTTTTTCTTGATGATTAACTGGTGATACATATGCAGGTTCTCAAAGCAAACACAAATTTTAGCTCTGTTTTTTAAAACTGATGATTAACTGTAAAAATATGTGTGCACTAGAAACAAAAAAGTTCTTCTCACTGTGCACTAGGAAAAAAGACAACTCTCTGTGTATTATTAAACAAAACCTATGGCCATAAGACATCTTGAAACACTGCAAACCTGCTTACCTGCAAGACTGGCAGGACTAAATCGACGCCCTGACACCGGACTGTGATAGTATGCCCGCTGTAGCTGCTCCCACTGGATGCGTGATGCCAGTTGTGTGACAGACTCTCCCGGCACAACAGGACTGCGCATGCTCAGTATCGAGATGTCCGACTGGACTGGGCTGGGTGCCAATCCCCTGTCCAAGTTCATTCATACCCATTAAACGGTGTTTTGAATCTTTATGTTGAACACTAAAATTACTAATATCACTCGCTCTGAGTTTAGTATTTAATGATCTGCTGTCACTCTCTCATACATTTGTACACAATGGTTTTGAAAATGTTAAAT
>SMGT01013362.1:477119-494392 GCA_004794575.1 Lanistes nyassanus
CGCCCGCCCCCCCCCCAACCCTCCCGATACCAAGCCGTCCCGTCTAGACAATCCGCCTGCTTTTAAAGTACCTGTTACACACACACACGCATACACATTAAGCGGAATGTGTGTAAACATAAACAGCTTTCCGGTGACCCTGTGGCAGCATTAGGGTATATTGCACTCTAATTAGATTGTCACTACCACCAATTTGTCGTACAGTTTTCCATATGTCTTGAATGCTTTATTGTATTGCATTGTATTGTAACTGTGTAAATGTATGTTTTGTCATAGCTAAACCCCCCGGGCTAATAGCTAATAATAAACTGAACGAAGTCACAAAAATGCGAATTGTCTCAATGTGAATGATTACCGGTGTACACACACGCCGAGGAAGCACAGTAAATTCTGCTAAACAAACATTGCAAAATTTGCTCCAATCGTGATTTTTGACACGAGATAAGGAGTCATTTTCTCTGCTGTCTGTAGCTCAAACGTTCTTTATTTATACCTGTCTTTATGCGTCCGCACACTTGCCAACTGAGTAAGGATTGCATTGTGCCGCATGCAGAACTGACCTAGAAACGTTTAGATACTGTACCCTTATGAAGTGAACAACCTATTTTAAAATACACCCAGTCTTATTCAATTGGCATTTAATGCTGGCGTTAAGCATGGTTATCAAAGGTCCATTTAACCCCAGGGTTAGGGGAGCCAAATTATCGACTGCCCGAAACCTTGAATCTAAGCCTGCATTTTCAAAAATTCCTCTAAAGGCCATTTATCTCATAAGTTAAGCCAGAATTATTAAAGGAGTTTATAAACCTATAATTCAGGCAGCATTATCAAGTGACTATAAAACCTTGCTGGCGCAGGCGGAATAAAAAATCATGTGACCCTTTATTGTGTCACGTGCTGTCTTTTCAGTTCCAAGCGCTTCGCTGAATACCAGCCGACAGCGAATTTTACTCCTCAACAAAAATTCCATGCGCTCCCTGAGAGAATGCAAAAGGGTTAGAGGTATGAATGTCAGGGCCTGGTATTCCCCTTTGGAACTAAACTGTATAAACTCCCGCAGGCCAGAATCCGAGACCCTCTATCTTATCTCAGCATGAACTGCTGGCTGCAGTCATGCCTAGTTCGTCCCTCGTGTTCCAGAGAGATTTGTACAAGCCACTCTCCTCGTTTCGTGTTTCAGAGAGTTTTGTACAGCCACTCTCCTCGTTTCGTGTTTCAGAGAAATTTATGCAGCCACTCTCCTCGTTTCGTGTTTTAGAGAGTTTTGTACAGCCACTCTCCTCGTTTCGTGTTTCAGAGAAATTTATGCAGCCACAATCCTCCTGTTTCAGAGAGTTTTGTACGGCAGTGTACAAGGCTTCCGGTCAGCGGGAGTAGCACGCTCCAGTAGGTGTGCCATGCCTCACGCGCATGTTGCCACTGTACTTTCTGTACTGTACTGTCTCGCGCTGGTGTTTCTCCGTAACTAAAGGGTTGAACTTACAGGAATAAAAGCACTAACGTCAAGCCGCCGAACATGCGCCAAAACCAACATTTGGTTTCCATATTAGAAATAGAACTGAAGACAGAATCTACATAATCAAGTACCAGAAGCGAAGACGTGTATTTTACCGGCAAGGGTTTGAAACTCGATCACTTTTTTTCTCCTTTGTTTAATTTTATTTCTGTAATTGTTTTGGGGATTTGTTGGCAGTTGTTGCCTGAGCATACGAGATGAAGGGCACATCGTCGATAAAGACAGCGGAAACGGTAACCGACGAAAACCTGCTAAAGCTGCTCGAACTTTGAAGTCCTTTGAAAGGGAAGGCGGAGACGACTGGGGGGGGGGGGGAGAATCTGAAGGATGCCAGCAGAAGATGCAGCCAGCAAGGTATCTGCCATAAGAAAGGAAAGCACCCACTGTCGCTGTACGCGGCCCCACAGCTGCAGAGAAACGTGAGTAACACGAGCCGTGCCGAGAGAGGGCGCCCGCCTGCCTCTGACAGCGCGAGAACCGACTGAACGGGTGTGCTTCACAGCTGTATATATTTTCTCCCCCTCCCCACCTCTCCCCTTCCCTGTGCCTGCAGCAAGATTAGGCACAAGGCATACCTGCACAAGATGCCGAGATGTTTCGCACAGACAGGGCAAAGACATCGTTAACCGGTGTTAATGCAAAGTCCGTTAGTCGTCGCGCCACAGGTGTATAATGCCATGCAGAATACAGCCACCGCACACTGCAATAACCGCTCATCAGCCTGCAATACGCGCAGTATTCTAACAATACAGCAAATGCCATTTGGTGCCCGGCATCTTCATCAATCAGGCAACCTGATGTGCGTTCCCTGCAGTTGTTTCAGCTTTCTGATGTGCGATACCTGCAATATTGTAACAATACAGTCGTGTGGTGTCCAGAATCTGCAATAACCTAACAATACACGTATCTGGTGTGCGTTACCTGCAGCAGGTCAGCACAGCTGTTTGATGTGATACCTGCAATATTTTGATGTTTGGTGTGGAATATCTACTATAGCGAGCAGTATCAGCATGCAACGCAGTAAAGTTTAAGGAAGGTTTTTCTTCTGGAAGATTCTCCCTTAAGCTTGGCTGTGCTCTGTATGAGTGAACTTCAGTTTTGTAAATACGCATAGCAAAGCTCTGTTGAAATCAGCATTTCCACGAAATTCTTTTTGGCCTACTTTAGCGGAGAGCTCAGGCCTTTGAAGAGTAGATTAAGATTCTGTTTAGAGTCAGTGCCCTAGGGGTTGGCTTTTTTTTTGGGGGGGGGGGTTGGGGCGATGGGAGGACTTTGACGTCATCCTTACACCATCTGGGATTTCCCCTAAACAGGACCTTAGAATGAAAATCACATATTAAGTTCTCTAATCTCACATCAACACAGCTGTAGGCTTCTTGTAACCGATGATCAGCTGTCAATAACTCCTTCCATCAGCCTCTGTGTTGAAGATCCGGCAACCGATGTGATTAATTTTTTAAAGTGTGTATTACCCAATCCTTTACCAATGAACTAAGGAAGCAGCATTCACTGCAGCTTCCTCATAATGAAGTATACAGCGATAACCCCAAAAACAAAAGACAAATTTTGAACTCGGAACTCTAGGTTAAAACTTGTGTATACCGCAGTGGAAACTTTGAGTGGAAAACTCTCCTGATACTATGTCGTTTTTGATGCCTACCTTGTCCGAAGGGCAACGGGCCGAGACAAGCCTTTTCTTTCACAATAAAACAGTACGGTCCCCCTGTGTATTTATTCTTCCTATGATGGACTAACTGAAAGGAAGAAAGAATGAAAGAAAGAAGCAAGCTTCAGGGATTCACTCTCTGAGCTGTACATGGTATTCACAAGAGAGACAGGTGGGAAAATGTAAAATTGTCAGGATTGTAAACCGCTCTAACGCCGATGCGTCAGAACATCTTGAACAAGCGCGTGCGTTCTAGCACGTACGCACAAGGCGCGTGGATGGAGGTGGTTCCAGACTTTTCAATAGCACGGCAACTAATTTTTGGCATTCATTCACCCAATGAAATTTCCACTAGCCCAAGTAATTTTTTTATTAAGCCTCTCTTGGTACAACATTTTTAAGATTACAGACAAAATAAAGTACAGTGAAACCTCTCAGTTAGGACCTTGAAAGATCATGGAATATATGGTTTTATTTGGAAGAGGTCTTAATGGAAATGTTTCCTTCAACCATCCACATGCTACTACTCAAGGGATATTTTCGTCGTAAACACTATACTAAAGTCAATACCAGTCGGTGAATTCAAAAACGAAATCGATCGAACGATGGGCTAGTGATTTGTGATATTTAAGGGCCCAACACGTCATGAGCTACCGGCCAACCCTATTCCCTCTTCCCTCAAACAGCAGAGAGACTGAGAGAGACAATGCATGAGCACAGAAGTGTACGAGTGAGTGAATAAAAACGAGAAGTGGAAGAGTGTAATTCAAGAGAAAAGGAAAAGAAAGCTGTTTAGGGTTGAGAGAGAGAGAGAGAAGCCAAGTAACTCACGGAGACAAAGAGCGAGAGAACAGAAAGGATTTAGCATCAGTGGGAAAGTAGTGGGGGGGGGGGAGTGGTGGCAACGAAATGAAATGTGAATGAGACAGAAGGAAGTGTGAAGAAGTGGGATGAGAAAGAGAGGGTAACGGCAACGCAAAATCAGATTAACATTTCAGAACATTTCCTAGCTACCTCATAAACGCGTGCGTGCGTGGCCGCAGATGTGCAGTCTGCAGCTACTCTAATTTCACTGCGCTGGCACCCCGTGAGCCGTAATCTGCACC
The DNA here is from genome assembly GCA_004794575.1 of Lanistes nyassanus. Classification (NCBI taxonomy): domain Eukaryota; kingdom Metazoa; phylum Mollusca; class Gastropoda; order Architaenioglossa; family Ampullariidae; genus Lanistes; species Lanistes nyassanus. The sequence continues at coordinate 481,408 of SMGT01013362.1, forward strand.
TGTCTGGCACTCCAGCCGATAACCTGCGTGTTACTGTACACGATGCTCCACGGTGCACAGCTGTGCAAGCCGATACAGGCCTCGACTCGGCCCGAGTGCGAACACCAGGTTTCTGCCAGCATCAGGTTCCATGCTCGGCCCGGCGCCTGCCCCCAGCCGACAGAGTCTGATACAACTGGCACCGAATTATCAGCCAAACATGGACGGCAGACGACATTTCACTGACCGGAGTCACAGATGTCCCCCTCCTCCCACACCTTTTCTCTCTCTCACACACACACACACACTCAGGAAGCTCAAGCGCGCGTTCCCTCTCCTACCTCCAGTTGCTTTTCTCTCCTCTTATCGCCTGCCTCCCGCACTCCCCCACTGATTCTCGCTCTCCGCGACCTTCTCACTGCCCCTCCTTCCTTCCGTGATTACATAAGCCTCATATAGGACAAAGCCCGTTGGGATGAACGTTCGTATATGCCCTTCCAGTCATAACAGCGGCCGTAACGCTTGTTCGCCTTGTGCCATCAGAAGAATACCTTCACGTGCACACAGAAAACAAGAACGCACGTGCAAATTAGACCAGGCTGCATATGCGTTCGTACTTTCTCTATGTGCTGAAAGATGTATGTAAACTACAAAACCTAAAAAATGCCTTTGCGATCGTTCTTATGACCGGAAATGCGCGTATGACCGCCTATGCAGCCCATCTAAGGCCAACATTGCATGACAATCGTTTCCAGGAATTGTGCCGACTTATCCAAAGAACGCTCAGCATCCTCCTTTCATAAAATCTTCCTGCCATCATGGGACGTCTGCAGCTTGCCAACACTGAACGTCGGCGGCTAGACGCAAGTTCTGGACAACTCTTCCTTGAATTATTCCCCATGCTATTGATCGCGTGAAGCGCTGTGTCCTTTGAATTTTTATGCATCGTTCACGTCTAAATATTCCGCGTCGATTCTCTTCTATATTTTCACGACTTAAAGAAAGAACCAAACATTTTCTCAGTCTTAAACCTTAAGCGGCTTGCATGCATATTAATGCACCACTGTGCAATCAAATGTTTGTGAGATATTTTATTCTACCAGAAACGTGTTTGAAATGAGATTTCTGCCCCAGCCAGGAACTCAAGAACCATGGAGGGAAACAAGAATATCTCTTCATATCGGCGTGGGTACAGTTCTCTCCATGACTTCCCCTTTACCCTTTTCTTGGGAAACTTTCCATTTTTGTTCCAATACTGACACATCACATCATCCGTAAATCTTTCTCAGCCTGCCTTCAAAAACAAACAAGTCAGGAGCAGCGTCTTTTGTTACACTAAATAGTTTATCAGAGGTCTCTTGTGTTTCATTCCTTGCCGCGGTAGTTTCCGCTATTTTTAATTACTTCGGCGCTAATGTGTATGAACACAAACAAGCGTCTGCTTTTACGAAATGTCTGTTTCTATTTTTCACGTTCCAGTTTCCTACGTCCTTCAGAAATGTATCTTGAAAGTATTTTATTTTTAGAGCTTTTTACTACAAAGAAATCACATCAAACATTCAGTTTAGATATAATTCTTCTGATTTTTCTTTGTGATGAATATTGCTGAAAACGGGTGCATGGATGAAAGTGTTTTTCTACTCTTCTATCATTAGAGTCTTTTACAGCGTGCTAAGTCTAGGGAAGTAGGGAGTATGTGGTGGGAGGTGAGAGGTGGGAGGTGGGACGCTATCGATTACAGAAACATAATTTACGGCTTTGTGAAGCCGTACATCAAAGACCTGTCATGTCAGTGTTCCCTGTGTCTTCCTCCACCCACAAAAGGCGAATGAACCTGTGAAAGAAAAGATTGCGTGTCTCTCCAGTTTCTCGTTCATTGTCCGAGACTTTGCAAACCGGATGTCTTCGACCGCCAGTGTCAGTCAAAGGTCAAGTTTCCTCCAGGAATAAACTACTAAACCGGCGAAGAATTGGTCGATAAAAACACCAACTACTGTTTCTATTGTGTGCGGAGAAGAACATGTTTAAATCACCACACACCCTAGCCTCTCACATACTGAGACAACGACACTATCCACCTCACCCCTCCCCCAACTAGGAACCACGAGACCAGCGTTTTTTTCCAGTTTGCAAGTTTCCGCGAGCGCCCGTGCGTGCGTTCTTGCAATTCGGATGACGATCAATGGTACACGACAGGTTGACGCTTCCCGCGGGCGTGACATCTTAACCTCTGACGTGACCTCCATTGAAACTTTGTATCACTTGCTAAGAGTCTAATGTGTGACTGGCAGGCAACCCTCGATACCGTGCTGTTTAACGCCGTTATTTGACAGCTACAGAAACGCGACATTCACGTCCTGTTTATCGATCTGTGACACTAAGAGACCCACTTGAAAGGTAACTATAAGAATAGGCTATTAAGCTGTGTTCTCATTCACCGATGCAGGCGAAGAGACTTAAAGTGTGAGCGCCGTTCGACCACTCTGCGATTCCTCCTTTTTCACTTCGCGGTGTTAACTTCGGCGCAGTTAGTCGAAGCTTCGATTAGAACACGGCTTTAGGGGTACTTACAATATATTTTCCACCACCATCCCGCCTAAATTTTGTAAGATGAAAAAGGTGAAAAGGCACAGTCTTTACAAAATATCTGCCAGCCATCCACTTTCCCTAAGCACGAGAAGCAGTCTGAGAGTCCGTAGAATCCACTCATGACACTATGACATAAAAATCTAAAGGTCGAAATAAGAATAGGTTTCGATGATGCCGAGGCCAAATTTCAAGTACTTCAAGGCAGTGGGTCTCGGAATCATTTTGTTTAGATTGTGTCCAAGGAAATTTTCAAACTGCATAATGGAACTAAAGCATCGTGACTTTTGAGTAATGATTTTATTACGATTTCAAGAAAGGGTTAGCAGTAACCAGTTCCTATGAGACTTTGATCAACACCTTTGGCCAGATTGCTCCATGCAAGGTCAGTGTGTACAGGTGGTACAGTGAACTGAAGGGAGCAGCAGAAGCTTACAAGACGACACCGGCCCTGTTCGGCCAGTTAGTTGCCCAGATAACATGGCTGCTGTAGATAAACTAATTAGAGATATAGAATCACTCTCACAGAGTTGAAGACACCATCGGCATTGGAAGAGCAGCAGCGTACACCATCTCGCACCAACATCCTGGCGATCTAAAGCGTTGTGCTTGTTGGGTATAACCCCATGATTTGAGGGAGGAACAGGTATGGTCAAATGGTGCCAGACAATGCTGGAGAAATTCAACAGTGGAATGTCAACGTCAACAGGGTAGATGCTCACTGGACACGACAACTGGCTATGCAAGCTCGATCCAGAAACGATGCCACAGGTCTCTGGGTGTTTTCAGAAGACCCACCTCCCCTCCCACCAAACTCGGAAGAACAAGAAGCACAGAAAGAAGTGGCGCCACCTTCTTCTCCAGATCCCTTCCTCCTGCGACTTCTTCCTGTTCCCAACAGTCAAGAAGCAGCAACGTGGAACAGGGTTTGAAGTCTTGAAGATGCCGTCCGAGTCTCCATAAGGCCTCATAGCAATACAGGACTGTCTGTAAGTCTTGTAGTTTCCTGGTTTCTAGAGACTTTCAGACCGCCCCTCGTATATCTGAGGAATGTTAACTGAACTGCGGGTTATATCAGGACAAAACGTCACGACAGAGATAGAACCACTACTGAATGTGTCTTGGACCATAAGATTGGAAATTGGCTAGAACGTGTGTGGAGAACGACGCCTCCATAGGCACAAGCTGTGTAGTAGATAACAACTAAGAAATGGAAACTGAGAACATTATTGGAAAACTGCAAACCAGATGGTGAACATATATCCGAATTCGTTACGTTATATTTTGAGATAAGAGTTGATACTTGATGTCAACAGATGGGCTCTGTTAGGTTTCTTTCTCGTTGCTGACACGTTCAGCATACTTTTTCAAACAACAGTGCTACTTAAAATCAGTCTAAGGGGCAAAAAAAGCACGTGCAGGCATGTACACGCGTGCAAGAGCTCATGGGTCGCCGAAACATGCATGCAGGCACTGGGACACAAACGGACACTCATTTGGACCTATGCATACGCGCAATGTGAATCGAGGAAGGGTTTCAGAAACTAAGAAATGAATGTATGAACAAATAAATGGGCAAGCATCGATCCCCTCTCTCTCTCTCTCACTCACACACACGCACGCACGCACGCACGCACACACAGAAACACATTGCAAGCAAGCACGTGCCACAAAACAGCCACAAAGAATGCTATCCAGACATTTGTCTGGATAAGCATCAACAAACCTGAAATGTATAATCCAAGCAGGCGCCGTATTACATCCTCGTCGAAAGATGAGTCGCTATCCTGACTGCAGCTCACCCTGACTTCTCTCTTGTGATCCCCTTAAGGATCAGGGTAGGATCCCGAAGGATCTCCAGGGATCCTCTGACTTTTCGAAGAGCGACCACTCAGCCCACTCTCACAGAGCTCAATGTGCGAGTTACCCGCGCACGTTTCACAAATCATCCTAAAACGTAATGAAAACGTTTCCACTGCCAGCAAAATACCCTTTGAGTTACAGACAGCTGGGAACAAGCTGTCCAGGTGGTGTCAACAACAGAACAGACGCGGGGCTCTTCCAGTGTTATGCCTGCACGAAGGTCGCTGCACCGGCGAGAAAACATCCACGTGCACAGTTGTTGAACGAGCAACGCGCCACGCCTGGCCTCTGACCCCTGGTGTCGCCGCAGTTGTTTTTCAACCCCAAGCCCACGGCAACAGATTTCTCCTCTCCCGGTTCTCCCAATGCCCACACTGCACCCTAACCTGGACTGATCATGGGCTGTGAGACACAAGAACATCAATACTGTTTCCGCCTATTCCCCTTTGGTTAAAACACTTGTGGGCACTCTGGCTTAAACTCTACTTCTGGAAACTCTTCCTGGCTTAAACACTACTTCCGAATTATCTATTTTCCTCCTAAAAATAGAGAAACTTTAGTTGTCTTCCTGATCTAAGCACTACTTTTAAGATTATCTCCTTTGTTAAGAACTAATAGTAATCGCAAGCAGCCTTCTTTACTTCTAATGGATGTCGTCTTTTGCAATGGACTTTTTTTTGGCAAATCTGACCCCTGGCTTGAAAACTATTTACAGTCTTCCTTCCTAATAGCTACTTCTAAACACTATGTGTAACCTGTCTTCTCGGTTGAAAGTACTTCTGACTGGTCACCTTGGCTTATAATCATCTTGTTGGCTTAAAAGCTTAACATTCACCTCTAAATTATCTTCTGGCTAGAAATGTCTGGCTTACAACTACGTTTAAGTGGTTTCGTTTGATTACAGGGCACTTCTGAATGAACTTCTACAAACCACTTCTGAGCAGTCTTTTGGATTAGCTATCCCTCTAAATGAGAAATTCTCACCAAAACGAAACATTTATGTCTGGGCCTTCAATGGCCTATGCCACAAGTGTTTACAATAATATTTAATGTACCCAGAACAGATCCCCACAATGCCAGACCTTCAAATTAGATATGCACACACCTGGGAACTTCTGATATACGAATATGAAAAATGGCCTCAATAGAAAGTAGCAATTTCGAACAGGCCACTCAATTTCCCAGACAGAGACACAGGATGCGTGTGGCATTTATATGACATCATTCAGAGAGCGTTTCCTGACGCCCCAAGAGTATTCTACCGCTGATCTCATGTTAAAAAACGTGTGCACTGAGGATTCAATCTATAAAGCTAGCCCGTGGAAGATAATTGCTCATTTGACACGAACGTTACATGAGATGTTTGCAGATTACTGATATATCCCCGCGGGCGGTCACTAGCTCTTAATGGTGTTCATATGAGGTTTTAGCGACGTTTTGCCTCAGGGCAAAGATCCAGGCAACTCGTTCGACCACTTTCCGGTCTAATGGATTTTCCCAAAAGATTTGTTCCCCTGCAGTTTTCTCCCAGAAATGGGAAAAAGAGGTAATTTTTCCTAACACCTGTAAACCTTCCGTGATAGACTTTTGCCGCTGCGCATCGCAACATGGACTAATTTCTACATCTGAGATTCCAATGCCTTCCACTTCGAAGATGGCTGAGATGATGGCCTCATTTTCTGTAGCAGTTTTGTCACTCCCGCTGGACACCTGGGGTAGCTGTCAACTTTTCTTTCCAGCAAGTTCTAGGTATTTTGATGTCAAACATTTGTAAGCAGATTTCTGAAAGCTGAAGATTGGCAGTATTCCTCCTTTGCCGAAAATAACAATGTAATGACTCCAGACTCCGACCACAGCTCCCGCTACACAACGCCCCTTAAATACTGATTAATGATAATCCAGACAAGCGCGCACCAACTAATCCAACTGTTCTTGACGCTGAACAATGTTTTGACTGTGTGAAAGATCGGGACCACAGCTGAAATCCTGAACTTGAGAAGGAGCTACTATCACTGCGATGCCGTCCTTTTATTCGCAGCTGATCACGTCGTTCGCAAGAACACTGCCTGGATTCTATTAACATCCCCGACAACTCCACCACCGACTCTGGCAGGCTTGACGTCCCAGTGCGCGAGGACCCAGCCTTTGGCAGCGTGGCGTTCAGGCAAGACGCGAGGGGAGGCTATCGAATGACCAACCTTTGGCCGAGGAAGAGTCAGGATTCGTGCTCTCGACACTGCAGTATGCCACCTCTAAAGCTCACTTCACACTGTACTTCCACGAAAATCTTTTATCAGCAACAATCCAGGCATCCACCAACACATCAGAATCAATGGTCAGTGCAGCTACATTCTTCCCCTGGATGTGTATTGTGTTCAAGCACTTAAAAGAGTAACAGCACGTGTGCCTGTGTTGTGGGACAATAGAGGGACGATTCCTTCTAAAACAAAGAATGCGGGTACGTACCTCAGAACCGCCTGGTCAAAGCAAAACACAGTCACGAGTGGTCAGCAAATCGATACGCAGGTGAGCTCCGAATGAAAAAAAACCCTAGCTGGGAATAGCATCCGGTGTGCAAAACCCACCAGTCAATAGCCAACAACCTGCAAGTGTCAAACGAGGGATGCCTCTTTAAATGTCCTGTTCACGCCGGGTGCCTTCCCCAGAGAAATTCGTGATGTTACTCAGAGGAAGTGTAGGTACAGAGGCTAGCGGTACGAAGCACAACACAGTCACCGGTCCTGGCGGCAAAGTTTGGCAGTCGTCGTATAGCTCCGCCTCGATTCACGGCTCCCCCGAATTCGACGGAAAAAATCCAGACCACACAGGATTCGCAGCGCTATCTGCGATCGTTTCACTTGCGGCTCGTCCCGAGGTATTTTCCCCCCGCTCACGACGGACACTGTCAGTATGGCGTTTACTTTGCAGGCACACAGCATGAGACACGAGAAAAAAAAGCACCGAGAAGCTGAAAAGGAAAACGACCAAGAGTTAGGGGTGGCCAAACACGCAGGGTAGCAGAAAGTTTCTCATCTCCATCTTACAGTCCCCCGTCTTGCCACCCAGGTTTGGCGAGGGTTGTTAGTCACAGCAGTTTGACAGGAGAGTGGGGCGCTGAGAGCCAATGAGAGAGCGGCCCGGCCAAACCCCTCGGTGCTCTGACTTGGGCAGGGCCAAGGGGGAGGCTATCACAATCGGAAATAAGTTGTGTTTTACAGAGAACGGCGAGAAACGGAGGCGAAACACGGCGTGGGGCGCCCAGAGACCACCCACATACAAGGCGCGGTGAGGCCAGGCGGCGAAGGAGGGGGGAGGCGTCGCCCGCTCTTCGCTCTTTTGCGCTCCCTCTCTCTTCTCTCTCTCTCTCTCTCTCTGTGGCAAGTCTAGGAACAGCCAGGGTAGAGATCACGGCCCGGTTGAGAAGCCAGTCAAAAATCTTTAGTGGCGAAACGGCGGTATAATGTAAATCAAGGGAGGGGATGAATGGATGGTAAGTGATAAAGACAGACATAACAATAGTACAACCCAAATTGATAACAGTACGTACAACAAAGTACGGATTGCTGTGTGTGTGTGTGTGTGTGCACGGCGAGGTGGGGAGGGGGCGGATTTCAAGAAGGCTACACAGACGGGGATTTAGAGGTGGGCAAAATGAGAGAGACAGGTAGGTTATGGCTGAGAAACCGCTAACTGGGAACAGCAGTTGATAGAAACAACACCCCTCAAACCCGACAACCTGCATGCGCGCGCCCTCTAAAGAGGTTAGAACCCCCCTGTTTTGGGAAGCGAGGGGCTAAGTGAAGGGAGGTGTGCAAATGTCTGAAAGGTGAGGGAAGTCGCACGGGATGGGGCGGGATCGTGTGACAGTGAAGTAACTTCGTTATCCCTCCCATAAACACGATTAACCATTAACGCCAGACGCATCCGCCCCTGGCGGTGCATGCCGGGAATGGCAAGGTGACGTCAGAAAGCGCCAGCATGGCGTCTGTCCGTTTTGCGGATCACTGAAAGAACGCTTGCATCCACCGCGTGCTGCCAGACTGGCCAATCACAGACCGGAAGTGCCTGGGTTTTCCCGGAAGCAGCTTGTTCCTGTTTTAACCTGTCAGAGACTGGACAACATGCTGATTGTTTCGGTTCAGCAACTGGATTACACACAATTCGTTTTCATAATGCTCGATGTAAAGCTACGTACGTTATATGGATCATTTGCTCTTTTCTTTTTAGTGACGAAGTTTTTTTAAGTCCTAGAAGCGAACTTCAGATCGGAAAGAACGCCGAATGATCTGTTTATAGATACCAGCGAACAAGCGCAATCTTCTGTTGCCATCTTTATACAAGATTTCCCATTCTCTTTCTTGTGTGTCCCCCGTCTATTTCTTTCACTCACTTGGACCCTCGTCCCACCATACACAGGTCGACACATGCACGTGGATGGGTACGTGGACAAAAACGCGCAGTCGCCAGTATTTCCTCTGACCAATTCATCCTGACAGCCGTTCAGATTCAGCATCAAACGAGGCTTCCTCACAATTATCTTGGGCAGAAGTCAGGAACCTGACCACCAAGGTCGGGAGGGCATGAAGACTTCAACCACCCCGTGCCCTGCGTGCCCTGTGTGCCAGGCATAGCTGAGCTGAGTGCAGCTGGTCAAGGCAGCTGGCTTCTCTTTCTGCAGCAAGACATCAAGCAGCCGCATTTCTCTCCCCTTTCATCGCGTTGGGTCTGTGCGTGTATTATCGCGAATTGCTCGTTCGGCGGAAAGGAACCCGCAAACCAGATCATTTTTAAATCAAGGCTCTGCCTTAAAAATACCTCAGCACTTTTAAACAAACAGCTCTAATTCAGTTTACTTTCCGTCACATCCGTAGGCGAAAGGGATTTGGGAAGCGCTCCTAGACAAAAAGTAAATGTCAGATGTTTCTCAGGCTACGGCTGACAGCAGACAAAGAACTGAGAGACTCCCATCAAATATGGCGCAAGAATGTCCTTACATTATCAATTACATTGCAATAATTTTGTATTTCGAAAGTGATGCTGCGAACAGAAAAGACTGGTGTGGGTTTTGTTTTAAAAAAATGGAAAAAGATTAGTGTAAGCATAACGAAAGGAACAATGGAAGAACAGAAGAAACAAGCCCGATGAACGACTTCCCGAGAGACTACAAAATGTAGGCAAAAGATGAGACCAGAGGAGCTGTAACAGAGACAAACCACTGAACAAAACACAGAAAGAGGACGGAAGTTGAACAGTACACTGGCAAGAGTAAAAGCTGGTTTCAGTTTACTGCTGCACTGTCCGCTTGGCAAAGGACCCATGGATCAGAAACAGCAGGAAAGGCAGGGAAGCTCGCAGATAGCAGCAATGGTCCGAAAATTTTTCTTTTCAGTGACAACGATCAGGACAAAAAACAATGTTTAAACACTTTCAGACAGTTCCATGCATGCAATGCCCCGCGACAAACGTTTTAGCCTGTTGCAAACACTGACAGGTGCATACCACAGGGCTTGACAGGGCTGTCTCGTAAAAATGTGGACAGGTGTTTCGTACGAACCTAGCTTTAGGAAAAGCGAAGCCCTATGTGCAGCTGGTGGCATTTCATTTATTCTGCAAAAAATTGTTTTAACTACGCCACGGCAGCATCCTTCGGCGGTTGTGACGTCACTATTCCAGCGTATTTCATCCTATTTGGACGCGCGTGAATAAAAATGGCAGCACTTACTGCCTCAAAATCAGGACTGCTAAAATTAAACTTTTTCGTTAGTATACCCATCGAAAAAACAGTAAAAAATCAGATGAAGTGTCTTTTTAAGTCGCACGGGATATTTTTAGGTAGCTCTGGCTTTTAGCTAGAGGCTGTGTGTGTGTGTGTGTGAGAGAGAGAGAGAGAGAAATGCTTCCATAAACGGTTTTCCCCGAAGCAGACTTTAGCGACCTGTGCGGCTACCGGAACACGATACACACAGTGTAGCTCTCACGCAAGCGCACAAGCGGTAAAAGGTTTACAGCCATGTACTTTATGTGGCTGGGGAGGGATTTCGTTTCATCGTAACCCACGAAGGATATACTTCGCTGTGAAACCTACACAGATGGAAGCTTGCCCCCGCTGCTCTGGTGGCGGGGTGGGGGAGCAAGACGATGGGTATGAAGACCTCAGACTGCTCCCCCACCTCCCATCACTTCTCCTTGACCAAGAAACAACATCCTGGTCAGTGACATACCCTGGTACAGACAATGGCAGCTGATGGTCTTCACTCTTCACCAAATCCTCTTTCTGTTGCAGCCTGTCTAGCCCTACAACACCAAATATGGCTTGTGCAAGCTATTCCAATAGAGAGGCAGAGAAAGAAAACGATAAAAAGAAAGAAAATTTTAAAGAAAGTCAAGGGAGCGTGGCTGCCAAACAAAGAAACCTTTCTGAAGTGGTTTCGTGGCAAAATATTTTACAAAGCAATAATACGCTCAGAATTCCAAACCCGCTAACGATCTGTATTTTTAAAAATCTTTTCTCCATGTTGCGTCTTGTTTGAAAAGTTCCACACGTGCGGTCAAGGACACTATGTAACCAATGAGACTGTCTGGGAAAACAAAAAGTGTGAAGCCCTGTAGAAACTCTTGCTAAGCAGAACTCGCTTTTGGTAAGGCGACAGGTAGCTTCCACTAATCGCTACACTTCTCGTCTTCCTCCTCCCAAGCTCCTGTCCCCTGCTTCCACGAACTCTGTCATCTAAGAATTCTTTCTTCTCGTCATTCCTCGTACGGCAACTGTCCTTCTCTACTAGTTTTCTTCGCTCTCTCTCTCTCTCTCCGCGTGTGTCCATGCGTGTTTAAGTGTTTTATTTCAAAGCGAAGATGCTTTCACCATGCGGTAGCTTAGAACACAGTAGAAAGGTACGCCTGCGTGCTGCACTTCAGTCACACGTACACGTGTGTTAACGTGAACACGTATCAGGCGCCCACTTTCCTTAAGTGTGTACACACGATTTTATCGACTGTTCCGACAGGACTCCAATTTCATCTATGTTCGGCTCTCTTTCGGTCCGGTCAGAATGCTCGCCCCAGTAACGGCCAACCGGTGGCTATGCAATCGCCTTGGATTCAGTAACAACAGTAACAACCCCACCCCCACCCCCACCCCGCTTCTTTCTTTCGCCTTACTGTTTGAAAACTTCTCGCGTCCGTGCACTTAACAACCCGAAGAACTTCGAACTTTTCGGCCACAATGGGTGGACAAGAAAGGCAGCGAGTGGCAGCCCTTTATACCTGGGCACGTCTCGCTGACGCACATTTCCCGTAGGCGGTGGGGACTTTTAACACACGCAACTTCTGACACTAATCCGATTGACTTGCGCAGCTGTCTTACAATGCCATGACAGCGCTGACAGTTTGAAAAAAGGAAAGAAAATGAAAGAAAAAAGACTTGGTGTCCGCTTGGCAATGGACCCATGGATCCGAAACGCTTCATTCCGTAGCAGGAAAGGCAGGGAAGCTCCCCGATACTAGCAATGGTCCTCAAAAATGTTTCCGGTGACAATGATCGGGACAAAAACAAAGGTTTCAACACAGACTGCCTCTGATGGTCTCGCCACCCCGGACGCAAAATGGACGACGTCCTGTGGGCGACAAAGACATGGTCAGGAACACAGAGGACGACGAAGAGAGGGAGAGAAACGTGCACAAAGATAAATAATAATTAGCAGGACTCTGAGGTCACCTTTGATACAACCCCGCCAGATGAAGTTTCTTTTCACACACACTGGCGCAGTTAGTGCCGAGTAAATCAGTGTGACACTGACCTTCACCTGAAGCCAGCCTCTGACCGCTAGCAGAAAGCAGACAAAGCGAGGGAAGAGCAACGCAGTACGTCATTCAATTTAAAGGGGATTGTGAGATTTAACGACTGGTCTGGAAGACTTGTGGGTTGTCAGATATAATGGCTCTGTTCTCAACTGTAAAATCAAGACTTGTAGCAGACTACCGTGGAATCCTAGCTGCAGGCGCTCTGCTGCTGCAAGATGTCGATGGCTTACTGTGTGTGGTGCAAGATGCAGTCCTTAAATGAAGACAGTAATATGTACTCTCTATTATACAAAATAAAAAGGTGTTGGTCCTTCACTGCAAATCGCAAGGTGTACACGCCTTAATGCACCGAATGGAAAGTAGGTCCCTTATTGTAAACTACTAGATATACAGAGTTTACCCTGATAAGTACTAGATGTGCGACAAATTTCTTTCCACTATTAAAACCAAAACTTCAGATCTTTTGTCACGAGCAGGCACGTCTGGCTAAATTACCATGAATGCACAGGATGAGTGAGACGGTGATACTGGTTGCTGCTGTCTTCAACTGTCGACAGGAGCAACAGCAAATGCCCATGCTTAGATGGCGATGTCAGGTTGGCCGGTTCGTTATTTTACAGAGACAGTCCTTCTGCCCCGTGGTCGTTTCCCACTACGTGGTGATGGGGGTCCAATCACCAAACTATCATCTACCAGTGTGTGGCATGTGTGGTGATGGGGGTCCAATCACCAAGCTATCATCTACCAGTGTGTGGCA
>SMGT01013362.1:494398-509463 GCA_004794575.1 Lanistes nyassanus
TACCAGTGTGTGGCATGTGAGGTGATGGGGGTCCAATCACCAAGCTATCATCTACCAGTGTGTGGCATGTGTGGTGATGGGGGTCCAATCACCAAGCTATCATCTACCAGTATGTGGCATGTGTGGTGATGGGGGTCCAATCACCAAGCTATCATCTACCAGTGTGTGGCATCTACGGAAAGGCGGTTTAATGTACGGGAGTCTGCACAATATTTAACTCCAGGATACAGAGCTTGGCCACCCTTAGATTCTAACCAGCAGACTTCCATACGCAAGTCCGAAGCTCTACGGCACAGTTATCCACCCCACCCCCTCCACACACACCCCCGCCCCATGAGGTCACAATGGAACCCCCCCCCCCATGAGGTCATAATGACACCCCACTCAACAATACCGCATCCGCTGTGCTAATGCCTTTAAAGCCGTGTGCAGATATGCTTTTCTGAAGACACTTGACCTGGAATCGGCGAAGCTGCTTACATGCATGCATACCAGAATGGAGCTGGAGGGAGAAGTCTGGCATTGACTTCTTCGTTTTGCCACGTGGCCACAATGAGACTCGAAGGTTAAAACAATGTCGACGTATGTAAACGCAACAATCCCACGAGAAACGAGATCTTCAAACAAGGCAACCCCGAGTATCTGGGGTCACAGCTTAGCTTCATTGATGGTTTAGACTTCTATAAACTCGTCTCAGTTCTCAGGCCAGACTCTGGCATATCGAAGGTGCCAGTAGAGGGCGCCACGTCAGTGGCTCAGCGCTTGAAAGAAGAAACCAGATCGCGATGTCTTCGGCTTGGACTTGGCCAAACGCCCACCGACTCAGAACGCCACTTAGGTCCTCGACAGTCAATATCTCCACACACACACAAAAAAACACCCCACTCCCCATCTCTTCTGTCGACCTGCACAAAAACTGACATCCCTTTACCTTTACCTTTCTCTTCTGTCACTCAACCGGTCATGCTCGCCCTAACCAGGGTTTCCCAAAGAAAAAATTCTTTTTATTCACGTTTGTTCCTAACCCATCCTAGACGGATAAGGCCAGGGTCAGTCCGTGCTCTGATCTATAATCCCGCGGGTTTTCTTGAAATGGAGGATTTAAAAAGTACAGGTAGGGTGTGCGTGTGTGAGCACGGGCGCGTGCGTGCGTGCGTGTGCGGAAAACAGTGGACACTAACTCTGCACAACACCGATCACAGTCGAACACCCAGTTTCACGACGTGCGCTCTGTGTGTGAGCACATGCACTTGTCCTTCCGCGCATGCGTTGTGTACGCGTCTGCGTGAAAAGGGCAGAGAGGCTGACGGTCAGTTTTAGTCAAAGCAACAGAACAAACGGAGATATTCTAACCCTTCACGTGATGCCCGAGCGAATTCCTGCCCTCATCTGACCCACCCCGACTGAATTTATCCAGCCTTTTAAACAAGGGGCAACAGGTACCAGGCTGCCTATGCATATGCAACTGCAGTCTACGCCTTGCCCACAACCTCAGCGATCTCATCTCCCCCACCCCAACCCCGACCCCCACTATCACCACCGGTTATAGGAAAAGTTCCCTGCTGACGTCTCAGATCCCTCTGATATTGTACGATCGTTCTCTACTCAACAGAGTTGGCGTACAATAGCCACCCTTTTAATTTTTTCGGTTCGGCTACTTGAGCAAAGTACTCCAGAAAATGAGTTGATCACAAGTCCCGTCGAAAAATGGTTGTATAAAAGGAATGAAGGGAATAAGGAGGCAAGATGGTGGAGGAGGCACAGCACAGATTCCTCAAACGACTTTTCTCGAATGTTTATTACGCCCACCCGCACCCCCACCTCCCAAATGCATCATGGTTTGACATCATTGTTACCGACCGGTTTATTCGGAAAGTAACGGTTTCTTGAGTGGCACGTGGCAAATAATCCAGCGTGATCCAGGACAACTAGATTCGTTGACTTACACTGATCGTGCCACAGCACACCAGTCCGTTCATCAGCAGACCAAGCTACATCTACCGCTTATCGTCAAGGAGCAGGAATATGCTCGTACATGTGGTATTTGAGTCTCTGGCGGGGCCTTTCAGCACAAGTGCCGTTGCTACTCTCCTGACCAGACGGAAACCAAAAATGTGGCTAAAAATGATGTCATTTTAAAGTGATAAGTTCATGGGAATGTTTGTTGTGGTTTTTCGCTGGGTAGTATTCGCCCCCTGAGAAGCTGGGTTGTGGTCTGTACTCGGCCTGAAAGGATGCGTTGGCTGCAGCTGCTGCCAACTGCGAACAAAATCTAAATAAAGGTCTGGGCTATTTGAAATTTTATTTTTGCTAGGGCCAAGCAAAACTGCCGTTTGTCACCTGACTTCCAACGCACCTATCAAGAAAGAAAGAAAGAGGAAGGGAGGTGGGTGGGTGGGAGACAGGAAAATGGACAGTTGGCAGGAAAACGGCAAAGGAAAAACCCACACCCGTCAGTCTAAAACAGTTATCCGCGCCGCCATCAGACGTAAAGCCCCAAAAACGAGGGACATTATTTCGTCAAGAAACGTCATAAACCTTCTTGCACGGCCTAGTCGGCTGCCTGCAGGACGGCATTACGGGAGGGGGTGGGGCCGGAGACCGAGCCAAACGCGTCACGCGGCCACCCGAACTCGCTCGGAACTGAAACTTAAAAGCTCCGACGTCGCACGCACAAGCTCGACTTGACGTGAAAATTAAAGAGTGAGAACTGCCCGACAAGCAAACAAATGCTGCCATTCTTAACAGCCGAGGTAAGAAAGGAAAATAATATGCATGTCCCAGTGCGAATGAAGGTGGAAATAGAGGGGAGAGGAGAAGAGGATTGAAGGAGGGGAAACCTTCGCCCAAACAGCGTGAGTTTGTCTCCTCTACGATACGGCCCTCCGCTGCAACCAGTCTATAAACTCTCCCTACGCGCACAATACGGGTTTGGCCTCTGCATTGGAATGAAGCAAGGTGAGAAAGAAAGTATATTGGGCGAGGGTTGGCCGGGTTTAAAATACTTTCTAAAGGACAACCTATCCCTCGGCAGCTTGAACTGAGGCTGTAACACTGGCTCGTTTGTTACTTACAAGCGGACTGCCAGTGGCTGTGTCCTTGTCGAGAGGAAACACTAACAGCACCCAAGGCGGGCTCTCCATTGAAAAACAAGTAAAGAGGTCACCAGTATTAAGACGAGATTCGTGCGAAATGCTTTTTTTTTAAATTAACTGACACCTGACCAACTTGGCAAATAATTTATCTCGTGAGTGAATGAGTGTGTGCACGTATGTTTGTAGGAGCACCAGAGCGTGTGTTCCTGCAGGCGTACGTGTGCGTGAACTATCTGCAATGCGAATGGAAGTGCGTGCGTGTGCGTGCGTGCCTGCATCCATGTGTGTTGCATGCGTGTTGTTAGAACCTCTGTACGTGCACATGTGGTACGATGGTGAACAATCGATAAGACAGAAACTTCAAAAAATAACATTTTTACACGAATTACCTATCAGGTTTGAAAAGCCGGCCTACATCTGTGAAATCCTCACACGCTGACACGACAAGGGGCTAAACGCACTGAACAGAAAGATGTTTTTTTCCAGTGCGTTCTCTCCCCTCCCCTCCCCTCCCCACTGCCCACCACCTCAACCCTCCCGGACTCTGCGTCTTGTCTTCAGAAACGACTGCAGCAAATGCTCTAGATTCCTACAGCGAAAAAGCCAGCCCTTCCTACCAAACACGTTCAAGAGGACCTGACAAGCACGAGCGTAGCACTACTAATCATAAGGGTAGCGCCCTCGCCCCGGAAGTACTTTCTCTGTGGGTCGCTGGCGCAGAAAAAAGGAAAACGTTCGAATGGCGCGTGGTGGGGAAACTGTCTGAACCCCGGCTCCAACTGCACAAACATCGTGGTCTGGTCCAGAGAAACAGGGCGTGCTTTGAATCCAACTATCACGAACCTGCGATGTTTTAGATCCAGCTGCCTGATGATGATGAGGAGGAGGAGGAGGAGGATGACGACGACGACGACTGCAGTGAGTTGCGCAGTGCGCATGCCCCGTTTAAAAGGGAGATAACTGACAGGGCACCAGATTATTACATCTACATTCTTGATTGTAAAGAGGTGGGCATGGCTGAGGTCGTGGTGCGACAGCAGAAGAGTTTAATAACGACGAAGGAGAAAAGAAGAGGAGGCGGAGGTAAAAAGAACCTGCTTTGCACAAATAAAACTGAATGTGGCTGACCGTTGCAGCCGATGAGACAGGGCTAAGGGGTACATGTGTCTTTCTTCCATTCATAAAACATGACAACCGTTTACCTTCTAACACACACACACAGAGAGAGAGAGAGTGGGGGGTGGAGCTTTGTCTTGGGCACTGGGTGGGGGAAGCGAGTACACTGTACTATGTAAACCGTATTTTTGATCATGTGCGCACACGGGGCCACCGGGCCACCAGACAGCTTTTATCACGTGATCATTGTTCTCCTGAAGTGAAAATGAACATACACTCCTCCCCCTCCCCACCCCAACAGAAATAGCAATTACTTCTCTGCTATTAATAGTATTATGAGAAACCAACTTAGCAAGAGTGGCAGAGAGATGGGAGATGGGGTGGGGAGGGGATAGAAAAGGGGACCTGCGCAACTCATTGCGCTAGAATTACCGCTTCATAGGTTCTGTGAATTAACAATACAGCCGGGTTTTTTTCTCCTCTTATAATCATCTTTGTACTTTTTCCGCCAATACATGACAATTCTTGCTATTGAATTAATTTTACAACTTGCCATCCAGTAAGATTACTTGGCAAGTTCTTGTTCCGACAGCGTAAAATGGCTTGCCTTTCAACAAAGCAAACCTTATCAAGGGGGTCTTACAAACGGACACCCGGAGTAGGGACTGAAACAAGGCAGCCCCAAAGGACACGCACAAAACCACCCAAAGGCCCTCGTATCGACTTTAAGGGGCTGAACAGAGGACCCAGGGTGAGTAAATATTGATCAACACCCAGCTCTACCTGTCCGGAACCTTTTGGCAACGGCCACTTATAATATAAGATGTTTACCCTGCAGGTCAATGACGTGAGTGTTAGGCGCTTCTTTTCTCCTCCCTTTTGTTGTCCTGCCTTCAGCTCTTCGCTCTCCCTCCCACTTGAGTTCCTAGGGTGGAGTAACGCCGCCGATTCAACGCGCGTGAGCACGTGATTGACTAGAAGGTAGATTCGGCTGAACGTGACCTTCATGTGAGGTGTATCTCCCCGGCCTACGGGTTGGAGCGGGTGGGTGGAGGTGGTATGGACCAGCGGGACCATACAGGCTGGAGCCAGTGGAATGTCAGTTTTGTCCCATTAAGATTAACAACAACAACAGCAGCAGCAGCAGCAGCAACAGCAAACTCAAAACCCTCGCCTTCCGGGTTTACTTCTGTCTTTCTGTCCTTAAATACCAACGTTAGAAACATCTTTGGAAATGTTTCTCTTTAATGTGTCAGTTGTGTTTCTGCAGCTTTTCTCTCTCACACACACTCACACACACGCGCGCGCGAGCGCGCTCAGTAGTTTTGTGCTCAGGACACGTTAGGAAAATGATCTCTCTATCCGTTCTGTTCGATGTTAAAGCGTTTCATACACTAAAAAGAGTTTACCCAGGGCAAAACCTCTTCGCAGAAATCCCGGGCAAAAATAAGCAGGGGCAGCAGGGTACAGAAAAAGGGAGAGGGAGATGCGCAGCAAGATTATTCTGCTACTCGTCACGCATCTTTAAAAAAAATACCTGGGTCTTTCCCTGCAGTGTCATCAGAAAAAGAAAATGAACTCCACGCGGATGACATATGGACTAGCGGTGCGATAGTGACACAATCTTTCCTGGAAAACAAACAAGCGGAATGTGGGCCAAAGAGCCGGTGTCGTTTAGTATCAGTAACAAACAGCTAAACGATGAAAACGAGTCCCCAGAACCCTTGTTTTTATAGCACGTGTAACACGTGTTTTCATTGCGTCATCAAAGAACCATAGCAAACAGCAGCGCTATAGCAGACCGTTCTGGGACGTCGCAGCTTCAAAGGATGTTAGTTTCCACGAAAAGAAATAAAACAAATGGCAGGGTTGCATTTTATATTTTTTGTGGGGGCGGTGCTGAGTGCTTCACATGACCATCAGTCACACACCTACTGCTCGAGATCATAATCGCGATAATCGTTACGTGATCCTTGAAACCCGAGAGATTGTAACAACATGGCTGGTTAAGACTTCGCTGTCATCCAGTTCTGAGTATGGTATTCGTAATAATAACTGCTTTCCTAGTGATTCTTTCTCCGAGTTTCCATGGTTTTTGTTAACAGAACACGACTGTTGTAGCCTCTACAATTATAATCCGAAACGGACGTCAGATTGTAGGTTCTTGGGGTGTCTTGAACGAGCATTCGTATCCGCGCTTCCAGTCATAACAGCGGTCGTAAGATCCATTCGCCTTGTGTATTTTATGTCCACCTATACGTATGAACAGGGGATAAAAACCACTATGCAAGCCATCCATTGATCGCTATTTAACTGAATAAACCGGTTCAGTATCTCTCTCATCATACAAACAGTATCCCAGCTGTCAACCTACATAACCGTCAATTTTTTTTATTTTTTGCGCGCCGATTACAGGTTTCACGTGTGCACTAAAAACATCTTGAGCGAAAACCGCTCTCGTCACACTGGAAACAGTACAGAAGCTCCTGTCAGGCGTGTGTGCACACAACAAGAGGAATAAAGGACACTGATGTTCTGGGCATGCGCGCGAGTCGCGCGGAGGCGCGATCAGCGGATGGCGTGACGGGCAGGTTACGCTTGACTGCCTCGGCCTTTGGCGGTAGCTACCCACTCAAGCGGGTAGCGCGCATCAACCGATTAAGGTCACCGAGCATCAACCACCCCCACTGATCTTCAACACCTCTACCGGTGACCTTGGCCGGAGTCAAGGTGTGATGCACGCGTCCCCAGATCATACGCCACGTAATCAAGGCGAGAGCTGACCAGATATGCTCAGTCTGCTAAGTCCGCCATAGTCTGTCCCACCTGAGGACAGGTGAGTGACGTAATGCGCTTCTATGCTTCGTCAGTACAGGTCAGTCTCAACAGCTAGTTGCCAAAGATCAGTCGGTTCTCGACAACACGAACTGGTTTTTAGCTTGCCACAAAGCAGACTTCCCCTCGCACTCTCGTTCTTCCAGAAGTGAACTTCTGAACATCAGCATACTTGAACGCAATAAATTTTGCAGAAACTTCAAGTGTGTCCTACTGCGGTCTGGATATCTGGTTGGGCTGGAGGAAAATCTGAGTAAAATAGATGGCTAGCGACTTAGCAACGGAGGAGGATGCAAGGGTGGGAAGGAGGCAGAGTGAGATGCGAGCAGCGGAAGGAAGGGGGACGAGGGGACAGCTGGGGCACACTGGAACACACTGGGACGGATTGGCTGGTTCAAGACATCAGGGCGACAAGGCAGGGCAAGCACACCAAGGAGAACAGGTTCGGTGAAATAGACCGATACCTGAAAGGTCGTGCACAAAAACTCATCGGCGTCCTTCCAGGTGAAAAAGGTAATTAGATTAATACCTGACGAGCCTGCCAGCACTCACCCCCTCCCCATCCCACCCCCCCCCAGCAACCTCCTTCAGCGTCTCACAAAACTTTTGTCGCTTCTTATGCAGAGATTGGCGCGAAATTTTGAGCACGGCTATCCCAACCCCTTTTCCTCCCTCCCACCCCCACCCCTCAAAAAAGTATGCATTCATCTCTGTCGCCACTATGGCTGCACAGGAAATCATAAAGCGCAAAGCTCTCCGTCTGCTGTTATGACAACGAACTGGGCACAGTTGCTTTATTCTTGCCCCTGCCGACCTCACTTAAAGCTCTCTCTCTCCTCCCCTCCCTCTCCTCCCCTCCCTCTCTCTCTCTCTCTGCTGCACACGCATGTGTGAGCATAGGAAGTGTGCTCTGTAAGGAACGCAAGTCTGTTATATTTGCACGCTAGACGTTTCTGCCTGACGAACGAACTAACTTCTGGCTCCATCTGTCCATAAAATCTCTGGCTCAGAACTTCTGACATTAACGCTCAGCCCACGACCCACGAGTCGGCCGTCAGAAAAAAGCTTTCATCTTTTCTACCGATTCCTCCACTCCTCCTCCCCCAACCCCACAACGATATGCACACCCCGCTCTCAGCTCCAGACCTGTCGAGGAACAGGGATCAGCCAGGAGCAACAAGAGTTAGCGGCCCTGTAGGTGTTTGCAACACCTGGCTGGGACATCAGAAAGTAGTTGATCTTTAAGAATAAAGTTATTTACCTGCAGGCTTCTCCCCGCCCTCAGAAATCCCTCCTTCCCTCACTCCTTTGTTTCAGGGTCGCTATAACCCACTGCCACGGTCACGAGAGTTCTGTAACTCAGCCCAGCCATTGCCTAGAAAATCTGCTCGCTGTGAGCAATTTGGAGAGACTTTTCAAGGCTCTCCGAGTACTTTAAAAATCTTAATAAAACAATAATTGATCAGTAAAATGAGTAAAAATGAGAAGAAAAATCAATAAAATGAGAACACTGAGACTAAGCCGTGTTTTTTATGCCGCCGGAAAATGCGTTATCAGTCACCTGACCCAGACCACATAAGACAGAACCCCCGTAGAACAGAATCCTTGCGGTTTAGATGGCGCCCCAAGTATGCAACCCCAAACTTCTAAAAAGATGACGCCAGTACATACACATATACGACAGTAGCCCCATCCCCCCCCCCATACACCTTTCGCACATTCGTTCGCAAAGGAGTTCGCCTCGTGTTTGCGCTGAACTAGATTTTGGAAAAGGTACCAAAAGGCGGACTTTTCCTGACAGGGCTTAACACATGTCGATGCTTTGGGGATCATTCGGTAGTCGGAGAGTCCCTACTCGCCAAGCCCGAGAAAAGGAATATTAACTTTGATGAGGCTGTTCACAGATTTACTTAATTTACATAACAGGCCTTCAGATCCCAGCGCCTACTGTAACTTCGTCTGTCAGCTTGTTAACTCAACACTCGGTTGCCCCACTCTACCCAAACCTTAAGTGCTGGCTCCACACCGTACCTCTCTACCCCCGCGTATTACCCCCTTCTATCGAGCATATATGCCTCTCCTTTGTGCTAGCAGGGATGGAAGTTAAATGCCTTTCGTCAAACAAATGATGAAGGGAGAGCACTCTAGATGTCGAAATCCGCGAGGTTTCGAGTGACGCGGGATGGGGGTGTGAAGAGAATTTAACTTTCCTCGGGACTGTGGACTGTGTATCCTGCTGCAGTCGTTCTCGAATCTGAGTTATATCAAGCTGTGACAAGGTTTATAGACGCAAGAATGTTCAAGCCGCTAGGTAACAATGTCAAAGATCGTATACTAGACTGTACGATATCTGACGTCACTAACTAGCTTTACTAGCTATCACTA
Organism: Lanistes nyassanus; assembly: GCA_004794575.1. Taxonomy (NCBI): domain Eukaryota; kingdom Metazoa; phylum Mollusca; class Gastropoda; order Architaenioglossa; family Ampullariidae; genus Lanistes; species Lanistes nyassanus. The sequence continues at coordinate 503,830 of SMGT01013362.1, forward strand.
GAGTCTGCACAATCTGCTCCTGCCGACGTGCAAAATAAACATCCTTCCTGCAACTTTTCAGCGCCATCCTTTCTGCCCTTGGTGAAAGAGACAGCTGAAACAAATCCGCCAGATAGAATATTTTTAAAAGAGGGGCACTCCATTCAACGACACCCTTTCACCTTGCCTGGAATCCACGCAAGAGCTGCCAGAGGTTAAGTAACGAAACCTATAATTAGAACCGCAGGTGTCACCAAGAAAATCTATTTCCATCCTTACTTTTATCTTTGAGCTGAACTCCCGCCGTCACCTGCAGCTTTCCTCAAGGGCCTTTGACCCCATGAATGACCTTCGACTGAGGTGACGATCCTTAAGGGAAGTGGCTTCGCACAGTGATCAGCAAACCAACCTTATACCGGCGCATGTCTCCAGCAAGCCGTTGTTTAAATATTATGAGAACTGTTTGCAGAAGAATTACAAGAAGCTAATGTGGTTGTTAACAGAAACATGGCCTGGCTTGCATGAGCGTTCGTAGCTGGTTTTTCTGATCATAAGAGTGGTTGCGGGTCCATTCGCCCCTGTGTACTTTACGTGCACCCTTCGTATGAACAGGGGATATGAACGCTCAGGGAGCCAGAACGAAGCGTTAAGGGAAAAGTAAACCCCACGTGACGACCTCGGGAAACTAACCATTCTGACAACCCGCACGTCCAAGCCAGTGATTATCTTCACACGTTTTAAATGTTTTGAAAGTAGATTTTGTCGGGATAGTCTGGGTCACCTTTGAATGTTTTTTCAATCGAGTCAAGTTCGGGGCTGCCTATGATACTACCAGCCAAGTCAACTATGACAGGAGGGGAACAAGTGATGTCACACACAGCAGGTAGTAAGTTTTCTTTGAAGCTGCGTAATACCCCCCCAAAGGCCCTCCACAGTAACTTCTCGTACCGTTCGTGAAATCAGACCCGATCGCAGGCAAACTGGAGAAATCCGCGGCCAGCTCATTCCCACCATGCTATCGGAGCTTAGTCGAACGACGATACCTTGCACGCGAATAATCCACATGTTGGCAACAAAAATGTGACTTAATGGGTCCAAATGTGATCTTATCTTTTTCACGTAAACGTACTGCACATTCACGCAGACCTTTCGTAGGCCCAGTGTAGCGGATGAAATCGAAATCGCTATATTGAAAGTGGATGAAAGCTTTAATTAATGTAGACAACTGGAAGATGCTCTCTCCACTGCTGTGTTCGTTCTGCTCAATCGAACCACGTAGCCCACGCTGAAGCTTAAATCTTTCTCGAAAGCAAGCGACTATATTCCTCCACATTTTGTTCTCCTTCCTCGGCCTCTGCTGCCGCGTTCCCTCCCCTCCTCCTCCTCCTCTTCCTCTCCCCCTCCTCCTCTCTCCCCCTCCTCCTCCTCTCCCCTCCTCTTCCTCTCTCTCCTCCTTTTGTTTCAGGTCGCTACAACGCATCCCACACTTCGACCTCACGACCAGCCGCACCTGTCGCGCCCTTTCTCGACCCCAGGCACGTATGGAGCGCGAGATTTCGTGAAACGTGAGGGACGCGAACTGCCGAGTTGACCGCGACGCGCCCAAGCAGGGTAGCACAGAACAGCAGGGTATCTGAATCACGATGCCACCTGCACACCCACCATCTCTCTCTCTCTCTTTCTCTCTCTTTCGCTCTCTCATTTCCCAATCCACTCCCTGTACCTTCTCCAACTGCCTTCAGTAACACGGCTCCGTGGTCTTAAATTCCGGGTGCAAATACCAATCACGGAGCAATTGAATTATCCCCCAACCAGTGAGACCGTCGCCAGGCTGAATAGGCAGGTACCCGGGATGGCTGTGAACAAACTGATACAAAACCTTCGCCTTTGAGCCCGGCACACTCCACACTCCTGAATGGAGTCCGCCAGCACTGGCCGACCGTGTTCGCGAACAAGCGGCAATGTTTGTCCGCTTGCCGCCCGCAAACATCCGATCCAAATGTCGGCACATCCACCCGGCCTGAGCAGAAGCAGGCTCCCCGCCGGGGAGGGTTCATTTGAAATCCGTCTGTGCCAGCATTCGGGGTGTTTGACTGTGCTCGCGCCGAATTTTAATTCGCGAGACGCAGAATAGTGTACGGAACTAGACCGAGCCTCGTTTTTGCTTTGAGACGTGTTCGAGACCAGGGCTGGCTTGCATGAGCGTTCCTATTTCCACTTCTGGTCATAAAAGCGGTCGTATGCCCCATTCACCCTATGTAATTTACGTGCACTTTTACGGAAAAACAGGCGATAAGAATGCTCATGCAAGCCAGCCCAGAGGTGCTTCCTAGACAGTGTTTCCCTACGGGAGCTTTAGCATCACCACCTAACGTTACTCGTGTCCCTCGCGTTTATGAAAGTCCCACTACAGTGAGAGCGCAGGGCTGTCCCGTAGCTTTGTTTGCGTGTGCGTTGGGGCGCGTGATTTTCGACTATCTTCACGTGCAAGACAGCGTGCAACCTGCTGTGTATTAAGCTTCCCTTTAACTCCAATGGCTATAACACCCGATGTCACTATTGTATTTCCCTTCCCTAAATACTGTGACACACGATGAAACCTCCTTTCTTTTGCTTCCCTAAACCAGTTTCTTTAATTTCTATAATTGCTTTCCCTTATAATTCTAAATGGTACAACACGCGCATTTTCATTCGCGTTTGACGCACACTGTAAGGAGACATCTCATTGGCTAGATTATGGCTTTCATCCGTGCGGAATCCAGCAAGTTGTAGGTAAGACGAACATGGTGTCATGCCCTTAACGATTCCAGCGAGAACCGCCTTTTTTTTTTAACGTTACAGAGCCGTTATACAGCTCAGAGAAAATAAAATCACCATGCAGATCTCAAAGCACAAAATAAAAAAGGATTAGAAAAGCTAGTCGCTTGACTAGTTGTAAGTTGATGTTTTATGTGAATGAATGTTATCAAAATCTATATGTAATGTACGACTTCCCCTTTCGTGAATCTGAAAACGTGAAATCTGCGCAGGACTGAGGGGCAGGGATGAACGACGGAGGTCAGAGTAACAAGGGAGCGGGAAAAGGAGGGAAAAAAAGAAAGAAGGAACAAACACCTTTTGAATGTGCAACCCCTTAATGTAGCAGCGGAGACGACAACAGAGCCACACGTGTTATTCAAAGTGACAACTGCGTGAAATGTGACGACCCAAGCTAAACTGTCTCTAAGCTAAACAGCCTGGTCAGAAAGTGATAAGACCGCTTTTCTTTTCCTCCACTGAAAACCGGGTGCATAACCGGGATTTTGGACTGCGTGTTACCGTTCGAGTACATGTAGTTTCCAAAAGTTTCAACTATCCTATCACGAACCTGCATCAGACGATCTCTGGAGCGTTTCTAAACGGAAGGCCGAGATCACTCGTTCAAGGTTCACAGTGAAAGGTTCGCCAGCGTCCTGATGTCTGTCACTACTAGTAGTCTGCTTGCATGAAAATTGATGCACCATCAAAGTGATGAAGCACGTGTTTCACAATGTCTCAATGTCTAAAATTGTCTGCGTTATTACTTTTACGTTAGGGGTGTACGTATACTTTCTTCGCCGTTCCAGTAGCACTTATCCGTAGAAATTCAATTTTATGATAGAAATGCACCCTGGAAATCCCACTCGCGAAATCGACGGAATGCCGCCTGCATGCTGTAAAATACCTCTGCGACGGCAATAGCCGGTATTTGGCTGCAAGCGCTACCCATAATTCCATATGTGCCAAAGTCAGCAACATCAGGAACAACCACAAATAAACCGGCTCCTGTTTACATGCCCAGAACAGGGACAACTGTTATTTATCCCAATTCCGAAAACTGTTAACTGAGGGCGATCAAAGGCCAGCGAGCCAAGTAATCTTTTCCAAGAAGCTTTTAGCCATGCCAGCGCGTGCAATCGCACGCGCACACAAACGTGCGCGCGGATCAGAAAGCAAAAGTAGCGACCTGACATTTACGAAATGTCAGTGCTGCCAGGGCCTTGCCGAGGTGTTCCAATCTTTCGATGCTGGAACTCCCAAACAGACCGGAATCTCCAAAAAAGCGCTAAAAGGCTAAGCAAAGAGAACCCCGAAACACAGGAAGACGGGGCGCAAAACTCTGAGACAAGCGTTACAGACGCGAGGAACGCGAGTGACGCTAGGCAAGGACATCAGAGCCCCCGACTCCACAGGCTCTGACATCGCTATCTAACGTCGCTCGCGTTCCTCGCGTCTACGAAACTCGCCTCATAAACCTGGATATCTAACCACTTGACGATACACGCAACAGCCAGAACTGGATACGCATGTACTGCATGTATCCTCTCGCCTCTCTGACAGACTCCAGTGAAGCGAACCTGGTTGCCTCGCGCAACCGGCCGAGTGTATTGAGTACATCTGATCATGCCGCCTCGCATCTGTTTAGCACATTAAAACTGAATCGCCTAAAGACGCCTTATTACTGAAGCATGCACAGCGGTATATTAAAAACCCCATCTTCCTGAAGCGAGCAAGGATTCCGTTTTTCTCGCATCTGCAAGGGACCGAGTATTAAACCCTCGACAGTTTATCCATCCGTAATTGCACTTAGCGGGACCTGTCAAAATGTGACGAGATGGGCAAAAAGGAGATCGCACAATTTCAAAAATAAAAAGCTTAAACAACCGCCGTCCTCCCCTTACAACAATTCAACATTTGTTCCTACTCCTGTCAAAATCTGCCAAGTAAGGACATCTCAAAATGTTAAAAAATTATCTCGATCAGTTTCGCGAGCGACACAAACGAGGCTGGTGATACAGAGCGAACTCGTTTACAGGAAAACTGGATGCTATCACAGATAAGGATTATGTTATTACAGAAATCTCTAACTGGTACATTCAGTAAATGGACAGACTTCCTACGTGGTACGGTTAAATGGTTAGTAAACAGACAAATTTTAATGATTTTCTATCTTCTTGAATGCATCTCGGATCACGTTCTGCAACAAAGCATCTTTCTGTCTTTCCTTGATTCCTTCTTTCTGAGAAATCGACATCCACTGCTTGCTTTCAAAAACGAGGAGTCAATTATTTTAACAAGTCCTTGAATTATGAAGCGGGCCTATGTCCAGCCTAGAAAGAACGGCGAAAAATGTCAAAGATTGTGAGGGTTTGAAACAGGGTTCTGGCCATGCATGCAAACATGGGAATGAGAACAGCGGGAGGCAGTTGGTGAGACGACTTAGGAGAGATTTCACAGATGGAAGTGACGTTAGGGGGACCTTAAAAGTTCACACGAGGGCCTAGCACGCAGCATCGATCGGATTTCTCGCGTCTATAAAACTCGTGGCAGGTCTCTGGTGATTCTATTGCTGATGATTGGCCGCATTTTTCCTGCCACCCCCACCCACTCACACTTCTCGAACCACACCCTCCCAAAGTAGACAAACGACTTTTGGCAACCACAAAAACCAAGTCCCGAAAATTTCATCATGGATAAGCACCCCGCTATGACCAGATTCTCGCGATTAGCTCCCTGTTCTGCCATGTCTTATGTTTCACGTTTCACAGGGTTTTACGTTTCACGCTGTTATTCGGTACATTTCACGTTTTAGCTGTTGTTCTGAACATTATTTCCAGATCTTTTTTTTTTTTTTTT
>SMGT01013363.1:0-43442 GCA_004794575.1 Lanistes nyassanus
GTGCATGAAATGTGTTCTCGCGCGTTAAAAATCCACATTTTATTTATTTATTTATTTATAAAGGATGTCTCATGATATTAAGGTCATGCAGAAGTGGGATGCATGAGATGGCCACTTTTCCGTGGGCCAGCATCATGAGGCCAGTGCTCATCTCTCTTGCTGCCTTACCTTCCCTAACCAATGGGTCAGGTACCCATTTGCAGCTGGATCAACTAGAGGAAGTGGACTGTGGCACATAGATATCAAACCAGTGCCTTTGGGTTCAGAGGCCTGTGCTCTAACCCCTCAGCTATCCACTTCTCCTAGGATGTGTAGAAAATGGATCGGTGCACAACATGGCTAAAGTGACCTTTAGCTGAACCTGTCCAGGTTTTGACATCTTACTTAAATTACACAACAGCTCCACAAGTTTTATAAGGCGCCTCATCAAACCAAATGCCAAAATGCCTTATTGCCTACCAAAATGAAATGGAAGAGGGTCTAAACATAGGTGTACCGCTGGCCAGCCACAGCTCGTCGCGTTCGTTTGGCAGGAGATGCCTGCTCCACATCTTCCTTTCTTTTCATGCTCCTGAATGAGAAAAACGATCTTGATCAGGCTTGTAGTTCATGACATGCCATGCAAGCTATCCTAAGACAATCAACAAACTAAGGCTGTTTGACATACAAGGTGACACTTTCAAAAAACGAACCTGAATTTATATGTGTAGATGGACGCAGATGTCCTTTGCATCAGTTTCATTTCTTGATATCAATTTGTGTTGCTGCACCAGGAAACCAGTCTCAAGTCAGAAAATGGGTGTTCCGAGTAAAATATATTTGTGAATTCTATAGTGTTTCCTGATCATTCGGATATAAAAACCATTATTATTTTTTACCTAATTATAGTTATATTTGAGGGAAAATTGCTTTTGAGGAAAGCTTTTGTGCTAAAACGTCAAAATCAACCAGATCAACCCCACCAACCTATTTCTGCTTGTAGCTACAAACTGGCCTTTCCGACTTAAGACTGGTTTCGTGAAGCAGTGACACATTTCATCTCAACAACATAATAAAACAAGACCTTTTAGGGCACAATCAAAAAGGCCAAACTAAGCTACATTATGGACAAATAAAGTCAAGCTTTTGGCTCTTTCTTTAGATCAGCTACAGGAAGGTGAAAAAAGGTCGCCAAGCAAGTGACTCATCCATCCTACGTAAAGGATGTACAGCCATTCTATGTATTGTAAAGAATGTACAGTCACCCTATGTAAAGGATGTGCAGCCATCCTATGTAAAGGATGTATAACCATCCTATGTAAAGATTGTACAGCCAAACTATGTAAAGGATGTACAGCCACACTATGTGAAGTATGTACAGGAAATAAAGTCACACTATGTCAAGAATGTACAGCCATCCTACGTAAAGAATATATAGCCATCCCATCTAAAAAGGATATACAAGAGATACTTTCCAGTTTCACTCGTTTCTTCCACTCTGGGTAGTATACATATGCTCTGTAAGCTATGCATGCATCTATAGTACAAAAATAAATGTTTTCAGAGAAAGTTGAATTAAATTCTGCTTCGCAGAAGAAATGGGAAAGGTTGAAGGAGAACATAAGTAAAAAGCTTGAGGGGAAAATGGCAAGAAGAGAAGAACAGAACACTAAGATCTACCTGGTTTTTCTTTCTGTGACCTTCAGGCTGCTGCTTGACACCACTGTGTAAGTCTTTGCTGCAGATGTTGTCCTGAGACTCCCAGCACTGGTCCCTGTCACTGTCACTATCACAGGCTGTGCATTACTGTGTTTACTGCTCAGGGTCAAAAGGTCACTAGTGTTGTTGACTGAAACACCCTGACTCGGCGCTTGTGCCACTGGCACAGACAACGGAATGGAGATGCAGTCTGCATCAGTCTCAGGCCGCTCTTGTTTGATGACCTTGTTTGTAAAGTCCAGATGTGCCAATATTTCTGGGGCATCAATCGTTGGTATCTGGAAAGGAAATTCTAAGTTTACTCCATATCACACAGCACAGCCACTAGCTGTCAAATACATTCTGAAGGAAGTAAAAAAGCACTTTTATAATCATAATGCACAACAGCTGTAGATGCTGAACAGTCATCATCAGCTCATTACATCAGAACCTCAAAATTTGTCAAACTCTTAGTTCAAGTGTCAGGATTAATTTGTAAATTCTGTTTATTATTTTTCACTATCTGCTGGTCATGTCATAAACCATCATTGTCCTTGAATCCTTCTTTCACACACTGAAAATAAATAAACAGGGTTTGAAAAAAAAGAATGCCCAGTTATCTCCTTTTAAGGTCAAAGACAGATATGGATAAACATGAAAAGTATGGTGTCACAACCCGCTCCCTCAAACCGCAGTCATACTTGTCAGTGACAGGAGGGGTTTGTGGGGGCGTGTTCTTTCAACCAACACTCGTACACAACAACACAAGACCGGCAGTGAAATGAACGAGGACCCAGCCACATATAATTTCTTAACTGCCCGGATTTACCGGAACTCTCTAAATCAACAGAGTTCACTCCTTTGATTACAAAAGTCACTAACAGAACAACTGTCAGGGGCCCGATCCAAGCACCAGATCGGCTCACGTTCTACAATCTCAATTCACTCAGGAAAATTTTACAAACATTCTTAAACCTCACAGCTATCTCTAGACATAATTGCGTCTACATTCATTCCTCCAGCAATCACACCCACCAATTGCACAACAGTATATACAGCAGAACTTTCTTTTAACCTTGTGATCAATTCCTTCGTGGCTAACAACTCCACGTCATTGCACTTTGAACCGTAAAAGATTATCGTATCTTTCCTTTCATTCAAGCTCCATATTTGTTACGGGCAAAGTCCCAAATGTTCATATTTCTGACTTCCCTCAACCTCCAAGTTCGTTAGCAATAACAAAGTCCCCAAATGTTTATTTTGCTCTCAATTTCAGTCTCTGTTAACTTTATATCATAACCGTCTGTACCCTGCTTCCGCGACGGTTGGGGTTCTCGACATACGACCGAAACTGTGTACATTACCGGTTTCCAAATGGTCTCCTACAACACCGATAATCTCTGTGTAGCAAGTTATCGCTGCCCAGGCTGCTGGCGCATAGCGCCCCAGCGACACGTGGTCGAACCAACACCGGTCTTCACTATATCCACCGGAAAATACACCAACACCGGTCTTCACTATATCTACAGGAAATTACACCAACACCGGTCTTCACTATATCCACCGGAAATTCACCAACACTGGTCTTCACTATATCTACAGGAAATTACACCAACACCGGTCTTCACTATACAGGAAAGACTCCACCAATTTAGGAGACACCCTCAGCACTGCAGAGGACACTCTCGGGTTCTCTCAGGAACACAACTCCCTCTCCTCCACACAGAACCACTCTACCTCTCTCTCTCCCTGCCGCCTTTTTCCTCTCTCTGCCAACCCAAAACCTCCCTCACACTACTCAGTTTCTCCCTCCAGTACCTGACCAGTACTCATCACTCTTTTTCCGTCCTCACCCATACTGGCAATCGCCCATACACCATGATGATGTGAACACAATTCTTGTACTCAGACAACCAACTCAGAAACTAACTTACAAGCTGAACACAATGCTCACATATAGATAGTCAATTCCGAAATTAACTTACAAGCAAATAAAAAGGAAATATATACAAACTGTCACAGTCAACCCACAACACCCACAACACCTCATAACACTTACACTCAAAAGTCACGCGCATTCGCGTCCGTGACATATGGAACCCTCCCTTCCTCGCGTTCCTTCTTTACCTGCTGTTCCTGCTCTTGCTCTGCTTGCTGCTGTCCGTGCTGGCGCTGGCTTTCAACCAGACAAGGAGAAGGGTGAAGAGGCAGGGTGGCAATAACACTCTCAAGGTCTGTTCCAGCCCCGTACAATGCAACACTTCCTCCGTCCAGGACGGGACTCAGGGCTGTGGCCTCCCCCTGACTTGCTGCCTGTCCCAGCTCATTTAGCAGCTGCTCGGTTGACAGGACATCTTTGATCTGCTGCGACACAGACCCAACTGGACCGTCGATGTCGTCATCTGCATCGGAGTCAGATTCTAGCTCCACTTGGGTGCCAGCCTCTCTCTGAAAGACAGCACAAGCAGTTGATGGTTTTTGTCACAAAGAACCCCTCTCCCATCCTCATCCCTCCCCCTCCTCCAAAAGTCATTATCTGCTTACAGCCTGACCTGATGCTAAGTTAAACTAAATGCTATTTCAACAACAAATGTTGTCCTGATCAGTTTTTAGGGCAGTCTACTGCTAGAGTCCTAGCTCTGCCTGAAGACAAAGCAGCCAATTCAGGCATTTCAACCAATCAATGTCATGAATTCTGTTTACTTGTCCCCGTGCTTTACACATCATCATGCTAGGGCTCTGAGCGCTCCAAGCTGCTGATCGGCCGAGTGCTCCTGGTAAAGGCTCTATGACACGACATTTCTACAACCTTTAGCTCACAGACACTCACATTTCTGTCATCGTCACTGCTCTCAGAACCATCATCGGAGATGTTTGCTATGATTCCTTTCTCGGCACTGTTTCCACCTGTTTTCTCTCGTCTGGCTGTCCCCGTACTGTTTCCACCCTTTGCTTGAGAGCCTTCTAGAGATGCAAGAAGGTCGTCTACAGACCGATCAGGAGGCAGCTGATACATGTCAAAATTGGAGACAAGGTCACCACACAATGAACGTGATCAATGTCTATTTTACTTATGTCGGGATATACATGCTGTCTATGTAATAACTAAAATATGCCAAAACTGGCATAGCACACAGTGTTAACACACAGTACCATCCTCATCTCACTTTGCCTTACCATAAATTATTTTCATCCACTCTGCTTCATTCTGCAAGATAATTTTTTTAGATGTTCCTAATCAGTTTACAGGAATTCTAGCCATCTAAGAAATTCAGTCCAGCCCCCAACCTAACTTCAGAGAGTAAAAATTTTAAAGAATGCACTTCACAAGACATCTTTCACTTGCAGATTAATAAAATCTTTCGAATAATAACTTACCAGCATCTATCAAATATGTCTGTCATCAATGAAAGTGAAATCTTTTTTTGTGAGCCAATAAGCAAACTTTAGTTGTATCTTAACTTATGTGAACAGAATGTCTGTTGCTGCACACCTGTAACTTGGGTGTGACTTCCTCGATGCGTCCATCAGGGTGCACAATGACCACTTGGGGTGCGTTACCCAGCTTTCCTTCTCGCCACTCTTGCATCAAGTTCCCATGCAGGATGTGGTCTGCAGTGATTGTTCTCAAGGACCCACCTTCTCTTGCACCTGGTTTGGTGTTTACATAAAAACTCAAGATCAGAACCATTCCCAGGCCAAATGCTCAAACTTCTCAATCAGTGGCTTGAGCGTTGGACAGCTGCTCAACAAAATGAACTTAGAAAACAAATACAGCCAACAAATGAACACAGCCAAAAATGTCACATACCTTCACATACAGCAGGTGTCTCATCCTCTGACATATCACAGGTATGCTGAGCCATGTGACGCATGAGATTTCCACGATGGGCAAATGATTTGTCACATGCAGTACAGTCATGGTTCTTGTCACGGGGGGGTGGAGGTTGATAGTCTGCTGTGTGATGAAGATTTTTATGCCTTTTCAAAAGCTGCTTCTGGCGGAAGGCATGCTCACACTCATCACATTCAAAAGGCTTCTCACCTGAATGTGTGAGGATGTGAGATTCCAGGTGACGCTGGGAGCAGGCTGCATACTCACACTCTTCGCATTTAAAGCATTTCTCACCTTCATGTGTTTTCATGTGCATCTTAAATGTGTACCTGCCAAAGTAAAGTCATACTGTAAGGTTATAATTTATTGAAAATTTGAAAATGTATGCACATATCTTGAAACTGTACAATGATTTATCAGAAGTAATTTTTATCCTTTTTCTTTGACCATAAGTTTCTGACTCTTGCAACTTCCTTTCAAACTGAACTGACATTGATTTGAAGAAATGGGGAATTTTTCCTCGTAAAATTAATTTTGGTAGGTTAGAATCATCGGGCGCTATGTGCTAAATACATTCACTAGTCAGAGAGACAAGCAATGCTCTCAGGCAGGCCTTACGTACAAGCCAAGCTTGCAAAGCGTGCCGCACCCTGCCCCTGCCCCCTTATCCTTCCGTGAACAGTGTTCACCATCCCTTACAGCCTATATCTGAGTGATTCGTTAACAATTGTCAGTTATTCTCCAGCCACCGCTGGGAGGTTGGAGGAACATTTGGTATAATGCCCAATTCTAACCTACTAAAACTAATTTTACAAGGAAAAATTCCCTTTTATTTGTTAGAATTGGGCACCATGTGCTAGAATACTGAAGAGGAGAATGGCGAGGCTGTGAGGGACGGTGAACACTGTTCACGGACGGGTAAGGGGGCAGGGGGCAGGGGGCAGGGTGCAGCACACTCAGCACGCTTTGCAAGCTTGGCTTGTACGTCAGGCTTGCCTGACTGCGTCGCTGGTCTCTTTGACTAGTGAAGGTATTTAGCGCATAGTGCCTGATTCTAACAAATAAAAGGTCTGCAAGCTGGAATAAGTACCAGCATCACCCTACTTGAGTAAGAGGATAGTCAGTTACCTACATACAAATGGATAGACATAACGGGAGAAGAAAATATTCAACAAGCTGTTATTTAGCCCATCAGGTGTCCAGCAAAAACACAATATAGTGCAACATGATTGTTTGCTTAAAAAGTATGTGACTAATGACTGTTGAGATGTTTTATGCCAATTGATGTAATTGTAAATGAAACATCTTGTCCAGATAAGTTCAAGATAATGAGCCTTTAAGTTCATGTTTTAGCCTTCCTTGGCAAAGAACATTGGTAGGTTAAATCTATTGCAAGACCTCCTACCTGTCTGGAAAACTGTTACTACACTTCCGGCAAGTGAGGGGCTCGTCACTGTAGTGCAGTTTTTGCATATGTATTTTGAGGTCTGTCTTGCGGCCACATGTGGTCGGGCAGAACTGACACTGGAACACAGGCTTGTTGCCAGAATGGATCAGCTTGTGTGCCTTTAGGCTGTTAGACTGAGTGAACCTGTATTAGGTAAAAGTATCATGAATAAAATGAGCACAGATTCATAATGAAACTTTGAAGGACAAGTAGGCATGCATGTGTCTACTTTAATGCAATTGCATCCATGCACTGATTATTGCTGTGTGCATGATATGCATCCTGTGAAATAAGCAGAGTAACTGTTCTTTCTTCCTGGCTCCTAAGCCAGGAAGAAAGAACAGTCACTCTGCTTATTTCAATCATAATTTATCAAAATTTATACCATCACCACTCAGCAAACTTTCAAAATCCCATAGCAAGAACAATCGTCTAAAAACAAAATTGCCTCCCTTTGTTTTGTGGAACATTACTAGCTGACAGCGATCATATGATTATAGAAACGTTTCCAGCTAAAGTCATAAATGAGAAAATGGATGCTTATGAAGAAAGAAAAGGGCAATAATTTTATAGGTGCGTTTAGTTAGGCCTGCGTAAGTTGGTGCTCACTGGTTTATTCAAAAGCTCGATAATTTTATATACCCAGCCTGGTTGTGGTTGTTTGTTGCTTAACGTCCCACCATAAACTACATGCATATCTTATCAGGACAATGTTGGTTAGACAAGAGAATGTGCTGTCACACGTGGGACTGCTGCTGCAATACAGGTTTCAGTCCCACACAGTCACATTATACTGACACTGGGCCAACCAATCCCAGTACTGTTCCCTAGAGTGCCAGGCCAGAGCAGTCGCTAGACGGCCAATTTTTTAAGTCTTAGGTACGACTAGGCTGGGGCATGAGCCAATGACCTGCCTCGGAAGTGGACATTTTCACCAGTAGACCACTGATGTACTCAGCCAGCCCTGTAATCTTTCAAAACATTTCCCCCCAGCCTCCACCCCCCAAAAAAAAATTTGTCATAAGTTAACTGTCTTTTCAAATTGTATGCATTATATATATATATAGCTTATCACACACACACACACACACACACACACAGCTTCTGATAATGCACAATTGGCGATAATTTATGCAAAAAAATAAATTTATCATAGCAATAAATTCTGAAATTGACAAAACACTGATCTTCTGTAAACATATAAGGACACACATACATATACCTTACCTTGCATGACATATATTACATTCATACGGCTTTTCTCCTGTGTGTATCCGCATGTGACGTTTGAGTTTGTATGTGTCAGGACTGGCATAGCTGCAGTTTGGGCACTGATATGGTCTTTCTCCAGTGTGGGAGCGCATGTGGCGCTTCAGCTTACTGAGTTCCACACTAGCATAGTCACAATCTGGACATTTATGCGGTTTCTCAAAGGTGTGTCGGTACCGAACATGTCTCACAAGTTCCCCTGAGGTGGTAAAGGCTGCATCACACTGGCGGCATTTATGCGGCCGTATTCCGGTGTGGGTGTTCACATGGTTTGTTAGAGAAGCACACGTTTTGAAACCCCGATCACAGATTTCACACTTGTGTGGACGGTCTTCTGAATGAGACTTCAAGTGTCGCTTCAGCAAGTATGGCTTGGGACTAGTGTAAGCACAGTAATGGCACATCAGATCTGATGGATTTCCTGGGAAGAGTTTCTTTGGAGTGATTTTCAAGATCCGTTTTGTTGTCCCATCTTCTTCAATTATTTCCTCAGTGAACTCGTCGCTTCCACCTTTCAAATCAAAGACATCACTAGCATCAAGGGTGAGACCTTGTGCAATGAACTCCTTACTTGTTCCATCTGCCTGAGACATAATCAACACATAGTTAACCTCTCCGTTTTCTCCCTCTGATGGCACAATGGCCAGTGTCTGAAGTGTGTTGGTTGCATTGAGAATAACTGGTGTGCCAGCAGCACTGAGCACATTGTCACTGCCTTGACCTATTATCTGAAAAAATAAAAGCACATAACAAATTATCTCGTAATGATTTGGCCTTCAATAAATGTCTGTATCATTGCTTTCCTGAGAGTTGATTCCAATGGGTGTTTCTGGTGGAAGGACTCTTGGTGTTATTTACATAAAACTGACCTCAGAAAATCAGTGAATTATAATTTCACCATCTTTCAATCCTAGTGCCAACTATAAAGTTATTGGCTCTTCATTGCTCATATCCTCTTGCATACTTATGTTTAAAGTATAGAACAGCATGCTAATTTTCCAGATTATTTACATGCCTCCCAAATCTTCTGAGTGGGCAAAAGCAAGACAGGTTCTGAAAACCTGCACAAACACTTGCTACAATAAAATACAATAGACTTTCTCAAGCCACATCTACATCAGACTGAACCATACATGTAAGGAATTTGCAGAAATCTCTCCAGCTGGCTGCACAGCAATGACCTGGGATTGAGAGCCACCTCCCATCCCCTGCAGTGTCACCAGGCGAGGGGCAACAGTGCAAACAGTGTCCAGGGAAGCCGGTAGACCAGGAGTGACAGCAGAGCTGGTGCCCACATCAGTGGACCTGGTACTGGTCAATAATTCTTGATCACTGGGCGCCATCATGATGGACTGACCCAGTGGTTCCAGCATGACTGGAATATCCTAGAAACATGTGCATCAGTGTAGCTCAGATGCATTGGGAAAATATGGGGCAACCAACAGGACAGAAGCTAAAGGGTAGTTAAGAAAAAAATCAGTTATCGGTGTATCTCTATGTAATGTAAATCAAAAGATAAATATATGAATCTTGTTTATAACTGACTGCTGCTTCAGTGTTTGAAAAGAGTTTATAGGAAATGTGGACTTTAATGACAGGAGATTATAGGGTTAGTGACAAAGCATGTGTGTCCATGTATTTCATTTGTCTTACTCTTATCCACACACTGCTTTAAAAATTAGTCTCAACATGAACTGCTCACACAACCAGAAACAAATCTACATCTAACAAAACTCTGTTCTGACTTTGATTAAACTTAAAATTCAGTTATTTAGTAGCAGTGTATCTTCTTTCACTATGTTTAAGTAAAAACTGAAAGAATAAAAGCCTTGTATGGCAAACAAATATTTTTAAAAAAATTTCTTTCCCATCCTTTCCTATAAATTTTACAAATAGATTAGCCCTATTATGGCTGGCTGTGGCCTATGACCATATCTTTTACCTTGAGCTCCATGCCCATCTTATGATTGAGCAAGCAATGTGTGTGTGGATGAATTTATGATTTTGTATCATTTATAATTTCCCCTTTGAAAGGACTATGCTATCCATGAAAAATTGAAATAAGGCTCAAAAGTCTCTCTCTCTCACACACACACACACTCTCACAGAACTAGACCCACCTTGATATCTGTTGCTCCCTGCAAGTCATCTTCACTCATGATCTGCATCTGACTCCCATCACCAAGAGACAATACACTTCCATCTTGTCCGAGAGACACAATACGAATGACCTTGCCCTCATGAGCTTCAAGGCCATCTCCACTGGAGGTCATGATGAGTTCTTGTGATGATGCCGTTAGGTCAGATATAGTACTTGTGAGGCTGGCCAGCTGTGCATGCACTGCAGCCATGCTGTCGTCAAGATCAGCAACGCTAGGCACCTCCTGCACCGACAGCAAATATCAGACTTAACAACAGATCCCTAAGGAGTCTTCCTGATGGATAAAATAATTTTAAAAAATCTTCCTGTGAGGACTGGCTGTTTTGAGTTCCTAGCTTTCATCTGCCATGTGTCTCCTACCCTAGACCAAAGGATGGTAGCAACTTGCAAGTTGGCAACTACTACTAGTAGTACAAGGAATATCACATTTTTCTCATGTCTTGCTGTTGGACAGTATCCCCATCCCCTTTAGTCTCTCTCAACTTCCGTAAGCTTCCAGTAGTCTTCCTGATCTATGGTACACTGAACTTCAGCACATGCTAACCATAGTCAAACTTGATCAACTGTAACTGCTCTATTTCTATAACAACAACAGTGCCACCCTTAGTACCATGACAAATTTTGTGATTTCTGTATTTCTTTTCTTCCTTTCAGGCACAAAAAAAACCATTGTGATTAATGCTGCATTGCTAAAAAAAAAAACAGGTGAGTAGGTCGGCACTTGTGGGTTTGATTGATGGAATACATGCAAAATGTTTGCTCCCCCTCCCCCTCTCTCCCTCACATACACGTTTCATTCATCCACACATTACATCTCTCCGACTCAATCATCCACGAAACAAATCTGAAACAGATTTGTTTTCGTTCGAGCATATACCTGCTTAATTCGTTCGACGATATCATTATCTTCTTCATCCACAGAGTTCACTAAGGAGTGGATATTTTGAGATGTGTCATCACCAAGGCTGGAGTCCAGCAGTGACTGCTCGGAGTAGAAAGATGTGCTAAAATGACCAGCACCAGTGGTGTCAGATCCAGACTGCAGCGTCTGGGCAATGGATCCTGATGCATACATATCCGTGACAGCATCCGGGTTATCAGCACTGCCAATGACTGGAAGTGCTGATGGGCCAGTGCCCTCAATTTCCTTGTTGAAGGTGACCAGGTAGTTGTGAAGATCATTGAGATTTTGTGAAGACACACCTCCATCCACAACTTCGCTGGGATCCATGTGGGTCTCTTAGCCCTTCTCTGTGTGTTATCACCTGAACAACAGATGCAAACACCTGCCAAAAACAGAATTTGTACACAACTGTCCTTCCTTTTTTGATAGGCAGAATTGTGTGTGTGTGTGTGCACGTTCTTGCACTACAGGGAACCCGATGTTGAGTGATAACTGGGGTTTTTATTAGAGTTTCAGTTACTGTTCCATTCATCAAACTGTTCCCCCCCCCAAAAAAAAGAAGACAAACCTTCACCCTCATCCTATCAGCCACCTGTCCTGTTAAGCAATAAAAGCCAGTCCTCAACCACAAACATCTTGCGGAAAATTTAGTTAATAATACTATAGTTATTGGGACTTCTCTAGGCCTGTTATGTCAGCCATTCTGCAACTAATACTACAATTTCATAAAAGCCAATGGACCGCTCTTAGAATCTTTTCGATTTTTTAAAAATTTGTACTACAAAGTACTAATACTTGCGTTTCTACACTACAAAAATAAGTTATGTTATAAATAATTACGCCATGAGCTTTACATTAATTCGCTGCATCACTGCTTCTGTACATGACAATCTCATGCTAGTCTGATATACTGCATCATTCAAAGAATGGACGATGTTTTTCGCCTTCGTTTACTGGTACTATCGACACCTGTTAACCTCATTCGGTGGAAGGAATGAAGTAGTACAAGCACCTGAGCTTATTTATGTTATTCACTTATTAAGGTAGTACTTATCAGAGGTCAATATACATACATATAATATGCATCTCATTTCTGGGCTTCCACTATAGTACTAAAGAGTCAATTCCAAAATCCTCCCTTGTAATATCTTCAAATCTTGATCTACTTTCATTTTGAGGAAATATATCAACATGATCGACATTCTCTGGTTTCTGTTTTGGCAGATACGCTGCAGTGTGCAGCTTCTCGTAGTACCGAGCCGCCATTGTTGTTACTCATAACAAAGTGTACATTCATTTTACGTGTTTAATTCTGACTATTGTCAACCATCTGGTTAGGAAAGGTACGCAATCCGAAGATCAAGGTGATTTCGCCGCTAGGAGGGGTACGGCTGACTTTCAGCGCCCCCAAGCAAAAGACAAGCGCCCTCTGTAAAACGGCCCGTACATAGAGGCGCTGTAGTCGTACCAACACGTACGGTGTCGCTCTCAGTGTCTGAAATGTATTGGCAATTTCTGGATCATTACTTTCTACTACTGTTCGAAGGATTACCACCGTAACTTTTGATGACTATTTCTGCGACTACAGATTTTATTTTGGCCTTTATCTTACATTGTAATAATGGTAAAAATCAGTAGAAAATCTGTTGCAAGATGGCGGCTTCCTCCTTCGGTGTAAGGGATTGTTAATTGTACAACCTAGGCTTTAAAATTGTCTGCTTGCTGCTGACTACTGCTGTCGGGTCATTAAATGTTTAAGAACTTTTGGCGCTTTTACAATTCAAAATGTATTTGTCACTTCAGCTTACCAGTAATGCATTATTTTCTCACTGGAGGGCGTTGTGGTCGACCGATTTGATTTTCTTTCCCTTGTATCCGATGCGCATGCGTGAAATGAATTATTTTTCTTCGAGATGCCAAGACCTTACGATTGGTGATCTGTTCATTCGGAAATGTTACGTATGAACCTGCAGCTTTATGACCTCTGCTGGAATAAATATCACGAAAGGCTATGTAAATTGTGCTTTTGGCGCAGGTGGGATAGAATTTCCTGTACGATTCTCTTAGAGGATGCGCAGAATCAATAATAATATTCGTACTGGTATGGGCGATACTCGTACTTACGATACTCATACTGTATTCCACCACATTAACCGTAACGTGTTTCAACTATAGCACAGTACAATAAAACCTCCAATATACGGCTCCCAAAAACAGCCAAAATCAGATCTTATAATAGTGGGGTCTTATAAGGGAGGACTAGTTGCACTGAACCGTTAGTACAACATGGTACAAGTACTGCGGTGGATGGGGTGAGAAATGCATGTAATCACAAATGGCACCCAACTGCAATATCATGTGTTTTGAAATTTTTTTTTTGTTTACCACTGAACTACATGTTAAAATAGTTTTTCGCATCTCAGTTACTGAAGATGTACCTTTATCACACAGCAGATTTTATCTCTAACTTAATCCTGAGAGTTTCAGGAATGATCGAATTACAACAAAATCTGTGATATAAATTATTTGTTATACTGTGAAATGTTGAAAAGACACAAGTCGGATATTGTACAAAACCGTCACTTCCTGCAGTCCCCTAGGCGTAAAGTCGTACATGGATGTCAGATGCAGTATTTATTACCAAATTCTCTTTGTTGCTTCATTGTTGGGAGCACTTTCAATGTCTTCTAGATTTAAAACAGTTCTTTTGCTGTTCTCATGGGATTTGGGGTTGAAATTTTGCATTTCTCAGTGAACATTTCTGCAAAAAGAAGTCTGCTATTCTTAGGGAAAGTCTGTATACTGCGCAAAACCAGGCACTTTCGTCGGTTGGTGGTCAGGTTAAGGAGTCCTAAATGGGCGGTCATTTATACAGTAAATGGTCTCCGTCAGAAAGTTTTGGGTCATATGCCGGAGGAGGTCGAATATGGGAGGTTTTACTTTCTTACAAACAGCCATATTACATAATTGGAAATGACCCACGTTGATCCAGGAGAAAATGGGGACGGCAAAAACGTTAGCCCCCACCCCCACCCCATGTATCCTATATTTATCTCTGTCCCAACAAAAGTTTGTTACCAAAAAAAAAAAAATCCTCATCCAGTGTTTATATGCCTCACATCTTTCAACATCTAAATTCTGTCATGACTATAAACAGGGCGAGCTAAGAAATGCACATTTCTAGACATATTAGACAACAGCACATTCTTTGTTGATGTATAAGGCAAACCCACAGGCACAAAATGTAAATCTGAGGCTGTAGGGATTTTTTTTCATTGTAAAATAGGCCTTGACAGGAATGCATTAGAGATGGATTAACAGAGAAAAATACTAATTATGCTTCACTCCAGTATTTAGATGATGTAATTGACAAGACCTTTGGTTTTGTCAAGCGTGTGTTTGATAGAAATACAATACACTTTATTAATCCCTTGAAGGCAATTACTTCAGCTGAATAGTATTTAAAATTATCTACACCTACACACACTTCCATCTTCATCCATCAACAGTGATGCCAACAATGCACAGTGTGTCAGTCATATTACTCCAGTTCATTCAGAAGACAAATGACGGAACAAAGGAAATTCTATGTTCTTGAATGCTGGGGTACAGTAGCGGCACCCAGATGGCAGAAGCGAGAACTCATACAGAACATGGTCAAGTCTGATGACAATATATGAGGCTAAACGAACACAGAAGTGGAGAGAAAAGCAGATATTTATTCCTATCATGCCATTAAAGATCACATTTTTACAATGATGCTCTTTAGGACTGAGGATCTTATTTTATAGGTTTGGGTATTAAACTGTACGAATCTCATTGTCTTGGTTGAGCATTTAAAAAAAATTACTTGGGGAGACGTGGAGTGAGCATTTCAAGTTCAATCCACTAACACACTATAAATACTGAGCATAGACTGGGAAGGTGCAAGGTAGCTACTTTAATATGTGCATGAGTGTGCAAAGGCATCTACATTAAAAGCAAGTACCAGAAAGCATAGCTGATTCACTTCTATGAAGGGGCATCATTTGAGTAAGCAATATTTAAAGCAAATAGAAAATTCTGTCTTTAAATGCATGCCGAATAATTGTATTAATATAACGCTCATCTTGTACAAGATGAGTTGTTTGGAACAATATTTTTTGTTTCTAAAGAAAATAGGAAGCACCGATAAAGTCACAACAATAATAAATACAAAAGCATTGGTGTAAGATTTTTGCTATGTCAGTGGTCTTCACGGTCTATAATTCTTGCAAAAATTCAAGTAGCTAGTTTGTGTGTGTGGAGTGCAGGGTAGAGGTATCACATTTTGATTTGGAGTGGTAGTTATTGGACACTAGTTGTTGATGATCCTACAGGGCTTGATATCAATTCTTGAGATGGGTCAGCAGTAGTCTATAAGACCATAAATTGTGTGTGCACACGGGGATTTCATGAAGAAAATTAATCAAATGGCATGGCAATCATCAAACTCTTGCAGAACTTGACAAATTTCCAATGATGATTTGCTCTTGGGCTACGTATGGGAGTAGTAAAAATGTGAGCTACATGTACAGTAGTACCGATCATTATGCATAACATAGGGAAAAATACATGTTAAAGCTCGTCACTTCATCTGATGTCTTGGTTAACTCAACGCTAACAGTCCCAACACAGTTCTAAGTGGGTCTCTGCACTCTAGTCGACTAGACCCCTCTAGCGTCACTATAGTGTGATAGTGTTAATCAACGACAGTGACGCTGAGAACTCCTTGATTTCAACTCTGACCAAATCATATTGGGAAAAAGACATTAATACAACATTTTTTAAAAAGCACACTCCCATCTCTAAACTGCTGAAACTAAGTAAGTGCCAAAAGTGAGCCATCAACTGATCAAGTGTTTAAGTGGCTGGGTACTATCATCTTTCGTGGACCGCCAATACCAAATCCTTTGTCAGAAAATGTCAGCAGAGACTGCACTTCTTACGACAGCTAAAGAAATTTGAGATGCATCCTTGAAGAATTCTCATGCGCCGATGCGGTGATTGAAAGCATTCTCAGTTTCTCAGTCACATTCTCTGATTCTGGTACTGCAAGACAAGGGATTTGAACGCGTGCTGCGCAGCATCTAAGATCATAAGGCAGGAACTCCCTTCGCTTGCCTCGCTGTAGTCCTCCCGTCTGGTTTGCAGATCCAGGAGCATTGCTGCTGATGCGACCCACCCAGCCAACCAGCTGTTCGAACTCCTTCCATTACCCATCGGCCAGACGCTTTAAAGCTTTAGTAAAACAGATCGTTTTCGCAACTCCTTTCCACAGGTCGCTCTCTCTCTCTGTTAACAACTAACATGCCTACCCTAGCTATCTCCAGCCATCCTTCTTAGTTTCCCTTAACATTGGAAATCTCAAGGAACAGCTATTGTGGGTGGTGGGGGTGGTACGTGTGCGCTTGCAGAATGAGCGAGGGTGCTCGTGCTGTGTGTGCGTGGGTGTGTGTGTGCAAGGCTGGGTGCGCGTGTGTGGGTAAGTGCCCCATTGTATTTTAGGATTTGACTGTTAGATTGGCTGTATTCTGTGACACCAAGACAAACTCCTATGCTTGCATGCAGGAAATAAAATATTATTGTGTAATATGGGTTTCGGAGCTCTTCAAGAGGTGCACACATCAATGTTTAAGAGAACAACATTTTGAAATAAGTCTCAAATTTTCTCGTTTGCTGTTATTTTTTTTTTACAAGAAACTCGATTTTCCCATCTTTTCTGACACAGATTGCACTGACCAAAAGGGGACTGGAGACAAACGTCTCGTTGGTACGATATCGAGGTTTGCCGCCATATTTAGAACCTCGAAACGAGTTTCGATTCTCTTGGCCGGCGTTGACGAAGTGTTTACACTTAGATACCCTTAGTTTTTCGGAAGAATTTGTATGGTAAAATAGTCAGAATTGCATGAAGACCAAATATTAACTTCGAAGGAACCATGAATAACGAGAATGGACAACATTCTTCTTTAAACAGTTCCGATACAAGTCAATTCTTGCGAGAACTCCAGGCGCTGAATGCTAGCGGTAGGTTTTTTTTCTTCCAGTTATTTGTAGCTGATAAAGCAAGGAAAAGGGCACGATGACAGCACATTTAATGAGTGTGTATCGCAGTCTGAAAGCAAACAAAAATCAAATATGATTCTTCTACCTATCTACGAACTAAAAGCCTGAAACGAACAGGCAGTAAATGGGTTACCAAATCGCAAGTGAAATAGCGCATTACAACCAAAACCATAGATCATAGTAATAATATACAGTATAATATACTACATAGTTATCATCACTAATGGCCTTACTAATACTAAGAATAGTAACACTATTTCAGTATTTATATTATGACCAATAGTTGTAATCATATAAGCTTATAACATCGTTGCTGGGCGCCAAACAATACCTTTGAAGGGAGTATATAGACTGCCATTCACCCATTGTCTTGTATCATCAATCGTGTGTGTGTGGTCGCATGCCCAGTTACTGAGTTCGGTGGAATTTTGTTATTCTCTGGGGCGTTTTTTTCTTTTACAATCCAAGCAGTAATTTCTCCAATCTTTCTTATTGTTTTTTCATTTTTAGTACAGTTTTAGTCTAATTAAAAAACAAACCTTGGTCTTCTAGAGATTCTTTTGAGAATAGTTCTTGTTAATTTGTAGCTGACAAGTATCATTCACAGATTCAGAATCTCACCACCATCAAACTATGGACAGCCGAATTAACCATCATATAAATAAGATGCCTATTTTTGAAGACATTCTGCTAGTTTTATCAGTATCATTTTCAGATTGATCTTCCAGTCCAAACTGTCAAATGGCTTTTCATACTTAGACTTTTAGAGAATGAGCTCTGGTCCATTTTGGGTCTGGTTTGGAAAGATATATTTAAGCCTTACAGTAAGTTACACTGCTGGATATAATGAAATACCCATGACAAAATCACACTAAAAATTGCATCGGTTAACCAAAACAGTTGTCCTATAAGGTTGCACATGTAAACATAACAAATTCCATTTATACTGATCCTGTTTGAAACGATGTCATCAGATACACTAATGTGTGCCTGTACATATTAATGAGTGAAATTGACAGCTCTGCCTCAAGGGAAGAACACTTGTCTTCTTTTCAGGCTCTGCAGGCAGTTTTCCAGGAAGTGGAAACTCAGGAGAAATGTGAGTACATGTATATTTATCTGTTAATGTTAGCAAGGTGTTTGTTTGCACTACATGTGTGTATATTACAATAGTAAGGGCACTTTTCTTGCTGCCTGTGTATAGAATTACAGTTCAAAAAAGGCATAATTATAACGACGATAATATTAGAATATATTCTACCTCAGTACTTGTGTGTCCATAAGTTCCAAGCCATAGAACAGATAATGATATTCTCCAAAAGATTCACTAATATTAATGTTTTTTCCCCATGCACCCCCTGCATCAGACACCCACCTTGAATCTTCTGTCTGCAGTTTTAGCAGTCTGGTGTTTTGTGTGATTACTGCTGTTAAAATTGGCAACTTAAATTAGCAGTGTGCATATCTGCATGCACACAAGTGCATGATCATGTGTATAAGATGGAGTAACCCGACTTGCTATTTCTCATTTTTTGTCTGAGATCTAACTTGAACTAAGCCAATAAACTGGGGTTTTTTTTAATCGTCAGATTCTGAATGGATATAGGACCTTGTTGAAAATACCATGGAACTTTTAAGGGATGGAGGAGAGATCATTCAGTTTTCTGTCCGCATGAATTTTTCTAAACAGATCTAGACTAGATTTTGAGTAAAGTTTGCATTTAAATTACATTTACAGTAATTTTGTTTTGTGTTGAATTGTATGGGAAGACCAGATTTTTGTTTAATATTAAATTTGCTTATTAAAAAGGCAATAGATAATAATATGTTTCTGTGATACTTTTTCAATGACAGCGGTGGATCAGGGGGTGCAACTCTGACCCAGCTAATGAGAACAATCTACAGCTCTGCACCTAAACAGAAAATGTAAGGAAATATCATAGGTTATAATGGCTGTTCTTACCGAAAATGGGTATATTTCTGAACTTGCAATCTCTGAAAATTGTGTACAAAACAATACAGTATAATGTTACTGGTAAAATATTTCTCCTGGAAATAAAATTTGGATAATGTTACTTATTTTTAATAAAGGTACTTGTATTTTTTAAAATCTCAACAAGTATGTGCAGGTGACATAATCTAGTGAAAAGTTATATCTATTTTGAGTTGTATAATTAGGTGGTTTTAAACGCTTTTGTGAGAAGCCAAGTATATGTCTTTTTCTGTTTGTTCGTTTTCCCTTCACACTAATAAAGCTTCCAGTCAATGTTGAGGATTTATTGTTTATATCAATTATAAGTATTCATCTAAATCAATGCTCATTCTCTTGGTGACGAAAGTGTTGTGCCTGTGCCATCAGACTGTGACCCTTCACACTTTTGTGTGTTCATGCTTGTGCATGCTTGTGTGCATGTGCATACATTTGTTGAAAAGCTTAATCGTGGTCTTTGCATACAGTAGGTTTCCTGTTGGTGTTTATTATTAACTCATAAGTTACAAAATTAAGGGGGTGGCAGAAGCTTTTCCACACATTAACACCGTTGGGTTCTCATCCTTGGACAAGAAATAAGTGGTGTCACAACAATAGCATCAGATGGTGTCAGCGTTCTATATAAAAACTATAACATTTTGAACATCTACAAGATTTTTAAGAGCATCAGCTTTACAAAGGGAAGAGGGTCCTTTTTTGATGATGGAAATGTTTGCCTTTTTTCTTTTTTTCAAACAAACGATATATTTAATTTTCAGAACAACAGATTATAAGACTAGGGATCAAATTAGTTTATATTAGTTCAGCCATGTGTGATGACATGAACAATGATTTGCATAAGAAAAAATGTCTGACATGTCTTTCTTGCAGAGTGCTGCCTGGTAATAATGAGGAAGAAAATAGCTTTAGTGTCTTTGGACGTGAAGTCGATATTTTTATTGCTGCCAGTGGTGAGGGACGGCGAGGTGGAAGCAACAAAGTGAGTTTGTTTCAATGTGGGTTTGGTTGTATTTGTCGTTTTTTTAGTAGTCTAGCTTAATGAATTTAAAATTTCAGTAGAGGACAGCAAATTTCTGTGGTGCGCAAGTCTTTTTTTTTTTTCAATTTGAACCCCATCTACTCTTGTACAATCTGGAACTAGGTTTCACATGAAGTACATGTAGTTACAAAAGATGGTTGTCTGAAGTTGCTGAGAAACTTCTGACTAGAAGAAACTGCGTTATAAAGCAATATCGATTGGTATACTGCAGCATAAAGTGTGAAGGCAGTGTAGAAAAGTATTTGAATGTGACTTGCCACTGGGATGTCTCTTGGTCTTATGAAGGAAGTTTTAGGTTTTGTTTTAGAGAGGAGGTGGTTTCTTTTGCCTAATCTTTGATGATTAGTGTCTCATTATAAAATGCGTTTTCCAGTTGGTCTTTTGATTTCAGACAACACCCCTAGGATTTTATAACACCCACTGCATTTTGTAACACTTTGTAATACCCATTGCATTTTGCAACACCAATTGCATTTCGTAGGTGAAAATTACTCCACTCGTGAATCATGCTTGGGAGCAGAAGTACTACTTTGGAAACTTGGTTGCAGTGCATCATGACAATGACTTTGTGGCTTTTGCACTTGCAGGTACGTGTTAATGTTAAAGCAAGATCTGTCTGCTACCATAAGTTAGTTATAGAAGTCAGCATTTTGTCCAAAAATTTCAGGAAGGATCAGAGGTACACGATATAACTGTTGCAGTAGCTGCGGTTTTTAAAAGCCCAGTTTTCAGAGACACAGTGCTTGTGCTTAACAAGGGTTACCATTTCTTACTGGGGCTTGCATATTTTGATGCGTGATGCAGACAGTTGTCTTAATGTGGAATTTTTCTTTCTATGGTATCCTTTGTTAATGTATTTTCACCCTCTTTTGACTGAGTAGTATATTTTAAAGGCAAAGCAAGCTAGTTCTCCATTAAGTCAAAGAGTGGTCTAACCAAATTTTCTTAACATCCTGGCAGCAGCATTTGTTGATGTATGCCAACTCTGAACTTTTTAGGAAAGTCTGGTGGAGCAGTGCGGATCCTCAGTCGTCGTACAGCAGAACGGGCCTTGCTGAAAGGCTTTGCTGGTTCGGTTGTTGACTTGGCCTTTGCACACAGCAATGAGGTGTTGCTAGCAGCTGTGGATGAAGTGGGGGGTCTTTTTGTCTATAGCTGTCAGTCTACAAAAGATGGGAAAATAGTGTATCCTTGTGTATTAAACTTATTTTCAAGAATGTTGCTTGCTTGGTTTTACAAAGTAACTGCATAACCTTGCATTTAAAATGTTCCCTCCAAAAACCTGCTTTCTCTCATTACAAACCATTCGACTGAAGTCAAAAGGGAAGGTGCTGATTACAACCCTTGACACTCACAGAACAGCACCTGTGTTGCAAATTAAACGACCAGGCAGTCTGCAAGCTAGCGAGTATCATCGTGTTATCTGGTGTGCCTACTGGCCAGATGATGAAGCTGATGAGGAGGCAGAGAATTATCAGGACTGTTCTAAGATGCTGGCTGTGACACAGGAAGAGAAGGTACATTTCTTGTCTGCAGCCAATTTTTTGCTGATAGGTAAGTGGTGAGCCTGCCCAAAATCTAGAGAGTTGCTTAAGGCCATTGAGTATTGTGAACCATGTCTTATAAAATCTTGGGTAGTGTCCATTTATTATACTACAGTGTAAGTAGGTAGGACCACATAATTTTTCAAACAACAGATAAAGTAAACATTGCTATTTCGGTGTGTTGTATATCTTACAATTGTGTGTAAAATTTATTATGGCTGTCTTCATTAGATTAAGAGATGTTAGGTTTTAGATATAAAAAAAACCTTGTAGAATTGCATAAACTGGCAATTTGAAGCCACAACACAGCATATTAACCACCATAATCTGACTTGCTTAAAAAGTGCAAAATCCTTCCATTGATAACCGATTATAATCCCCCATACAGTTGTGTATAAACCCACTTGTGGGTTTATAAAGTTGTGTATACACGTGGTACACCAGGGGCTAGCCGTGTGAAGACTAGGGTCGTTTAAAAGAAAGGGATGGCAGATCTTTTTTTGAAGATCTGCCACGTTCCTTACTTTCGACTCTCTCTTTGCTACGTGTATGGGTACGATAGGCTCCCTTGATTGCATACGTCAGCATACGGTTGTGTCTAGCGCTGCCAGTACATTGTTGGGGTTGTCGTTTGACGATTTTATAGCGCTCTGTCCTCATTTGTTCTTGTTTGTTTGTGTATAAAGACCGATAAAAGGGGGAAAAAATGACCTCTGAAATTAGCTGATCTGCTTACAGTTCCAGTCTCTGCATTGTGGTGCTATTGGTTGTCTAATCTAGACTGACTTTTCCATCTTTCAGCAATGAGAGTTATGGTTCTTGAATTCCAATTCCCCTGTGAAAAATACAAATTTCAAGCATTTGACCCTCATATTCTTTAGAAATTATTTATTGGCTAGCATGTTTTATAAATCGAATCCTTTCATATTCTACCTAAAGACATGCCACATTAATTCACACAATCTAGATAAATATGGCTGCTACTGTACATGCAGGATGTTAAGTCGATCAGCTTTTGTATTTATTCCACCTTTGTGCCAGTGATATTTTAGTTCTGATATTAATTATAGTTTTAGTTTTTATTTTATTTTATAAAATTAATTTTTATTTTTAGTTCATTTTAGTTTTCAAGGAAGTCAACAATTTTAATTTTTATTCAGTTCTGTGTTTAAAATTATAGTTTTTATTTTATTTAGTTCTGGCCTTTTTACATAATATCAGTTCAATTTTAGTTGTAAAATTTTTTTAAAGATCACAATCGCCGTCTATTGCATATTTCAATGGAAATTATATCTCAGAAGAGAAAATACGCTCAATAATGCCGTTAAACGCAGCTTGACTATCAATGGTCTAACAGATAAGTGCCATGATTATCATATTCAGCAAGATCAAATTTGGGCCGGCCTGAGGGATTTGGGGTCCCTGCTAAGGATAGGTACTGTCTTTTCCGTTTTGTTTACTCTGACTGCTGGGCGGGGGGTATTTGTTGCTTAACGTCCAGTCGCAAACTATGTGCACATCAGGACGGAGACTTGTCAGGGCCTAGAGCGAACACGTGATGATCATGTGATCATCTGGCGAGTAAAATGTTGCAGGTTTCTTGCACCCGTGTACAGACAGTGCTCCGAAAATGTTTCTGCTCAACGCTAGTGTACCCGGCCCCTGCACTCCCCTAGGGCATACCGTGGTTAGTTGCATCATGCGCCTGACTGGTCATTCGGTACTCAAGGTTGGGAAACAAAGGGTATCGTGTTTCTTTTGATCCCCTGACCCAAAGGCGGGTAGGGAAGGAACAACAAGACGCGTGTTGCCTAAGGCGAGGTTTCGCGAAACCTCGCGAGGAGAACTCCAGTTAAGTGTTGCCCAGCACCTCTCGCAGGAAAAACCTTGCAAGGACTCGCGAGGAGCCTTTGGGGCATCTTCGCCGGCAAGAGAAAGATGGCTGACAAAACCTATGTAGACCTAAAACCATGAGTTTTCGTGGCTGTTTGTGGCTGTTCGGTATTTCGTATACACGGCAGACGAACAGACAATAACAGTAGTTTTCAGTACTGACACAAAACCTTCTATTTAGAACTAAAACCATGACTTTTCATGGGTATTCAACATATATATTCGTGGCTGTTCGGTATTTCGTGTACATCGCAGACGAGCAGACGATAACAATACTGACATAAAATGTACGTACTCAAGTGTCGATTTATGGCATTTTATGCATCAAATAATTCAGAAAGTGCATTCTGATGCTTGATATACCTTTAAAACCTTTTATTTAGACCTAAAACCATGGATTTCGGTGGCTGTTCGGTATTTCGTATACCCGATAGACGAGCAGACGATAACAGTACTGACACAAATTTGAAATGTACGTACTCGGGTGTCAATTGTTGCCATTTTATGCAACAAATAATTCAGAAAGTGCATTCTGATGTTAAATATACCGTTGAAACCTGTTATTTAGACCTAAAACAATGATGTTTCGTGGCTGCTCGGGGTTTCGTATGACCGCATGTTGGCTCGAAAAACTTCCGCCTCGTGCGCGAGACTCTTGGATGTTGCCTACAGATCTAGAGATCTCGCAGGCGAAATCTTGCAAGGTCTCGCCCTTAGGCAACGCGTAAGGCCTCACTGTCCAAGGCTACCATAACCCTTATCTGTAATTTAGGTGCGGCCAGGCTTTTCCCCAGGAAAGGATGACACCGCTTAGAGGCGCCTCAGTAAATAGCGTAACGTAACTGAAAGCTCAGGGCGAACTACAGACAAGTGAGACGAACCCTCTGCACGAAGGAAAAGGAAAGAACGAAAATGCAATTGCGTTTATTTTTCGTTTTACTCGATTTTAGTTCTCGTTTTAGTTCGTTCACGGATCACAAATTTTTATTTTTATTTCGTTTTAGTTTCTCTGTTTTTATTAATTTCAGTTCTCGTTCTTGTAAAACGAAAAACAATATTTTTAGTTCTAGTTTTAGTTTTCGTTATGAAAATATCCCTGCTTTGTGCCAAAAGAATGTACGTGTGGGTCATCTCTATGGGCGGGATCGAGTGATTGTCAGAGCTGGTGGATGTGCTTGCTTCTGCGCCACCTGTGGAGTTGTCAGAGGCCATCTTGGCTCTCCCTTCACCCGTCCTTTCTGTTTGCAGTCAGTGGCAGTGGCCTCCCCTGTGTTGGGTTGATCCACATTTAAGACATTACACTGCAGGTGATGGATCTCCTATGAAACATAGGAGGTCCTGGCTGCATGAACAGTTGCCTGCTGTGGTATTCTGATTCTGCTCCTCTGGTGTGATCTCTCATATTTCCCCATCCCGCAGATGGATGGGCTTGGGAAACATTGGATCTGGTGGTGGCCACCCTTTTGCAGTCTGCTGTGGTGTGGAAAGTACATCCATGCCGTCTGTTCACTGTGCCCAAAGCCCCTTGCTGGACCTGTCTTCCCTCAACCTCTTCCTGTGGCATGTGTGTTTCAGGATGGAGATGCCGGCATCATTTTCGGGGCTCTCTGACCAGACAATAATGTCATATCCCTGGACCTGATGGATGCATAGTTCCATGTTCTGATCCCTCCAGTATGCTGGAAGTGGCTATGCTTCATCAGTCAGACATGTCCACCAATTCATAGCTGTGCCCTTTGGCCTCTCGTTGTCCCTTTGGGTCTTCACCATGGTGATGCGAGAGTTTTATGCTTTGATGCACAAACAGGGGATACCTAGATGACTGGCCCATGGTTACAGTGGACACTGCCCTGTGCGATTCGCAGAGGCAGTTGGCGCTCGCACAAGCTCCCTGCCTTGGCTCCCAGATCTCCAGCCATCACAAACGTTTGTGTTTCTCAAAATGAGTTTCTGCACTGTGAGCCGTCTGCAGAGCTTGACCAGCTGTCTGTTGCAGACTCCATTCACTTCTTCTCAGGTCATGGCATAGGTGGGAACAATGGTGTCGCTGGTCCCCCTTGAGCTGGTGTTCCTGCGACCCATCCAACGAACATTTGCAGCACGCTGGTCACCAACATCCCATCAGTGGGATGCTCTGGCTCCAGATCCGGAAGCGTTTGCTGCTCTTTTGCAGCCCTGAACCAATCTCGCCTGGCTAACATCAGGTGTTCCCATTGTCTATTCTCCCACCCCCCATCCCCAGGCGAATGTTTTCACAGACTCATCCCTGGTGGGGTGAGGAGGGCATTTCCACTCCAGTGTAGCCTTTGGTTTATGGATGGACTGGGAGGCTCTCCACCACATCAGTTGGTTGGAAATGTGGACTGTCCACCTGGCCATGAAGCGTTTCCGTAACGTTGCCGAGAGCACACATCTGAATCTGCTCCAACAACTCTTCAATAATTGCTTACCTCGACCACCAAGGGGGCACTCAGTCGGAGTCTCTGTCAACTCAGCCAGAAGAGCTGTGGTGGTGGGCTCACCAGCATGGCTTCTTCCTGTCCTCGGCCCATGTCGCAAGCACAGTGAATGTCTTGGTGGACATGCTGAGTCGCCTACACTGCATTCTCCAGACCAAAAGGACCTTGATTCCCTCAGTTCTGGAACAGGTGTGGTGGACCTGGTTCTTGCCAGTGGTTGACTTCTAAGCTAGTGGTCCTACCTAGTATCAGTTTGAGAAGTACTAATTATTGAATTAGACCTCTCATGGTAGGTTTCATGCAATAGCAATTTTTTCTTATGGAAAGACTTTTATGGGGGGATGTAAATCTTTTGTCATGTGCAGATTGAGTTGTGGGCTGTGGACGTAGTTACTCGGGATTATGGAGCTTGTGAGCTTACTCCTGACGACATCGAATGTGGCCTTATGGTGGTCGAGGGTCACACCCAGGTATGTCTGCATGTATAGATATTGTAGTAGCTTTTCATATTAACCCAATATTTAGCAGTAGTTTATTTTCTATAATTTTCATATAGAGATATGCAGAAATGTGTACCAGATGGATCGTTTTACAAGAGCTGAGTGCTCATGTACTCAAATGACAGTGAAAAGAGGTTAACAAGACACAGACAAGGGACCTGTAATGCACTGGGTGCCTCCTTTTAGAAACAGAAGTTAGTAAAACTGATGTCTTATGTAAGGTGAGCAAGAGCCGAAGGCTTGAAGAAAGTGTGCTGCAAGTTTGGTTGTACATGTATACAAAACCCAAGCTGGTACTCTTCATGACAATTTCTGAAAAGTTTCAGTCTTGCTGTCTGATATCTACAGCCTATCATTGATGCAGTGTTTTCACCTGACGGCTCGGCACTAGCAACAGCATCATTGGATGGAGAAGTTAAATTCTTCCAGGTGGATTGGCAGTATACCAACAACACTCCAAGGTACTGCTTTCACTGCTGTGTAATGATAAGGATAAGAATAAAGTCCTCACTTCTTATTCAGTTATTGACATGGCATTAATTAATCCGAGATGTGACTGACCAACAGTGTGTTTTATGGGGGGTGGGCGGGATCACTTGGTGCTGGCATTAAGTAGCTGAGCATCATCTGGTATTGATCATAACACATCATTGTGTTTGTTGACTGAACGTTTTGAAACTTACCATGGTTTATTTCTCTCACATAGGTGTTTACATCATTGGAAGCCACATGATGGTCAGCCTCTGTCATTCCTTGCATTTCTTGACAACTTAAAGAACATGACGGCAGAGTGAGTACAACTTTTCTTTCAAAGATTGGGGAAGAAGTGCCATTTGTTTTGATGTGCTGGGTGTGTAAACTGTCACGGAACTGTGAAGGTGCACGGTGCCCGCAGGTCATTGACAACACCAGCAATGGTGGTGCAGGGATCAGCCTGGCATAAAGCAAGATGGGTCAGTTGAGCTCTTCAACCACCTTTTGATATGCCAATAGTTCGCCACTGATAAACGTTAGCATCCAATATATAAAATGTTCTGCTTCACAAAAAATATCTGTGAGCGAATGAGCAAGAGAGAGAGAATGGTTGTCATGAAAATGCCGTGTCACGTGACAAACATGACACAAAGGCTCAGACAGAAATGCCATTCACCAGTCAGCTTAAGACTTTATTGTATCAGGAATCCATCAGTGCCAACCTGTTCTTTTCTTAAAGTAATACAATACTTGTCACTCACAGCGATGGCAGATACTTATAGTTTGCTGTCGCTTTTACAAATCTGAATTTAAAGTGAGGAGAGTCGGATGCATTTTAAAGTGTGTTCTCATGGCGAGTGAGGTGCTTTAGGCTTTAGGTGATATTCGTTTCCTGCCGTGCACGCTAATGCGCTAGGAAACTCCTAGCTTTCCATGTGCCGGTATGACATGTACTTTTTGATTCATTCGACCAGAGTTCTCACAAGCAGAGACAGTTCAGTTCACATTTTCAGTCATGATCCTCCAATGCATACAGCCATCACATGGCCCACAGGCACCCAAAATCGATGAACTGTTTGACCCATGACACAGAATTTCAACAGGACATTTTCTGATTTGATGTGCCAATGGCGTAGGGTGCATGAGTAAACCGATCTCCGGTGGCGGTAGTTGTGGTGGCAGGAATGCATCTTAATTTGATTGCTTTGTGGTCTTACTCAATTACTGCAAAAAAGGAGTTTCTTCAGTTGGTTTTTTTTTGGGGGGGGGTGCCTTTTCTGTTGTGCTTCTGTGTTTTGCAGTGCACAGTTTTCAGTGGTGCTTCTGTGTTTTGAATTGCACAGTTTTCAGTGGTGCTTCTGTGTTTTGCAGTGCACAGTTTTCAGTGGTGCTTTTATGTTTTTGCAGTGCACAGTTTTGGAAGTATGCAGTAACTGGTGCCAATAAAAATCAGGAACTCAAGGTGTGGAGCTGTGAAACATGGAGCTGTCTGCAGACTGTGAGGTGAAACCATTGTGCACACAACATTTTACTTACAAAATGTAATGTCTTTAGATAAACTGGCGTTAATCCATCAGGTGGTTGGAAAAATTTGCAGGCTGGAGCATTTTCTTACGCTGGCGGTCATATGGCAGCCTGTTATTTTGCAAGTGAAACAGTAGACCGACTGTTTTACATTTGCCTAAAATAACTTGTTCGTGAAACAGAAGCTGCAGTGAAACCTTTGCATCTTAGAATATATTTCAAAACATTCTTACGTGCCAGATTCTGTCTTTCCTCCCTGCCGAACAATCCATCCGCCTAAAATTATTCTTAGCAGACATCTTGCTTTGAGGAAGATGCTCAAATGTAATCTGTTTAGATGACTGAAATGGTGACAACACAGGATAGTCTTTTTAACTACAGTAATTATTATTATTACTTTTGCCCATAACACAGAGATTCGGTCCAAATGAAAAATAATTACATGATAAAATGTTTTCAGATTGGTTTAAAAACTACTGAAATCTTTGAAATATTCAAATCAAAAAGGTTTATTCCATGATTCTTCCGTTATGAGGTGTTCAAAATTACATTAGCATCATTTAGCACCTTGCAGACTGAAATGCATTTCGTTGTCCTATAATGTTAAAAGCTGCCAGTGAAAAGAGGGGGCAAGCGAAGTAGATTTTGGCTTAACATTAAATATTTCAAGTCGACATATGTGGTTGTGTGTTTGTGCATGAGAGAGAGAGAGCCTTGAAGAATAAAGTGTCGTGGAAGATTTTTGCAGGTGGAAAGTTTTGTAACCTGGAAGAGTACTTAAAGAAAGTGTCATAACGGGGAATGT
This sequence comes from Lanistes nyassanus, assembly GCA_004794575.1. Lineage (NCBI taxonomy): Eukaryota > Metazoa > Mollusca > Gastropoda > Architaenioglossa > Ampullariidae > Lanistes > Lanistes nyassanus. The sequence goes on from SMGT01013363.1 coordinate 29,609, forward strand.
TATTTGCAGGTTTTTGGTTCCACCTGATGCTCCCCAGAACCTGGAGCCCATGCTGAAAGCTTGTGTGGATTCCAGTTCTCGCTATCTTGTCTTGTCTGACAAAGTTTACATGGTATGTTTCCTTCCCACTACCCACAGTTCCATTTTATGGATTCATATTGGTATCTTTATATTTCGCTACTACATTTCACTATTACCTTATAGCTAGATGTTACAATGGTGAGCTTACTCAAAAATAGTCTGTTTTCTCTGGTTTTGTTTTGATGGCATTTTGTAGTACTGCAAATTTATGGGATTGTGTGTTTACTAGATAATAGTCTTCTTTTTTAGAGAGTATAGCATGGATCATGTTTTGACTCGTGTCTCAGGTGCTTTATGTGCTGCAAGTTCATCAGGACAGTTTGGCAAGCGCAGCACACGTCAGCTCTATATCCGAATTCCATCTCACGCAGCCCTGCTTGAGCTTTTCCATCCTGGAGGCTTGCACCAAGCGGTTCAAACTCTCCCCAAATGACTCACATCTAGATGAAATCACCACAGGTGTGTTTTGGTTTCTGGGCTAACTTGACAGCAGTTTTGATTTTGCTTTTTAAAGATTTACTGATGGTCTTTCAAAACCAAAAAAAAAAAAAAGAAACAAAATTGCTTTATTTATGTCTATCTGCATGCAAAGGGGTTTCACAAAATTTTATGGGATTGTGTATGTTTGTGTTCAGCACTCTCATCCGTTATCTGCTTTGTCTTTTGTCTCCTTGATTGCTGTCTCATTCATGCACATGGGAGAAGTGAACAGAGAACTGCAAACAAAACATACAAAGTCATGAGAATGGCATAAAGGGTCAGTGCATGAGCAGTAATTTCTGTCAATCCTTTGACCTGATATTCTGTCTGATGTCTGTGCAGGAGAACTTGAACAAGACAGAGATGAATCTCAAAACCATGATGATGACTTTGAACATACAACAACTGGTGTGCAGCTGCGTCTTTATGGTGTTCACACAAAGTCAGTGCATTGTAACTGTCGTCTTGCGTTATTTGTACAAAAGGGCTTTCCCGAGACTGCAAAACATCTTAAAATCTTAAAGGAATAGATGGGGGTGGGGGGTGGGAGATGTTAGGGATGATTCACATAGCTTGAATAATCTAAAAAGTGTGATAGAGAACTAATCTGCAAATAAATTATGGTTTAATTACAGCAAACGTTGAATTAGGTGTTGTGCACAGATACTAGTTATCTTTGTAATTCTGGCATAAAAAAAGTCTTTATGGAAATATCTTGGCACGAAAAGTTACTGTAAGTCCATTCTCAGATGTAAGACTAATAAATCAGAAACAGAGTGAGAACACGTCGGCAGCTGGCAAAACTAAGGGTAGAAGACCAAAACAAAAACAAAAAAACAGTAATATTACCAATAATAAAGATAACTGGCTCAAATCGTAATTATAAGAAAGCCTCCATGTCTTAAGCCATGATATACCAATTGTTGGATGGACTAGACTTGTCACGACCATTTACTAAATTTTTTAAAATTTCGAGCACTTTGTAAAAACTGCCTCCAGATATTGCAGTTGCATTAAGCCTAGGGAAAATGTATTCATCCATGGATCAGTGAACGTGGCAAGTACTAGTCTAGTCTCGTGCACAGCAGTGTCATGCGCTGCTGCTCTTCCCACCCTTCAGCCACCATGAGGTGCCTCTCGGCCTCAGCCTCTGAAATTTCTGCAGACTTTAGTAAAATCTTTGCTAGTGGTGTAGGACTTCATGCACCATTCACCATATTTTCTGTTAGTGATAAGCTGATCAGTGTAGGATTGTCATATTTTTAAACACACAATGCAAAACAGAACATGCTTGCATTTTGCATACCAGTACAGCTTTCTGCCATATATCTACCCACCTATATCTATGACTATTACTACATTTAGTATGCAGAAGTCTTAGCATTGCTGCTGTGTATTTTTGTTTTGTTGGTTTCAATGCTGAAAGCAAAAAATACTAGGCAAGAGGCTTTTTTTCAAGTGCAAACCAATTGCAAAGTGTGGATGGTCTGGTCAAGTGTAATGAGGTACTTTTTTTCAGTATGTGATAAGGTGTATAAAAATGGCATGCTTCTTGCAACCTGTGCTGAGTTGTACAGCTGGCATGCTGTGTGTGTGCTAGGGCGCTGCAGGAACTGCTGATCCGGTATCGACCTGAGTCCTCTGTTCCAGGCCACGGCTCAGCTGGCTCTGTCTCGCGTGATGAGACAAGTAAGTAATACTTACTCAAATAGATCTAACATTTGCAGATGAAATTTTTCTGCCAAGATCATGGAGTCACATCAATTTCCTTGCCCAATCATGTTCTGGTCTAGAAAGAAATCTTTAAATAAGAGTAAAATTCTCAGCTTCAAATGCCAGCATCTTTTCATAAGTTTGTTGTAAATCTGACTTAAACACATTCGCTTAAGCAGTTTCTGAACTTGCACTGATCAGTTCAGTATGGCCTGATTGCAGTAGTCCAGTACATGGACTGATATTGAGATTAGTACATAAAACATCCAGCATCACTATGCTGGCCTAAAGAAAGTAACTGTGGTTGTTTGCTTGCTTGCTTGGCTGGCTCGCTGGCTGCCAGCCAAATCAGCAGTTGAGGCTATATCATTCTCTGAACTGCTGCCACATTCCGAGAAATGTGCTAAACAACCGAGAGATCTAAAACCCGCATCCCATAATTCTCATTGACTTGGCAAGAACTTAAATTCATAACATTTGTATTTTTTAAAGATTTTTCAACCCCCATGTCATAGGTTTGCAAGATGGACTGTCAGATATGAGTGCTGGGGTGGAGACCAGCTTTGTGGAGAATGAAGATACTGGAGGAGACTTATCCAATGTGTCTCATAGCCCTGCCCTTCCACACCCCACTGTGCTGCTTGCACCAGATGCCTTCACCTCCACACCAGCGTGTGTACCTATTTGTATAATGATTTGTTACCATTGCCTGTTTTTGAGCTAAATAGTTATTTTATTCCCAAAAAGGGTTTTTAACACGTTGCCTGCTGCCATATTGAATTGGTGTCTGTGGTTAGTGGACATTGTAGGCCGCATGTGTACAAATCCCAAGAAATAACCGTAAGTGCTGCAGAAAAAGAAACTGATTTTGAAATGTAAACAACTGTTGAAGAAAAGCTTTATTACCTTAATCTCTTTCGTTTGCTCAAAGTAAGTTAAAATCCAGCAGAAAGGAGGTCACTGACATCCACTGTGCACACAATCTGCCTTATAGACTGTCATGGCATTTTGTTCAGCTGAGGGCACTCGTGGAAACCCCTTTTTTCTTGTCGCAGTAGGGTACCATGACCCAAAGTCGTGGTCCGAGGTTCCCAACCGCCGGGGTGGACGTGGTTTGTGTTTCTTTAGCAGTACTTACCATGACTCATCACAAACCCAACCGCCTCCCTGCTGATGGTTTCTTCTGGCTTGAAAAAGTCAGCTTGACCTAATCAGTGGGCTGTGCGCACGGGTGGTATACGCTGTGCGCATGCACGGAGGGGGCTTACCAGGGTTGCTATGTGGGTAATTTTGTTTGGAGGGTGCAGTTAGGGATCGCTAATTGAGAATATGGGACTTTGGGTCATGGTAAGTATTGCTAAAGAAACACAAATTTAGATAGAGAAATTTGCATTTTTAAAACCCTTTTGGCTGCAGTTTAGATTTGCAAAATTGACAGACTGTTGAACAACATAATCTGCAAAATGTTCTTAAGGAAAGCTATGTTTACTATTACCCTAGTGTTTACTATAAAATATTTGATTTTTTATCATTCCTGGCAGGAAGATGCCTTCATCAAGTGCTGTTGGGAACCCTGCAGTGGCAAATGATGACGTACTGTCCAGCACTAGCAGTTTCACTCATGTTACTGGCCTGACGGGCCAAAATGTTGATGATGTTCTCCTTTCCCCCGTCAGCTCTGCAGATCACTCCATTACTACCCTTGCCACCCCTTCCCCCAAAACTCCATACTCCATCACAAGCACCACTCAGAATGGCAAATGGTTGAATGGCATCCCCTCTTCAAAGGAGGTCACTCCAACAAATGTTCCCTTGCCCCCTGAAGAGGAAGATGAGTTGGTCAGTCCCAAAAGTTTGCACCAGAGCACTGAGTCCCTGACTCCAAGAAGCTCACACAACACCAGTGAGACGCAGACGGCAAGAAATCATGCAGTTGTGGGAGAAGATTCTGCACACGTAGGGGACATGTTGGAGGCATTCTTCAAGCCGCAGGTCACTCCAACATCCTTGCAGCAGCATCAGGTTAGTGATGATAACCATCTCTAGCAGCATCACGTTGGTGATGATAACCATCTCTACCAGCATCACATTGGTGATGATAACCATCTCTACCAGCATCACGTTGGTGATGATAACCATCTCATTAATGGTATTCTGTCTTTGTGATATCCAGGAAGACCTGCCCACAAGCACAGGCAGTTTTGACATCGGTATGATTATAGTCCAGCAGTGTGATGCAGGCGATGCAGTGCGCGCGGAGAGTGGTCAGGATGCCTATGACGAAAATGACCAAGAGGTGAGGAGGATGTCTTTTGGCTAAGTGGGGGGGGGGAGGGGGCTGCATGCGGAAGTCAGGTCAAACAAACATGCCCCTTTTTCCTTGCCCCACTTAATCCTTATGTACAAAACAAAAAGAAAAAACAAAGACCAGTGGTATTGGCGGGAAGTATACAGTATTACGATGTACTAAGAGGCTTCCAAATCTGGGCTTTTAGTGTTACCAGCTTATCTAGAAATTTTGTCATGTATATCGAGATAATATTGACGTTTTTTCCTAGCTTGGTACATATAATCTGTTATTAGTGTTTTCAGTCCAAGTAGCAGTCGTTTGTTCTGATATTTGTTCTGTGCACCATGACTAATCTTCTCTGTTGTTTTGGTGTAGTATTAGGTTTTAGTGTTTTGTCTGTTTAATTTGCTTTAGATTTTCGGTCTTTTGTCTACATGTAATTCTCTCTTTGTGTTCTCTCTGTGAGTTTTTTTTTTTTTTTTTTTGTTTCCTTTTTTGTCTTTGCTGTCCTGACAAAGGCGCAATGCTTCAAAACTCAACTGTGTCTGTTTTTGTCCTAACCTGGTTCAGATAATCTGTTACTTTTACTGTAGAACAGATGGTTTTACCAAGAGAAAAAACACACATCCGTAAAAATAATTCATTTTCCAGTGTTGAATTGTTCAAATGTGTGCTAATTATTCAATTTTATCTGTGTGTAAAATAGTCTTATCTGTGACTTTTTATTATGAATGCCAACATATTGACAAAATGTTGGATAAGAGAGTTAATAGCCACAAGTCCGTAAACAGAGGAAGTCTTATATCAGAGGTGTATTTCATAGTAAAACTGCTCTGTTGCCAAGGGGAAAAAAGGTATATCCGAGGTGGTCGGATATGCGAGGGTGGGATGGTGGAGGGAATACTGCAATTGCTGGCAGGTGACTGAGGCATTAGGGAGAAGACTTGGACCAGTTTTATATAGATGTTAGCATGCTATAGATAAGAAAAGAGTACATACATCTGCTGGCAGGTGGCTGAGGTACTTGGAGAAGATGTGGACCAGTCTTTCCAGAGCAACGTGTCCAGCAGTGCTGCAGCTAGTAGTCAGGGGGTCATCGGTGGCCCCATTGAACTTCCTTCTGAGCAAATTGAGGAAAAACCATTGCATAAGCCATGGCCTCAACCACCAGATGTCAGCTCAGAAGCTAAGATGATGGGGAACCAAGCATTGCAGCAGGAGTATGTTGGCTTTCCTTAGGCACTAGAGGGGATGCATTTTTAATATACTCTGCAAAGTAACATCTTGGATAAGTTAAAAAGTGATTTAGTTCATAGTTTATGTTGAAGAAGAAAAAGAGTATCACTTTTATTGTTCATTTCTGCATTCATTTTGAAGCTTTAACACCCAGTTAACATTCATAATAATAACCACACTTACAAACACAGATCACAGTACAGAACCCTATTGAGAATCATCCATGACTGCACCGTTCTGACTATACGTTTTGCTATTGGTATGCTACCTTCTCTGTTAAGAGTATGCAAGACGTGAGGCCGTTCTGACTCTGCCTTTTGCTATTGGTATGCTACCTTCTCTGTTAAAAGTATGCAAGACGTGAGGCCGTTCTGACTCTGCCTTTTGCTATTGGTATGCTACCTTCTCTGTTAAAAGTATGCAAGACGTGAGGCCGTTCTGACTGTACCGTTTGCTATTGGTATGCTACCTTCTCTGTTAACTCTTTGGATCCGGCGTTGATAGTATACTATCAACGCCCTATTATACCGTTCAGCCCGCGTTGCTTGTATACTATCAACGGATTTAAACATTTGCAGCGACGCATTTAACGGTGTAAGGGAGGTAAACTTTATATCATTGTAAAGCTCTATCATCGCCTGTTTCCCCTGCACTGTCTAAATGAGTTTCGGAAAAGTTTGGGCTTGCCAAACGAGATTTAAGTGTAGTGGGGGCTGGCCAGGTCTGCTTCCGTTATTCAAAATGGCTACACGCGGGAAGAGGACCTTGCGTCTCTCCGCGGCCCTTAGCGTTTTGGAAGAGCTAAATGAAAGCGATACCAGTAACGACAGTCACGAAAGTGTCAGACACAGATTTGGAAGACAGTCAGAGTCAAGAGTCTCGAGACACTGATTTGGAAGAGGAGAGCGGAAGCCAGAGACAAGATACCGAAGCGGAGGGTGTCTAAACAAATAACCGCGATCATACTGAAGACCTCAATATGCGAACAGTTTGTGAACCTCCAGGGTGCAATTGTGTTTTATTTCACAGTGGAACCATTCACCAACAGATTCAAAGTGGAATACTCCTGATTACTGGATTTATTTACCTGTGGGAAGTGTACAAGCAGTGAAACCTTCTTTTGTGCCAATTTTTTGTGTGTGCAAAAAATGACTATATTTGGCACCAAATAGTAAGTACAATTTAATATTTTTAACTAAAAGTAGTGATTCCAGTGTGATGTGGAAGAACAGATCTTTCTAAATATGTAAAATATATTATGATGCGTTTGGTAGTTTTCAAGTAGTATTTGTTTTTAAAAAGTGTAAATCTGTGTCGCCCCCTGGGGTTACTACTTTGGGTTTAACCCTTCGGATCCAAAGAGTTAAGAGTATGCAAGACGTGAGGCCATTCTGACTCTGCCTTTTGCTATTGGTATGCTACCTTCTCTGTTAAAAGTATGCAAGACGTGAGGCCGTTCTGACTGTACCGTTTGCTATTGGTATGCTACCTTCTCTGTTAAGAGTATGCAAGACGTGAGGGCTTTTTTTTCAAAGTGCACAGGGACAAGGAGAAAAGGGCACTGACAGCAGAGTTGACGATGAGTATTCAGAGGAACAGAATGAAGAGGAAGAAGCTGAAATAGAGGAGGAAATAGAAGAGGAGGTGGAGGAGGTGATAGAAGAGGAAGAGGAGAGTGGGCAGGAAGTGCAAGCAAGGGACTACCGTGGTCGTGTTGGTGGGGGTGGAGAGCCACAAGTGCAGGTCATCCGAGAGGTCGTGGATCGTACAATGTTGAACAAGGTAAGGTTATGGAGATGTGCAGATCAGATAAAATGGGATTATAAAGCAGAAGGAATCATTTGGGTCTACTTTTTATTTTCGTATGACTGCCTGTTACTGTCACATGTCACCCCTAGGTTAGCCTATTCCCCCTTCCCTTTCTTGACACCTGGTAGGTGGACGATACATCATTAGTCAGGGTAACTGCTCTGCGCCAGCCTAGGCCGGCCAGAACCGGTTTAATCAAGTTTAAGGCATCAGGGCGCATACTACTTAAGCAGGGGAAAGCGTGAGATAGGACACAGAGAGTAGGAACACAACATCGGAGTCAGCGCTGCTGATCATGCCAGGCCTCTGTTTCGAGCAATGTTTCCAGACAGCAAGATCGCTGCTGAATACAAAAGTGGCCGAACGAAAACAGTGGAGCTTATTAAAAGCATGCAGCAAAACGAAACCTTTGCACTTGGTGATGCAATGAAGAAAGGGCCATTCGTCATTGGCACAGATGGCGGCCAGGAGGGAGGAGACAAGTGCTATCCCATTGTTGTCCGTGTATTGAACAACAGCGGTATTCAGACCGAGCTGTTGTGCTGTCCATCGTGTGATGAGGCTTCAACAGGAGAAAACATCTTTGCCCTCCTGGACAAGGAACCGAGTGCCTTCGGTATTTTATGGGAAAATTGCCTAGCCTTGGTGTGTGACAATGCCAATGTAATGACTGGCAGTCACAAGGGAGTGATTTCCTTCACCTGAGGAAAACATGACTGTGAAACATTGCCTGTTGTGTTTTGGAAAAAAATCTTCCTGACAAAATTGTAATCTTCCTGACAAATTTTCAAAATCTTACTGAGAAGTACTGAACGGGGTTGGCAGCTCTGGTTGTATTTCGCCGACAAGTCAACAAGACAGATGAGTAAGTGACTGCTATCGTGCCTTATAGGTTAGGACTGCTCTGCCATAAATATCTTAGAGTCTGGGACTCGGGTTAATTAAGATAGGTGGTTTTATCCTGCCGGAGACAGGAGACGTCATAGGCTAGTGGCCAGGCGAATGCCAAGAGGAGCTAGAGTGAAGTGTTGGGTCGTTGAACAGCGTTAGAGCTGAGTATCGCGGTAAAGCAGTTGGTTCAGTAGTGACAAGAGTAGATACTCTGTTGTCGGTCACTTATTGTATCGGATTATAGAGCGGGATCATAGGCCATGTTGCAGTGTGATTTCGCCTCTTGCTTTAGTTTGATTATCTGGATTGTCTGATTCCTCGTGGTATGATGTAATCAGGCAACGTGTTACCCTAGATACGAGCATGGTGATTCTCTGTAAATAACCTGTAGATATATTTGATGTTGTCGACTCAGTGTATGAAATATATGTTGAATAACGGTTCGCTGCAGTTGTGTCTTTTACGAGGGTGGGGGCTCTTGAGCAAGAAGTGTTCTGCCTGTGTGAGACTGAGCGAGCGTGTCAGAGCATGAGAATCTTTTCCCTCGGTAGATTTCTCTAGTTATTCACATTTTTTCATAGCGTCGTCACCCTTTGGTGTAGAAACCATTGACCTGGAGCAGTAAAGGGTTTGGTGACGATTGCTCAATTAATTTTATATTTACGAGATCACCATAAAAGTTTGATCTGTAATTCTGGAGAAGTCGAGTCCATTAAGTCAAGGTACGGCCCATCGTGACACTGACCAGTGGTTCAGTCTTCTGGGGTTTTCTGTTTGTTTGTTTGTTTTCCTAGCACTCCTAAACCATGTCAGAGTAGACGAAGGGTGTGGTTACAGGAGAAGAATTGTCCCCAGTGTTTGTTGTGGTCTAGGCACTTTTTTGTCGTGTTTCCCATGAACAATAACCACCTTTGCTGTCATGCTGCATATGGGTTCTTGTGCCATCAGCTGCAAGAGTTCATCAGCCAGCTGAGCGTGGAGGTGAGCAGTCAGCAGCAACAGCTGCGGCTGCTGCAGCGGCAACTGGCGGAGCAACACGAAGTGCAGATGGAGTTGCAGCGGCAGCAGTTTGAACAAACTACGTTACGCAGCGCTGCTCAGCCCATCGCTGATCTAGAGCAGCAGCTGGGGCGTGTGGAAAATGTTGTGGCATCCCGAGTAGAGCGGACACTGGCACAGACACTTCAGCGAGAAAATATCCTGTCTGATGTTTGGGCACATTTGCTTTCTCTCTCTCTCTTTTTTTCTTTTTCTTTTTTTTTATACTTCTTCTATGGCTACATGTGGAGACAAAGAAATGAGATGTACTATTTCTTAGTTTGGGTTCTGTGCCTATGAGTGCTGAAGTCTGAGCTACATGCATAGGAGCACTATCAGTGACCAGTGTAGACATTACATTATCTAGCTGGTGGCATTCAGCTGTAATAGAATCCATGTTGTATTACACTGACATCCTGAAAGCAGTTAGCATCTAGAGCAACCAGGCTTTTGACCGCTGTGCGCAGGACTGTACGATGTTGGGCCTGACCAGCATATTGCCTGTTTGGGGTATTTCTCTTCCACATAACCTCCTTAGTTTGTCCATTCTGCAGCAGCTAAACTGCTGAGATTGCAGGGTTTTTTTTTTTTAGGCAGTCAGAATTCAGATTTTATGTCCTGTTAGACCTGTATTAAACTTTTTCGCCGTTTCGATCCCACTTCCAAATTTATGGGTGGGGAAGCTTGGAAATTTTCAGGAGCTTGATGGGTTGGTAATGTTTTAAATTTGCTTCCGCACAGAAATTAACAAAAATCCATGACAGTTTCTCTCGGTAACGTATTTTAAGACTTCAAACAAACGAGTACTGTGGAACTTCTCAGATATAATCAGAGTACAGTAGTCCCTCTGAGCTACGACCGCCTTATATGTGACCTCCTTGAAATCGGGATGAAACAGACGGGGACATTTCACTATTTTCAGACATCCCTTCATACTTTCTAATCATCAATTTCAAATATATTAAGCATCCAGTGCTTGTTTGTATTACATTTTCCTGTAACATCTGTTATATGTGTGCACATCTGCTCGTGTCTGCATGGACTTCCAGGGAAGGTTAGGGGGGTGGGATTTTCAAAAACAAATTTTCCTGGTCTTTTTTTCTCGACAAATTCTATACCCTGTGTAAAAATTTAATGCAAAATGGAAAATTATTACTGGTGATTGCTGCAAACAGCTGCATGTAGGTAGGTGAGTTAATTTCAAATGTGTGCACTATGCTGAAAGCCTCTCTGTAGTTTTTATATCAGTTCTCCCTCTGATAAGATACCCTCTTATAAGACAGATTTTTTGAAGTTTTTGGAAAGTCTTATAAGAGGGGGTCTACTGTACTGCATTTCCCCATCCCTGAAATCGCTAAATATGAAACTGTTGGTCACGCATTCTGTATTGAGAAGTCCTGCAGTTTGCACCTAGAACGTTCCTTAACTTTTGCCACTCAAATCATTACATGATCGTCTTGCAACAAGTGAATCTCGAGCAGCAGCACAGCAGGAGTCTTTTCATCGAGGTGTCACGCAGGCTGTAAGTGCGACAACCCAGCGTGCCTTGGAGGCCACCGTGAAGAGTGAATTCAGACAAAATGTCACGCCAGGTAAATTGAAACAAATTTTCTGGAATGGTAACTGAAACATCCATGGATTAGCTGGAGGCTTCGCGGAGAGGACGTTTCTTTTAAAGTAAACTTGAGAATAAGCCATGTTTTTGTGTTGGAATATTTTGTGTTACCTCGTAACACACCAGTGCTATAACACTTATGCTACTGTACTGTCAAGGGTTTTCATGGATGGGATTTGTTTGATAATTGCCATTGTGTTGAATTCTGTGCAGTGGTTACCAGGACTGTTGAGCACTTGAAGGAGCAAATGCACACAGAGATGGCTCAGAAGCTGACTGCTACAGATGCTACCATGAAAGACAACATCAGCAGAATGGTGCACTCTCGGGTGAGCAGGAGACTTAGCAGTCAGTTATTTTGCTCGCAGGACATCAGGTGTCCAGGTCTATGAAGGGAGAAGATTTATGTGTGGCTTTTGTTGACATGCATACGGATGGGAACAGAAATTATCCATGTAAAAGAATATGATGAAGCGCAATGTGAAAACTTCTCTGTGTTGTGCAGCAAACCGTTGAAGCTATAAGCACTGCGGCAGCTGGGGCCCTTCAGGCGCCTTTGCAGTCGCTGCTCCGAGACACGTTCCAAAACCATGTGATTCCTGCCTTTGAACATGCCACAAAGACCATGGCCAATCAGGTCAACACAGCATTTCAGATGGGCACCAAAGAATGTAAGGACCTGTTACCTGCTGCTGTTTTGGTAGGGTTTTGGTCTGGTTTTGCATAGGGTTGTTCTCCATCCTGGAGACAAATTTTGATGTATCATTTCTTATGGGGCACACAGCATACCTGACTGAACCCGTTAATGCCACTGACATTGCAGAATGTTCGCAGTGACATCATGAAGTCACTTTGTGTCCTTATGAGATGAGAACCCTAGTTTCCATGTGGCAGTCGTCTACTGCTGAGTGTTGAGACTGTCGGGAATCCCTCTCACCGGCCTGAATTACAGGCACACGGGTCAATCTCAAGTTCAATCTCTAACATGATTCTGTTTCCAGACACAGCACAGCTGAAGACTCATTTGGACCAGGTTCGCCAAGAACAGGCCATGGCGCGTGACCCCTTGCTGGGACAGCTCACCACCCTTGTGGAGTCGTTCAAGCAGAACACGGCGCAGTTACAAGAACAGACACTGCACACTGTGAGGGCTGAGATTGGGAGCCAGGTTGCATCCTTCATGTCAAGGTAAGGCGTGTGCCTGGTGAGCACTTTTACTTGTGTCAGAATGCTAGGCTTCTGTAGTTGTGGTTGGTTAGGATGGAGTCGAGCTGCATGTGGGTCCACTTCTCTTTTTGTTCCTGGATGTGCTCTGGACCCAGGCCATCACAGAAGACAGGACTGTTAACTGTGGCCTGGAAAACAGCGCTCTGGTTTACAGTTCTTCTTCATCTTATTTCACAGCACAGTCTTGCTCAGTGCATGAAGGGGTCCTCAACAGGAAGGGGTCAGTGTGCAGAACCTGTTACCAGGGCTTCCCTACCGTGGAAGTTGTCAGTTGACAGTACTTGGAAGTTTGAAAAATTGTGCACATTTTTAAAAAAATCTGGTGTTAACAGATTGTGCACCTGGTGGATAGCCATTTCCATCTTTTTGTGTTTTGAGAGGCATCCATGTGTTCCCTTAGGCATGCCAAGCAGTCCGAAATGATATTCTACAACAGTTGCCTAGCTCAGGGTTATGAGTGTTCACGTAATCTTTTACAAGTATTTCATCCATGGAAGGCATGCATATGTATATTTCTTGTCACAATACTGTACCATGACCCAAGTGCTATATTCTCAGCGATCCCTAAACGCACCTTCCAAAAAAACACCCACCAAGGCAACCCTGATAAGGCCCCTCTGCGCATGCGCATACCAACCGCCACCTGTGTGCACAGCTCACTGACCAGGTCACTCTGACTTTCTCAAGGGCTGCTGTGCTGGCCGGCCATGTTTACGTTTGCTGTCTACACCTTCCCTCCTGCCTTCACTCAGCATGGCTTAGCCTTGGCGGTCCCTCGCTTCTTCCTGTCTGAGCTGCGTGAACAGTTCAAGGAGCCTGGCTCCTCTGCCACTTTGCGATCCGGTCTGCATGGCGATCGCCGTCTTCACTGGCCTTTGGTGGTATGCGCCTCGCACTTCCTTCTGGTGGCGAGCGTTTCATGCTCCACTCTTCCGTTTTCCCCTCCAGTGATGGCATCGGTTGAGTGAACAGGGGACACGACGTTAGTTTTCCCTAACTTCCTGGTCTTGATCCTCCCGACCTGCCTTTCTAGTTCTGCCTGTGCCCACGAGCCTGGCTCCTCGGACACAGTGCTGTCACGTGTTGGGGTCTGGTGGGTCAAGGAGATTGCACCATAGATTCCAGGTGTGATCCATCCTCGACTCTCAGGCCCTAATTAAGGTCTATTATCCCTTGTTCAAGCCGCCAACTAGCCGCTCACGTCATCACCAGCCCAGGATTAGTTCCCTGTTATACTTATGATCGGGGTTACTGGCCCTAGAAACCAGGGGCAAGGTGTTAATTACCTGGGGCTGCTAGGGTGGGATTCGTGAAGATGTCAGGCTCACCAGGTGTGCGTTAGTTGTTCAGGGAAGATTACGTAGCTGGAGAAAACTAGCGACGCGTAGTGTCGAGCATCAAGAGCTTTGATGTAGCCGCGCGAGGTAAACAACCAGGAACGGGAGGGGGGGTAG